>OZ035880.1:16875611-17434127 GCA_964034835.1 Muscina levida | reverse complement strand
GTTGAAATTACAATTGAAGTATAAAATATTGGAAATAATCGAAATAATAAAATTTTAAAAAATATTGAAAATATGAAAAATATTATAATTATTATAAATATTAAAATTTTTAAAACTATTAAAAATATGAAAAATATTGAGATTAATTTAAATAAAAAAATATTAAAAATATTGAAAGTATTAAAATGTACTAAAAATATTTAAAATATTAAAAATATTAACAGATTAAAAATATAAAAAATATTAAAAAAATTTTAATATAATATATTACAAATATTATAAATATTAAAAATATTTAAAATATTAAAAGATTAAAAATATTTCAAATATTACAAATAATACAAATTTTAAAAATACTAAAAATATTAGAAATATTAAAAAATATTAAAAATTTTAAAATTATATAAAATATCAAAAATATTCACAGTATTAAAAATATTAAAAATATTAAAAGTATTAAAAGTATAAAAAATATTAAAAATATTAAAAATGTTAAAAATATTAAAGATATTAAAAATATTAAAAATATTAAAAATATTAAAAATATTAAAAATATTAAAAATATTAAAAATATTAAAAATATTAAAAATATTAAAAATATTATAAATATTAAAAATATTAAAAATATTAAAAATATTAAAAATATTAAAAATATTAAAAATATTAAAAATATTAAAAATATTAAAAATATTAAAAATATTAAAAATATTAAAAATATTAAAAATATTAAAAGATTAAATATATTCAAAATATAACAAATATTGAAAATATTAAAAATATTAAACATATTAAAAATATTAAAAATATTAAAAATATTAAAAATATTAAAAATATTAAAAATATTAAAAATATTAAAAATATTAAAAATGTTAAAAATATTAAAAATATTAAAAGTATTAAAAATATTAAAAATATTAAAAATATTAAAAATATTAAAAATATTAAAAATATTAAAAATATATGTTTATGATTTGTTGACCTCTTAATTATAATATTGGGATTTGGTTCGGCTATATATCAATATACTTAAAAATTTAACAAAGGACTCACAATATAATGTAAATGATGCACTAGATTTTAAAGCAAAGATTGTCAACACACTTGTTGAAGACGATGAAATTTTGGCATCATTTGATGTTGTTTCCTTGCTCCCTAGTGTACCAGTAAATCTAGCTCTTAAGACGATAGAGAATAAATGGGACACATTAAAAAACTTCACCGAAATTACAAAAGAATTATTCATGGAAATTCTTACTTTTTGCATTAAAGATACGAGGTACTTTAACTATGAAGGAAAAATATACGAGCAGAGAAAAGGCATGCCAATGGGCTCACCAGCTTCCCCAGTAATAGCAGATATAGTGATGGAAGAGTTGTTAGATGCATCAATGAACAAGATGACACAAAAACCCAAAATATTGACAAAATACGTAGATGACATTTTCTGTATTATTAAGAAAAGCGAAGTTGAAACTACACTTAGAATTTTAAATAGTTTCAACAAACAAATACAGTTCACAATGGAGATGGAAGACAATAAACAACTTCCATACTTGGACATCCTGGTCATAAGAGAAAATAATAATATTAAATTTGACTGGTACCAAAAGGAAACTGCTTCAGGAAGAATCATAAACTTCTATTCCAAACATCCAAGACGAACGATAATAAACACAGCAATGAATTTCATAAAAAGAACATTAAATATAAGTGACCAGGAATTTCATAATACTAACAAAAACAAAATTAGGACCATACTACAGATGAACAGTTTCCCAAAAATAACAATAAACGAGTTACTGGACAAGGCATGCCAAAGAAATAATAGTGAAAATGTTGCCAAAGAGGCCAAAATATACAAATCTGTCACATATGTACCTGGTTTTTCAGACAGACTAAAACATTCAAACATTTATGATAAAAATAAAATAGAAATGGCTCACAAAACCCATAATACGACGCACAAATTGTTCAGTAAGACCAAAGCAAAAGTGGAAAAAGGAGAAAAGTCCAACTTAGTTTATAAGATTAAATGCAATGGTGACGGATCCGACATATGCCCAAAGGTATATGTTGGAACAACAAGGACAAAACTAAAAGCGAGATTGGCTTCGCACAAAACTGACCAGAAAGCGACTGGGAAACCATTAGAGCAAAAAACTGCTCTTGCAGCCCACAGTACTCTAACAGGACATATACCAAATTTTGACGACGTAGAGATACTTGTGGAAGAGAGGAATTACGCCCAGAGATATACTTTAGAAATGCTGCACATAATGGATACACCGTTGGACCAGAGACTAAATTATAAGAGCGATACATCAAATTGCTCTCAGATGTATAGACATCTTATTGACAAGTACAGACGACCAAATAGCTAGTAGTTTACAGAAGCTGACTCAAGACAGTATCATTGTAGCTGCCGATTTTTGTAAGAATTTCTGTCAATGTAAAAATATGTTTATTTGTGTGTTAACTTGTAACATTTTTGTATCTTTGTGAATAATAGATAACCCTGATGATGACTAACGATGTTAGTCGAAATATCGGAAATAAATAAATGGAATAAAAGTACAACATAAAAATTGTCTTTAAATTCAGACCCTATAGCCGAACCAAATCCCAATATTAATATTAAAAATATTAAAAATATTAAAAATATTAAAAATATTAAAAATATTAAAAATATTAAAAATATTAAAAATATTAAAAATATTAAAAATATTAAAAATATTAAAAATATAAAAATTATAAAAATTTTAAAAATATTAAAAATATTAAAAATATTAAAAAAATTAAAAATATTAAAAATATTAAAAATATTAAAAATGTTAAAAATATTAAATTTATTAAAAATATTAAAAATGTTAAAAATGTTAAAAATATTAAATTTATTAAAAATATTAAAAATATTAAAAATATTAAAAATATTAAAAATATTAAAAATATTGAAAATATTAAAAATATTAAAAATATTAAAAATATTAAAAATATTAAAAATATTAAAAATATTAAAAATATTAAAAATATTAAAAATATTAAAAATATTAAAAATATTAAAAATATTAAAAATATTAAAAATATTAAAAATATTAAAAATGTTAAAAATATTAAATTTATTAAAAATATTAAAAAAAAAATAAAAATTATTAAAAATATTAAAAATTTTTAAGTTATTAAAAATACTAAGAATATTAAAAATGTTTAAAAATGTATTTTATAATGCTAAATATATTTTTCCTCCCTCAGGATTTTTTTCACCCCCTGAAAAATGTACTTACATTTTATTTCGAGTGTATTTATATTTGCCCACAATCCAAATCGAAAAAACAATCAGCGGGTGGCGGTGACGGTTTTTGTCCGTAGTTGCGGTATTAGAATTAAGTGATTTGTGTTATTGATTCGTGTATGTGTGTGTGTGTTTAGTACAACATTTAATGACGTCACAAATTGTTTATACACCTAAAACGTGTGTGTCTGTTAACGCTTTGTATTGTTCTTGTAGCGCAGCCACTATTTATGGTTATTTGTTAGGTGTTAAGTATGTTACGTATCATAACGAATACGAATTTGAAAAGAGAATTTGCAAAGACTTTTTTGGGCACTTTGTGTTAACGGTGTTTAAGTTGAAAATGCGACGGCAACAAACCGCAAATTACCATTAATAGAGCGAAAAATACATCAACAATGACTGTGGGGGTGTTGACAGACTATGTTAACTAATTTTTCAAAATTGGCCGTAAAATATCCGTCATAAGGGGGAGTAGGTCATTGTGCGAATAACGGTAAAGTGCGGAAGTAGATAACTCGACATAAGTAAATATTAAAAACATTGCAAACAGTGCAGATATTTGTAAATAGTGCAAATGAATATTTTCCATAATTACCCAATTCAGTATTCTACAATTTTCCACCGGATACAAATATAAAAAAGTTCAAACAACAATTCCGCCTTTAAATAATTATGATTTTTTCTACTCTGATGATTATTATCACTTAAGATATCCCGCTGTATTCGATTGACTTCTTTGATCCCTTTTCTCCATTCATCGTACAATTGCTCATTTCATTCAATCAATTAATTCTAACATTGAGTAGTTAATATGTGTACAGTTCACCCCTTCGGCCCCTGCCAAGAGTTATGATGTCGTGAAATTATGTTTTACTCATTCGTTCGTTAGTAATTAATGTAATTTTCCTCCGTAATTGAATTATGCAATATAGGAACTTAACATGGAATGTCTCCAAGAGTTCAGCTGATATTTGTTTTAAAGCCTCGATTATGCTCATAATAGACTGAAAAGTGTTTTTTGTTGTTTGTTTTATGTTTTTTTTTTTTTATAAAATGTAACAATTTCTTGTAATTATTAAGTGTCATAATTCAACCCCACTAATTTATGAGTAAACTACTGCCAACGGTTGGCTTAACATAAATTTTACTTAAACAAAAAAACAAGAACAGAAAAACTTGACAACAGTAGCAACAATAAATAATTGGCTGCTGCAGCTACATAGAGTGAGAAACAACAACAACAGCTACGACATCATTAAGATAATATTAGAAAAATTAATAGGGTCAAGAATTTGAAATAGTGAAATAAAATTGCTGAAACTACTAAACAGTAGTAATGATCTAATGAACTTTTGAATAACTCGGCCAGATACAGTGGGACTGTAATGGAAAATATTGAAATGAAATCAGTTGAAAGTGTTTCTAAAATCTGGGTTAAAGAACCGGTTTTTTTATTAACGCCATCAATATTGTGGAAACTAGTAAATACACTTTAAAATGTACCCGTATTTTGAACTGAACGTTTATTATTTATCGCTTCCCAAAAGTTGTATTAAAGAATTTTTATGAACCAGGATTTAAAAAAAAAAAACATATTATAAACTGAATTTTTCATAACCGGTTTGTGACATTAGTCGTATTTTATACTCAAATTTTTTTTAAACCGATTCCCCGAAAATCGTTTTTGGATAACGGATCATATTGTAAAACTTACATTATACATGAAACTGGTAGACAAAAACCGATTCTAAACTGAAATTTTCCTTAGACGTTTTTAATATTACCCGTAACTTATGTACTTAAGTTTTTTTTAACAACCTCGATAAAATTGTAAAACTTAGTGTAAACATAAAACCGGTTTTTGGAATCGGTTCCTCAAAAACCGATTCTAAATCGAAATTTCTACAACAAGAAAAATATACCTTTTACGAAAAAATTACTTATGTGTACAATTAAAGAATTGGTTGGTGCGATAAAAGTACTTTTTGTTACAATACAAGTACTTTTTGGTGCACTAAAAATAATTATTGGTATTACATAAATGCTTATAAGTTATATAAAAAGTACCATTTGGTACTATAAATCCTTTTTTAAGCTATAATGTTAATTTTTGGAGAAATGGTAGTAGCTTTTTAGTACAGAAAAAGTACCTTTTAGTACTTTTTGGTATAACATGAGTACTTGCTTTAAAATTTAAAGTACAATTTGATAAAATACAAGTACTTTTAGATACAATAAGAATGATTTTTTATACAAGAAGATTTTTGTATAATTTTTGTTACAATAACAAAAATTTTTGGTAAATTAAAAGTATTTTTTTGGTACAGTAAAAGAACATTTTAGTACAATATAAGTACTTTTTGGTTCAACAAAGTTACTTTCTGGTACAATACTTATTTGATGTAGTATAAAAGTACTTTTTGGTGCAATAAAAACACTTCCGATGCAATAAAAGTACTTTTATTATACAAAAATAGTACTTTTTGGTACAATAAAAGTGCTTGTAGGTACATAAAAAGTACTTAATGGTACAACAAAAGTACTTTTTAGTACAATAACGGTACGGTGAAAGTACTTTGTTGTAAACTTTTGTACAATTAGAGTACTTTTTGGTACAATAAAATAACTTTTTGGTGCAGTAAAAATGCTTTTTGGTGCAATAAAAGTACTTTTTGATATAATATTTGTACTGTTTAACTCAATAATATTACTTCTTGGTACACTTAAAGTATTTGTTCGTGCAATATAAGTACATTTTTGTAAAATAAAATTACTTTTGGTTTTAACGATAAAATTACTTTTAGACACAATAAAAGTACTTCTTGGTGCAGTGAAAGTACTTTTTTGGGCAACAGTAGTTTTTTTTGTTACAATAAAAGTACTTTTTGACACAGTAAAAGTACTTTTTGGTAGAATGAAAGTACATTTTGGTACAACGAAGTACTTTTTTGCGAAATGGTACTTTTTGGTACAGTAAAAGTGTCTAATAGTACAATAAAAGTACTTTTTGACACAACAAAAGTACTTGTTTTAAAGTTAAAAGTACAATTTGATAAAATAAAAACCAAAATAATGTTGGTGCAATAAAAGTGCTTTTAGCTGCAATGGTAGTAACTTTGGTACAGTAAAAGTCCCTTTCAGTACATATTGGTACAACAAAGTACTTGTTTCGACGATAAAGTACTTTTTGATACAATAAAGTTTTTTTTTTATCCAATAAAATTACTTTTTGAAAAAATAATAAGATTTTCTTATGCACCTTAAGTACTTTTTGTTGCAATAAAAGTAATATTTGATACGGTTAAAGTACTTTTTAGTACAATAAATGTATTTGTGTGTATATCAAAAGTACTTATTGATGCAACAAAAGTACTTTTTGAAACAGTGAAAATACCTTTTTGTAATACTATAAGAGTACTTGTTGATAAAAGTACATTTTGGTGCCATGGAAAGTCTTTTGATACAGTAAATGTACTTTTTAGTACAAGAAAAATACTTCCTGGTACAACAAAATTACTTTTTAGTACATTAAATGTATTTGTTGAACGATAAAAGTACTTTTTAATGCTATATAAGTACTTGGTTATGTAATGAAAGTATATTTCTGATATCATACATCGTCATCTCCTTCAAATCTACATGCACTCTAAAAAAGTTCTTTTGAATTGTTTCATTTTCATGCTGGTAATCCACGGTGCCATGCCCTATTGCCTAATTCTGTTTTCATCTAGCCTATGTTAGAGGTCATACGGACAGTATCACACATTGCATTCGGTTCATTTATTAGGCCCATTTAAAGATTTTATTAAAGGAGGCGCGGCACCTTCCACTTTCCACAGAAAAGTATTTTTACTTGTACGATCAATACACTTACCAAATCTCGACTTTGTATCAATTGTGGTTTATGATATACAACCAATGTAAATGTTGAGCTGTGTGGGCGGTGCCACGCCATTTTTTACCTACTTGCAGTCCGAATTTTCAAAAATTTCTTTCTAATGCCCGATTTCGTCGTAAAAGGTACCTACATGCCAAATTTCAAGTTTCTAGCTTTAGCCGCTTCAGCTGAGGAGTGATCAGTCAGTCACGCAATCCTTTTATATAATATACATAACATAGATTTGACCTTTAACCTTTTTTTGGGACATCGCTTAATGTTGTCCAATTTTGCTCAAATTTTGATATAATCTGTTACCCTAATTAACTTAATTTGCGATAAAAAAAATCCACTAAGAAGATTTATTACTTTGCCCATACTATGTCTTTTTCGCTCTCCTGAAAAATTGGATTTTTGACTTATGCGGTTACCTGAAACCGCATAGTAATATACCCAACGCGGACTTAAATCAACCTACTGTACATTTGTAGCATCCTGTAACTTAGCCATTATCAGCCAAACTAATTAAGATATACCCTGTTGCTACCATACGACCATCAAAACACAGTTAGTTCAGACACAACCCCTAATAATGTAGCCACTTAAATCATTCATATTTTACTCCCTATTGTGAATGTTTGGTGGTAAATACAAATTTTAAGAGTTGCCATACCATCTCCGCACTCTCCGTCAAAGTGGTGGCTACGCTGCATTAACATACCAATGGGAAAACAAAAAAAAAGTATTATACCACAACAAAACCCAGAAGAAAACACACTAAAAAGTCAAATCGCCAAGAACAACTAAATATGTTCGCGAGTGTCGGTTGTTGAGTTTGCGCGTCAAATAACAAGTGCAGCAGCACAGCAGACAGACTGTGTGAACGATATAGAAAATCGCAAAAGAAATTAACATAAAATAATTAATAAAATAATTCAATAGAAATAATACAAAAACAATAAACAAATCCAATAAGAATTGGCAAATATAAACAAACGGAAGTGTACGCGAGGAAAAGTGAAACTTTTAAGCAAATTGTTAGTAAAGAAATTTAGTGATGAGAGGAGCTGCCAAGTGATTTCTGTGTGTTTTTTTTTTGTTGGTCACATTCATTCCTCCACTCCTTGTCAGCAGTCTGTACGCCAGTCAGTCAGTCTCTTCATCATCATCATCATCATCACCGTCGTCATCATTGTCATCCTTTTGTTGGTGTTATTCGGTTGGTCGTGTGAGAGCCAGAGTAGAGCAGCAAATCCATTCCATAAGTTTAGTTTAAGTTTAGTGTTTTTGCGATACTCTCCGGAGACGGTTGTTGTTTTAAGAACGTCGGCTAAAACTTGGTGACAGGATATAAATTTATCTACATACATATATAATCGACAAATAAGAAAAACAAAAAAAAAAAAAAACAGTGAAATATTGTAAAAAGCAAAAAAAAGAGGAAGGAAAATAAGATTTGTATGATTTCACTTCGGTTTGTGTTTACAGAATATTAAAACAAAAGTATAAGAAAATTCCTCCAAAAAATAAATAACAAAATAAAAAAGTTCTCTGACATAAGTTTTCTTAAAGTAAAAGGAATAAAAAGAAAATTTCCAATGTGAATGGTTGAGCAAGAAAAAAAAAATTCCTTTAATACCAAGTCAAAGTGTATGTGCAGTTTATTACGAGTGGTGGATTCTATTTATTTCCATTTTAAGGGGTGCTTCGCAGATATTACGGTGCGACTGACAAACCGAGCGACCGCCAGACTATTTGTATGACAAATTGTGTTGGTGTTTGTTGAGTGTGTTGAAATGTCGTTTCCAAGTTTTGTTATAATTTAGTGTATTTTCTCGTTGTCCTGTATGTCCTTTGGATTTGATAGAGAGCGCGCTCTCTCTCTCTCTCTGTCATTCTATTACCCTCTGTATACAGTGGTGCTTAACTATATAGCAGGAATGTGTTATTTTCATATTATTATGCATTTGCAAAACAACTGAGTATTGTAAGTGCCCTAATTTTATGTGTTCAAGGTTTCTTCGAGTATTGATAGAATACAAGTTATAGGCTTTTGTAAAGAACCACCGCACAGTCAATAATATAGAAGCGATATTTTTACATCCATACTCATAGGGACGAGGGATTAAGGGGACGAGGCATTAAAGAAGACGAGTTGGACCCCAAGTATCTTAAGACATAATTCGGCTACTATTCTTGAAATAGGGAGCGACTCTGAATGCTATAAAAAAAACTAAAATTAAAGTATGTCCGGCACGATCATATGTATATGGACTACATGGTAAAAAAAACCCGCAAAGTCAGGTACTCCTGGGTAGGGGTAAGTGCATGTAATTGAACAAAAGGTATTCGTCTCACAAATTCAGCGGTGCCATTATTTTTTTACATTTTACATTTGATATGTTATATGGGGGCCTGTGATCACTCACGACTCGGCAGCATACATCACAATGGGTATAGCTGCTGCATAGTATCCCAAGACAAGGTGGTGTTACTAAAGTGCTGCCGAAGTCCTTAAAAACATCTATAGGTCAACACTCTTCTCCGATTAATTTCTTGGCTGACATTATTTTTCTTGTTGACGGAAGATCCGAGGTAGGTAAACTCATCGACTTCCTCAAAACAACAATTGTCAACGTTCAGAGCGCCGCCATCGAGAGGACTCTTTGTTCGTCGAAATCATTATTTTTTCTGCCCTCGTTGACCGCTAGACCTATTTTTGCTGATTCCTTTTTAAGTGATGAGAAAACTGCAGTAACATTTTGCAGATTGATGTCTATATCATCGACATATCGTCGGCTAGCCTGCAAGTAGTGTCATGTGTAATTTTGGAATTTTTTTTTTATTGTACCATTGTGAAGCTCTACTGGTCATACATAAGCCTACCAATACGTTTTGCGATATCTTAATGGGTTTAGAAGATAGCAAAAAGGGCTATGTGTAACCCATATACGAAATATTCCTGCAATAGGTGTTATGTGTTTTTTAATATGGTAATTATTATTTTTTTATATAGTAATTTTTAGGTTATGCTAATATCGGATGGATGTACCTACCAAAATAAAAATAAGGTACTGTGTGGCGCTTTAGCAAACCTTTATGTAGCTACTGGACAAGAGTTGGAGCAAATTATATTAGAAAGAGGCCATACAATGATGGAAGTCGACAGTGTCCATTCAATGTTAGAAAATTTGTTTACAGCTCCAATATATTCGCCACTAGATTATGTTAGTCCCATGAGACAGTCAAGACCAACACATCCATACACAGTAAACTACTTAGAGTATACTTTTTTAAGGATTACGAACACGTTCCTTTACCTCAATCAGACCTGGTAAACATGCAGGTGATGCAAAAGTAAACAACATCCGTGTATTGCTTTTTAAAGACAATGAAGTTTTTTTCAAGCTGCGCCACACCGATAATTGGGAATTGTTGAGCCAAAAAAAGCGCACAAGGGTACTTAAAATAAATGAACCAAGAAACTTATATGAACTTACTTAGCTGGTACTTCTATGCAATCCCAGTGGATTATATACCGCACGTAGAAAAATATTATAAGCGCCTCGATTTTCTGCGCTTCTTCTCCAGTTAGTCACACCGAGTTCTGTAAGGTTCTCAGTAACCTGGTCTTTCCAACGGAGTTTAGGTCGCCCTCTTCTGCGCCGTCCATCGAGTTCATTGTCGAAGACTTTTCGAGCTGGAGCATTTTCGTCCATGCGTACAACATGACCTAGCCAACGCAACCGTTGCACCTTAATGCGTTTGACCACGTCAATGTCAGTGTACAGCTCGTACAGCTCATGATTCATACGACGCCGATACTCTCCGTTAACGATGATGGGCCCATATATTTTACGGAGTATTTTTCTCTCGAATACCGCCAGAACCGATTCATCCGCTTGTGTCATAACCCAGGATTCTGAGCCATACATTAAGACAGGTAGAATTAGTATCTGGTATAGCTTGAGTTTTGTTCGTCGAGAGAGGGCTCTGTCATTGAATCGCTTGCTTAGTCCGTAGTAGCATTTATTTGCAAGCAGGATTCTTCTCCGGATTTCTAGGCTGACATTATTTGCTTTGTTGATGGCGGAGCCTAGGTAGACAAAATTATCTACCACCTCGAAATTATAGTTGTCAACGTTCACGCAGTTTCCCAAACGAGTAGATTCTTTGTTCGTTGAAACTAATAACTTCGTTTTGTCCTCGTTCACCGTTAGGCCCATTTTCGCTGATTCCTTCTGAATACCTGAGAAGGCTGCAGTCACATCCCGCAGTTTTCGACCGATGATGTCTACGTCATCAGCGTACGCGAGTAGCATGTGGCTTTTGTTGAATATAGTGCCACTCGTGTTTACTGCAGCTTTTCTCATTATCATCTCCATCACAATGTTGAAGAGATCGCACGATAGGCCGTCGCCTTGTTTTAGGCCTCGTCTGGTATAGAATGGCTCCGTAAGGTCCTTGCCAATCTTCACTGAAGACTTCGTGTCAGTCAGCGTCATTCCGCAAAGACGTATCAGCTTCGCTGGAATACCAAACTCAGCCATGGCTTCAAGTAATTTCTGCCGTATCGGGCTGTCGAAGGCAGCTTTATAGTCGACAAAAAGATGGTACGTGTCGATCTGTTTCTCTTGGGTCTTTTCCAGGATTTGCCGAAGTGTGAAAATCTGGTCAGTTGTTGATTTTCCAGGTCTAAAGCCACACTGATAAGGCCCGATCAGGTTGGATAACACTGGCTTTAGTCTTTCACATAGCACACTCGACAGTCCTTATATGCGATGGGTAAAAGGCTGATCCCGCGGTAGTTGGAGCACACTTATATGAATCTCCATTAAAAATTGATGAATCCAAATACAAGAGCCTCCAGTCATTAAAGCAATATATGCACAAAGATAACCACTCCTTTTATGATAATCTTCAACATTAAAAATGTATTTGTTTAAGTTTTTTTGTTTAATTATCTAAGTTTCTAAATTTTTTTTTAATGAAATGTTAATGAATTTCATCTTACATATTTTACCACCAATTTTGCTAGCGTTAGGCGTCTTTTAAAGGCAAAAATACTTAAATATAAAAAATAAAAAATCTAAACAAAAAGTGTTATGTGTACGAATTCATATGAATATATTTTAAAAAAAGTTCCATCAAAAAGTGTTATGTGTAGTTTTTTTTAAAAAACCTATAGCACTCCGTAACAGAGATCAATATTGGATATCTTTTAATGCAATACTCTGGTATTTGTGGTAGATATTCAGTTAAGCCTATGGTTAAAAAAAATATCTTTAATGGACAAAATTAATCAGTTTTTTGCCTCTCCTGAAAACCTGTTCAAAAACACATAACACTACTTGCAGGCTAGCCGACGATATACTAGACTAGCATGTGGCTCTTGGGGATTATGGCGCCAGACATATTGACACCAGCTTTTCTCACCACCTTGTCCATGACTATATAAAATAGCAATGGCTATCACCTGCCTGAGACCCTTTTCCGTGTTGAATGGTTCAGTGTGATCTTTAGTCCTTATCGGAGAGTCAAAGGTAGCTTTGTAATCGACAAAGAGGTGGTAGGTGTCGATCTGCTTCCCAGGATTTGTCGTAAGGTAAATATTTGATCCGTAGTATATTTAGCAAAGATTGGTAAGGTACATTTGCAAATGTACCTTAGACAACACCAAATCCTCGGTTAAGATTGTTAAGGATCAGTCTGAACCATTCAACACGGAAAGAGGTCTCAGGCAGGGCGATAGCCTGTCCTGTACACTATTTAATATAGTTATGGAGAAGGTGATGAGAAAGGCTGGTGTCAACATGTCTGGCACCATATTCCACAAGAGCCACATGCCACTAGCCTATGCCGATGATATAGACATCATTGGCCGAAATCTGCGGGATGTTACTGCAGTTTTCTCATCACTAGAAAAGGAGTCAGCAAAAATGGGTTTAGCGGTCAACGAGGACAAAACAAAAATAATGATTTCGACGAACAAAGAGTCCTCTCGATGGGGACGCACCGTGAACGTTGACAATAATTGTTTTGAGGTAGTCGACGAATTTACCTACCTCGGATCTTCCGTCAACAAGAAAAATAATGTCAGCCAAGAAATTAAACGGAGAATAGTGCTAGCCAATAGATGTTTCTACGGACTTCGGCAGCACTTTAGTAACACCACCTTCTCTCGGAATACTAAGAAACAGCTATACCAGGTGCTTATCCTACCTGTTCTGTTGTATGCTGCCGAATCATGGGTGCTTACTACAACGGACATACAAAACCTGGGAGTATTCGAGAGAAAAGTACTCCGAAAAATATATGGACCTATCTGTGTCGAAGGCCAGTTTCGCCATCGGATGAACCATGAGCTGTATGAGCTTTACCACGACATCGACGTAGCTAAAAGAGTCAGAATCCAACGACTTCGATGGCTGGGACATGTTGCCAGGATGGATGTAAATGCTCCAGCGAGAAAGGTGTTTGAAGGCGAACCTGAAGGACGGCGCAGAGCAGGGAAACCCAAACCCCATTGGAAGGACCAAGTGGTAGGCGATGTGCCATCATCTGGTAGGACTAACTGGAGAACACACGCAGAAGACCGAAGCGTGTGGAATTCTTTATTACTTCAGGCCTCAAATTTATGAACTACGTTTCGTAAATTGTAATTGGCCACTTAAGTAAGTAAGTAAGTAAGTATTAGGGTGATCAGTTCGGTTTTCAGAAACCGGCTACTCGGTTTTTTCCACTCATAAAAACCGTCGGTTTTTTTTAAATCCCTGTTTTTCGAATATCGAATAATCCGGTTATTTTTTGTCGAATCTCGGTTTTTTGGCGTTCGATATTTTTTATTTAAATTTATTCAAAATTGTGTTAAATGTGTACTCGTACATGCTTTTTTCCATTGTTTCGGCCGAACAACCTAATTGTCAGTTTTATAAATCTTCAATGTTTAATAAGTCGACTGAAAAGCGAAAGAAAAATGTTTGTAAAAGACCAATTTAATAAGGAGCTTCAACTTATCCATGATGTTAAGCACAACTGGAAATCTATGCCCAATATGGTTTCTCAATTTTTAAAATTGCACAAATGTGTGGACATAGGAATCACACCATTTAGTGAAAATAATATCGCAACCTTGTCTGTGCTTAGTGACTCCCTTAAACCTTTGGAAATGTCTATACAAAAACTTTCTGCAAACTCTTCGACTTTAGCTGATGCTGAAGGTATTTTTAAATTTTTACTTAAACACTTTTCAACAATTCAAAACCAATTATCAATAAATTTATATGAAATTGTAAAAAGACGTATATCAGAACGACGTGTTCAATCCCTGAATACTCTCATTTTGTATTTAAGTACGAGTAAACTCCCAATTAGTGACGCATTTCTAAAATATTCAAGTAAAAATTATTTTTGATTTTTTTATATATGGATAAGAGTGGCAAAAGGACTCAAAACATTGTCAGATTATTAAACGCCTTGTACACTATAAGTCCAACTAGTACATTGAGTGAAAGGGCATTTTCAATGTCAAGTTTTATAAAAACCAAAGAAAAAAATAGGTATACACTCAAGAACTTAAATTGTATCTTATTTCTTAAATGTTACTTTAGGGAAAACTGAAGATAAAATTAAATATATTTATATATAATCAAGTATTTACAAATTAATTGTTTTGTTTCGTTTGTCTTTGTTAAAAAAACAAACTGATCTCACTAATGTTGTGCATTGTAATTATAATTAAACTAAAAGTTTACTTCTTATAGGTATAATTGAATTGTTTTCTGTTATTTGTTAAAAAAATTTTGGTCTAAAATTGTGTTTTAATTTGTTATTTGGCATACTTTTGAAAACCGGATTATCCGGTTTTTTGTGAATTTCAAAAAAAGCAACCGGTTTTTTTTAATTGCCATTTTTCGAATAATTCGAAAACCGGTTTTCGCAAAAACCCGAATAATTGATCACCCTAGTAAGTATATTTAGCAGGTCTAAGGTCCAATTAGTTTTTCTACAATAGTCTCTAGACGTTTACACAATATGCTCGAAAGGAGTGTGGGTCACTGCGAGGTAATATTATCAGGGGTTGGAGCATTAGGTGGTTCGAGTAGGCGTCCGCTATCTCTGTGGTCCGCAGTTTACCGATGTCCAGCTTTCGTTGTGCCTGGTTACGTATTCGTACGTCCAGAACACTCCATGCGTGCCTTCCATCGACTACCACGTGATATATGTGATTCCTCGTCAATTGATCTGGAGATAACCATGTTGCCTTCTGAATATTTTTATGGTTGCTAACTGCCATATTTCTTGACACAGAGAAATCAATTAATCTGATGCCATTGTTCGACGTTTCGGTGTGCAGACTGAATTTTCCAATGGTAGGCTCAAATGCAGTCTCCCTGCCTATTTTAGCATTAAAATCGCCTAGTACAATTTGGTGTCATGGCAGGTGCTACGGTCATTATTTTCTAGGTTCTCGTAGGACTCGTCTTTGTCCTCATCGCTTTCTTCACCTGTCGGAGCATGGGCACATATAAGTGTTATGTGGAAAAACTTTGTTTTGACTATACGTTCACACACCGGGTTGAACCTTGAGACTGGGTGTCGCAGTCTCTTACCGACCACAAATTCACATCCAAACTCATGCTTGTCCGCATGGCCGCTATAGTAAATGTCGCACGTCTTCATGCGCGAGCATCTGTGTTCCGTCCACCGAATTTCCTGTAAAGCGGTTATGTCAGCCTTGTATTCTTCGAGGACTTCCGCTAGTTGGATTAAGGCACCTGGTCTATACAGTGTTCTAATATTCCAGGTGCATAACCTCAAATCATGGTCCTTAATTCGTTTAAGATGATCGTCAACATTTTGGGGGGTTGACTTAGAAATGAATATTGTCTTTATCGGTCGACCCCTACTGGCACCTCCCATATAAAAATACTTTTTTTTGGAAAATTCATATTTCTGAAATAACTTCTAAACGGATAGCTTAAGGACATTTTAATTTCGTCAGTTAAATAACATTGCAATAGTACATAAATTCTCAGAACACCGAAACCTATGTCATACCCCTTCTGGTACCTCTAGTTCAAATGACCGAAATCACCCCTATAGTTCAACCTGCATATCTAAAAGTTATTTCCAAGACGATTCCAATGGTATATTTTTAAGGCCACGACTTAGACCTATTTTTGTTAATTCCTAGACGTTACGCAGCGAAAAAAACTATTCCCGGTAGTCAGAACACCCTTCGATCACTGACCCCTTAACATTTGTCGCACAGTGTAATAAGTTATTTCCATTACAAATCAGTTATATTCATATATTTATATTTTTGTTTTCGTTGTCGTTGTCGTTTTTTATTTTTATTATTGTATTTTCAAACGATTGCATGAAAAGGATGTCAGTTTACGGGTGCGTAGGTAATAGGTAGGGCAAAGAGAGAGACAGTCAAAGTCGTAGGGCCATTTGTTACTATAGTTCTGATTTCAGTTGTGTGTTCGTTCGTGTAATGACGACAAGGGGGCGGCTGTGGAGGAGTCAGCCAGCATTGGGCTTTAATGGTTAGTGCTGGATTGTTTAGGAATTTAGCACAGACGACACTTGGCCAACACCACATGGACGTGGTGTGCATGCCACGGTTACCAAGAAATTCATTCACTATTCTCTGTGAGGGGTGGAGGGCAGGTTGCAAGGGGGCGAATGTTGTTTTAAATCACGCAAAGAAATTTCATGTAAGTCGGAAGGGGAAAGAGTACTGTGACATATTTCGCTTGTTTTTTGTTTATGCAAATTTAAGGGATTTATAAGGATATTTCATATTTAATAAAACATAGTTAGTTTTTTGTTTTAATGTGTTTTTTTTCTTTTTTTTGTGTATTTGTTGTGTTTTTTCGGTTTTTGTGTCAAGTTTATTGATTTTTCTATATGGTCGGTAGATTTCATTAGAAAGTGATTTGGCGGCGGTTTTTGTTTTTCATCGACTTTTCGTTGATAAAACAATTTTTTTATAGTTTCCGTTTTAATTTTGGTTTCTTGTCCTTTAGTTTCTTATTCACTACATTCACTAGATTGTAAACACAGTTGTGGTGCAAAAAATAGCAGCAAACATAATAATCTTCTATATTTATAAATTAACAGTACAGAATTTACAGTCGGCGAACTGACTGATAAAAACCTTCACCCTATGTATGATAGTGTTTAACTTTCGAGTTATTGACATTAACCGATTTTTTAAATGAAATCGCTTATTTGCCCGTTTGTGCAGCATAAACGGTTGGAGATAGGGCTTTCGATCGTATTGCCAGACGAGACATTTAGTAAAACTGTATAAAATGTTACAGTCAACAAACTTGCAAAGTAAAAAATCAATATCTCTGGGTATATGGTAATTTTTTACGGGAGTACCATTAGGGTCTTTTGCCGCAAATCACTCAAAAGTCTCAAAAGAAATCATAATTTCCAATAGTTGGGGTAAACCAACCGGTTTTTTAGTGTTCTCCTATAGACACACAATATTAAAAGTAAACTATTTGAAATGTTTTGAGAACTTTTTCATAAAATACTTATTGGAAAAGTCTTATTTTCGGAAAATTGGCTCATTTCTATAGGATATTCCTGTGGGGGCAGCACAACGTTTCCGATTTTTATTGTTTAGTCAAAGTTCAATAAACAAAAAAGATAAGTATGTATGTAGAACTATGACCGAATTAACCGGTTGTGGCAAACTTTTTGGTTTTCTCAGGTTTTGCTGATTTTTACAAGAGAACTACACTGATCAAACACAAATATCCTGCAGTTTTTTATAGGGTAAATATAAATTTTCAAAAAATAGGTCATTTTGTGTAAGAGGTACCAGGGTGGGTCGGCGGATATAGTCCATTTTCATTCCAGAATCAAATTTCAATAAGTTTACATCTTAAGCAAAATATGATGGTATTTCCAGGATGGCGAACGCAACATTCGTACGCCCTTAAAGAGAGAAAGTAATAACGTATTAATTTGAATTTGTTAAGCTTGTTTACTTTTTTCGATAGCATTTTAGTGGCACTCCGCTTAGTGCATAATTCAAATATAAAAATAATAGAAAATTTCCAAAATATTAAAAAAAAATATGCGTTGGCGAACACTACAAAAATATAAGTTTTTTTAAATGCATGTAGAAAAATGCTAAATTCAGAGTATTGGAATATTTATTTTTAACTACAAAACAGAGAACAAAAGAGCCTAAAACATAACAAATTCGCCTACGCGTTACTTAATAACTTCAAATCGATATTAACTTATTATGGCATGTAACTTGACAAAACGAATGATGCAGAACTTCTTCTTTTTGGGGCTACTTCAACGTGCAGTTCTCAGAATTGAATTCCAAAATCATGTGTGCTGTGCTATTTACCATACCATATCTTAATTTAGAAAACTATTAACGCTGTTAAATACTCATAAGCATCAGTGAAGTCTTACTCGAGTTAGCCCATCAGTCAGCCAGACAGACGGGCGGACATGGCTCAATTGTCTGAAAAATGTCTTGAAAATAATTACGTCTTAAGTTCCAGGGGGCCCATCTCGTCTCCTTTAATGCGATACACTTTTAATTGTTTTTTTTTTTTAAATATTATTCTATCGAATTTTAAGAAATCGATAAATTTTAGTATATCGTCGCTGCACCAACCAAAACAGTCATATGTTTTTTAATTACTATTCAGGAAGCCAAAAAACTTCTTTGTTTTCGAACATTTCTCAGATATTCTACACATTTCTGAAGTTAATAACTTCTAAACCAATCAAGATATTGCGAAATGGATTTAAGGGTCGATGGACGACCACAAGAGCTTTAAAAAAAAATACAATAAAAATAATCGAAAAATTACATATAACTGATTTTGTCGGCGAATTGTGAAAAATTATCGGCATTTGTTGAAGAAATCGATATTTTTTTTTATTTTCATTTTATTTTTGAATATGCAAAAACTGCTAAAATAACAATTAGTTTAATAGTTCCTTGAAATTTTAGCAACTTCGAAGACATTCCATTGCTCTATGGGTAAACATTTATTAAAATTTAAAAATCACTGCTAGTTATCGATTTCTTAAAAAAAATTTCACCTTGTCAATTGTTTCATTTCATTAAAGAAATTTCTGAATTCATCAATACCTCAATAATTAAGTAAAAACTTTACTTTATATTTATCGGTTTATTTTTAAAAGTTTCTCTTATTATCGGTGGATTTTCCAAACTAGCATAAACTTGATATATAATTTAATTCTTCTAATTTTTTTAAATTTATTTGTTTTCGATTAGTTTCTACAATATGAAGTTATCGATTATCCGATATCGATTTATTCCAGTTAGATTTTTTCGATATTAATGCAAAATTTTTCATAAATTTTACCTTTTTAATTGTTTAATTCCATTTAAGAAATTCCTGAATTCATCAATATCTCAATAAATAAGTAAAATTTTTAAGTCAAAATAAAGTTTATTATCTGTAATCGAAATTTTTTAAAATTTTTAAAAAGCTCTTAATATCGGTGAATTTTCCTTACTAGCATAAAATCGAAGTTTTTTTTTTATTTCAATTTTATTTTGAATATGTAAAACTGCTTAAAATAACAAATAGTTTAATAGTTCCTTGACATTTAAGCAACTTGGAAGACATTCCATTGCAATATGGGTAAACATTTATTAAAATTTAAAAATTATTGCTGAAGTAATCGATTTCTTAAAAAAAATTTCACCTTTTTAATTGTTTAATTCCATATAAGCAATTCCTGAATTCCTCAATATCTTAATAAATAAGTAAAAATTTTAAGTTAGAAACTTCATTTTGTATTTATCAGTTTATTGGTAATCGAAATTATCTAAATTTTTTTTAAAGTTTCTCCTATTATCGGTGAATTTTTCAAACTAGCATAAACTTGATTTATAAGTTAACTCTTCTAATTTTTTTTTTTAAATTTTCTTGTTTTCGATTTATATTCAACCATTTGAAGTTATCGATTTATCCAAGACTTCTTTTTTATAAATTTTACCCTTTTAATTGTTTAATTCCATTTAAGAAATTTCACAATTTCTCAATAAATAAGTAAACATTTTATGTCAAAAACTTTACTTTAAATTTATTAGTTTATTTGTAATCGAAATTTTGTAAAATTTTGTAAAGTTTTTCTTAATATCGGCATAAACTTGTTATATAAGTTAATTCTTCAATATTTAAATAACTCTTCTATTTTTTTGCAATTTTTTTGTTATCGATTTATATTTAACGATTTGAAGTTATCGATTTATTCCAGACTTCCTATACATTTGATTTATCCGAAATTAATGCAAAATTTTAATAAATTTTTCATAAAATAGATTCAGCTCAGAAATTTCATAAGAAAAAATTTCGCATTTATCGATTTTTCCCTCTCAACATAATATTAATATTTTAGTTTGTTGTTCCTTTTAAAATATCGAAATACAAGTTCACTTATATCAAATATGTCAAATTTTCCATGATAGATTAAATTGTTATAAGACTATATATTATTTTTTAGCTATCGATTAATCTATAATGTTTCCGCACTGGTAATAATGTGATCTGTTGGACAAATAATAGAGTGACTTATCAATAGTCAGAATATAATAATTAAAATCACAAGAAAGGTAGTCTTTAAAATAATAATTAAAAAAAAACACAAATAATCGATAAATATATTGAATTTAATAAAAATATAACAATTCGGTAAATTCTTTAAAAATTACGTTATATATGGAACTTTGAGTATCGAAATTATTTTATAACGAAAATGTTAAAAAAATTTGTTTGTCGTTTCGGAATATTAATCGATATTTCATGACTATGTTAATATACAATTTGTACAATTTGATTTTTTCGCATTTATCGATTTTTTCCTCTCAACTTAATATTAAGATATTAGGTCGTTGTTTCTTTTAAAATATCGAAATACAAGTACCTTCATATCAAATACGTCAAATTTATCGATGATGTATCAAATTGTTCTCAGACTATAGATTGTTTTTTAGCTTTCAATTAATCTATAATGTTTCTGCATTGGCAAAAATCTGATCTGTTGGACAAATAATAGAGTGACTTATCATTAATAGGAGTATAATAACTAAAATCTCAAGATAGTCTTCAAAATTAAAATTAAAAAAGAAAACACAAATTATCGATAAATATATTGAATTTAAAAAATATATACAAATTTGCTAAACTCTTTAAAATTGGCGTTCTATATCGATCTTCGATTATCGAAATTTATTAATACAAAAATTTTAAAGATTTCAACGAATTTGTTTATCGTTCTCAAATTCGGATAATTTATCGATAATTTTATTTATTTATGTTTATATATATGTGTTCCTCTAACTCCCATAGGAGCATAGGGCGTCAAGTAATAATATCTAGTAATAATCTGAACTGTTGGACAAATAATAGACTGACTTATCAATAGTCAGAATATAATTATAAAACCTCAAAAAAAGTAGTCTTCAAAATTATAATTAAAAAAAAAAAAAAATTTATCGATAAATATATAGAATTTAAAAAACATATACAAATTTGCTAAATTCTTTAAAATTTGAGTTCTATATCGATGTATGTTTATCGAAATTTATTAATACAAAAAATTTTAAAGATTTTAACGAATATGTTCATCGTTTTTAAATTCGTAATATTAATCGATTATTAATTCTTTTACAGATTTTAATGATGCTCGTAACGAACTATTAATACCAAAAAATTCAAACTTAAATCGACAAAGTTAAAAAAAAGAAACAGAAACAAAAAAAACCAAAAAAATTATCTACCTGATATTTTCGATATCTACAGCAAGCTATTTGTTTCGTGTTAATGTTTTCATTTGTCAACGTGTGATTTTAAGATTTTGTTAACGCAGCATAACTCATCAAAATGAAAACGCGCTTGGTATCATTAACCTATCGCGGTTCGGCCTCGGTCGATCCACGTTATTCGGCCGCCATGCTACCATGGACGATAAATGATATACGATCAACGGAAAGTTATTCGAAGGTAAGTGAGAAAGTTTATAATATAGTATTGTATATAGTATAGTTATAATAGTAATAAGTTATCAATAAATAACGATAATTTAATAAAAAAAAGTATATAATACAGCGATATACCGTTATGTCCAAAACTAAGGTACTTCCACTACAAATATTTAAATAACTTGAAAACGGTTCACCATATTCAATCCAAAAAAAAACCTAAACTCGTCAACAAAATTATCTTTAACCAGTGCCTATATTGTTTTTAATTTGGCCTAGTAGTTTGAGTGATATCGTTGTAGTTTGAAAAAAAAAAACAAAAATTTTACAAAAAAAAACATTTAGTTTAATATAGTTTGAATCAAATGAGCTTTATTTCATTGAAATCAGTGCACAACTTTTGATTTTGTCAACAATTTACTGAGAAAACTAAATTTAAAAAAATCGCGATTTCCATACAGAAATAACATTTATTAATATGTTTGTGAAAGTGTAACTCGAGCAAACCTTAACGGATCGTTATGAAAATTTATCAGTATTAATATTTTTCGAAACGAACTTATGGGATTGTAAATGGGCGGAATAGCCCCACCCCTTCTGGTACCTCCCATACAAAATTACCTATTTTTGGATAATTAATATATCTTCGATATATGTCAAACAGACTACCGGAGGATATTTAAATTAAGTCAGTTTAGTTATCTTGTAAAAGTAGACAAACCCTAAAAAACGGAAACCGTTGCCATACCCCTTCTGGTACCTCCCATACAAATGACCGAACTCACCCCAATAGTCTTACATACATATCTTTTTTGTAAGTACACTGAATTAAGTCAAACTATGGTTATGAAAATATGAATCAGGAATGAATTTCCACCATATCGGACCTTCTGGTACCTGCCATACAAAATGACCTATTTTTGGAAAATTAATATTTCTTTCTTAACTTCCAAATTGAAACCTGCCGATTAATTAAATTTGGTCAGTTAATTAATATTGTAATAGGAGGCAAAACTATAAATTAAACTATAAAAAAATTTGCAAATTTGTCATGATTTTTAAAAACACAAAATTTTAATTTTTTTGGGTAGAAACAAAAAAATTCGAAAAATCTGTTATCACCGAACTTAGCATAACTCATTCAATTTTCAATGGATTATTATGTACATACATGTTTTAGAAAGCTATCTTAATATGATATTCAATTAAGCTAATAAAAAGAAAAATTTGGCCCCAACCGAGTTACTTTCAGGGTGAAGAAAATTAAAATGTGTAATTTTTTTGTATTTTTTCTCTTTTTTTTGAATAAAAGAGCGATTACTCAGTCATTTTTTTTTGTAATATTAAAAAATTTGTTTTTTTTTCAAAGGTAACAACGATATCTTTAAAAAAAACAAAATTTTTAAATCCGGCTTATGAAAAAAAAAATTATGATTTTTTGAACTATAATTTTTTGGAAAATAGGCGAAAATAAGATTAGTACCTGTAACTTAAAAATTCGAGCTGATGGAGAAAAATGGAGATTAGATTTAAAATCAGCGACCTCAAATTAGTAAAAAACAGCTATAGAATTCCAAACAACACTCAAAAAGTTAAATTTTGTTCCCTTGTGTTATAAATGCAGCCAACTTGACAAAACGAATGATGCAGAAGTTCTTCCTTTTGGGGCTACTTTCAAGTGACATTCTCAGAATTGTGTCCCAAATCAATGAGCTGAAAAATTTTGTACTGTATATGGAATTATAGGGCCGTTTTACCTGGAATTGCCCATAACAGATATATTTTCTATTTAAGACCAAAGCATTGGAAAACTTTAGGATACTTTAAGTGTTGAGATGGTAAATAATTTAAATTCATATTTCCATCCTTCCATCTTTCGTCAGCGTTAACATTTCTATTGAATCCTGAATCCTCTTTCTCGCTTTTTTTAGAATGAGACCCCGACTCCTTCAAACATCGCACACAATTAATCAATCCCTATCGACCTGCTCTCTCTCCTTGTAATCTCAACAATTTCCCTCAATCTACTTCCGCTGACGATACTACACGTGTGTGCGTAATGAAATATAGATTTTGTTTCTCATTTTCTCATTTACCTTTTTGATTGCGTTGTGACGTCAGCAAAATAAAATTTCTTCTCGTACCCAACTTAAACAATCTTTTATTTATTTATTATACATTTTTTTTCGTTCTCGTTCTCCTTTTCCTACTAGTGCCTTTGGTGATGTTGTTGTCGCTGCTGTTATTGCTTTTGTACGAGTATATACTTAGCGAGGTTTTTATTAACGTATTTGTTGGTTATTTGCGTTGACTTTGTGAAAAGAAAGCACGTGAATTGCAGTCGTATAAATAATTAAATGCGTTCAAAGAAACAGCCGGAGAGGAACGTCGCGAACGAGGCAAAAACGAGTAATTTTAATAGCGGCTATTTCCTAGGGCCAACATAAAATTACATGCGACAGCGTTTTTGGCCCCCTCCCATGCTATTGTGGCCGAAGGAGGAGGTATTTAAAGGACCTCGTCGACTACACACAATAGTATGGTGGCAAAAGGATTGTCACATGATTTCTAGAAGGATCAAGGAGAACGCATTGCTAATGATGGGTCATGAATGAAAAGAGGGGACTCTCTTTTGCTTAGAAAATGTAGTCGTCAGCAGACATTTGTTTGTTTTGTAGGAAATGGAAAAGGATGGCAGGCTAAGTATATGCACAAGGTTTGATATAGGCTAGAGAGATATTATTTACACATGAAAGGATTTAACTTCCTATTTAGATTGCCCGTATGTATCGCTAATTGTATACATAGCTGTGTAATGTGATAACGTTTGAAAGAACAAACAAATCTAGCCATGATTTCATATTTGACAGAGACTTATTTTTGTTTTTGAATCACAGGACGAAGGGTATGGTGGTAGCCAAACAATATAATTTGAGCAATTTTTACAAGGCGGTATGCATGAGTAAAATTATATAAAGAATATTAAAAATAAGTTACTATGACCTCAAAGCAGCTATTTTTTCATATGCATTGTAGCCAATTAAGTTCGAGTAATAAATAGACTTGGATATATATTTATTGTCCATTATTGTGGGAGACAATAATAGTAATAGTATAAATGTAATAACAGTACTTTTAATACAACAAAAATGTTTTTGTGAACAACAAAAATACATTTTGGCACAATAAAAAGACATTTTGGTATAATAAAAATACTTTTTGAGTACAATTATAGTACTTTTTTATACAATAAAATTACTTTTTGGTGCAATAAATGTGCTTTTTGATTAAAAAGGTAGAAACCCGATAAACCATCCGATTTGAGAATGATATCATTTGGTTTTCAAAATCAAAGATTCGTAAAAAAAATCGCTTTTACGATACGTTAACGAATGTTCACCAGCGATTCGATAATGTTATCATTTTCAAATTGTTTTTTAGAGTTCTATCGCATTTTTATTGGTTTAACGATTAGTAAACGAATCGCTTTTACGATTCATTTGGGAATATTTCCCAGTGATTCTGTAATGTTATCATTTTCAAATTTGTTTAAGTATTGCTTTTTACGAATCGCTTTAGCGAATTTCCAACGAATCGTAAGCGACTCACCTCTCGCTACATGCTTTGCCAGGAAGTATTTTATTTTTCGGTGCAATAATATTACTTTGTGATTAAAGAAGAATCGAAGTAGTTAGTTTTTCGCTACAATAAAAGTACTTTTTGGGTACGATAGAAGTAATTTTTGATTAAAGTAAAGAGTAGAAGTAGTTAATTTTCGATACGATAAAAGTACTTCTTGGGTACAACAAAAGTTCTTTTTGATACAATAAAAGTACTTTTTGGTAAAACAAAAGTACTTTTTGGTACAACAGAAGTACTTTATCATTAAAGAAGTATGGAAGTGGTTAATGTTTTGGTACAATAAAAGTACCTTTTGATTAAAAACTAAAGTAGTTAATTTTGTGTTACAATAAAATATCCTGTTGTGTACAATGAAAGGTACATTAAGAAAACTTTTTGGTACAATAAATGTACTTTTTTATTTAAAAAGAAATGAAGTAGTTATTTTTTATTAAAAAAAGTACTTTTTTGGTACAAAGTACTTTTTGTTTAATGAAGAAATTTTTTTACTTTCAGTTATAATAAAAGCAGAGTACGTATTTGGGAGCTGGCTCGAGAGCTAAGTGCTAATTTTTAGGGAAAGAGCAGCTCGCGAGCCTTGTCACTAAATAAAATCCAAATGCAAGAAAATACCAGAAAGTACTTTTATTGTAATTTTTGGTACAAAGTACTTTCACAAAGTACGTTTTTGTACCAGAGTACTTTTTTGTACTTTTTGGTACAAAGTACTTTCTTTTGTACTAAAGTACTTTTTTTGTACCAAAAATTACTTTTATTAGCCCAAAAACACTTTTCTGTTGCACAGAGTACTTTTTGTACTTTTCGGTACTAAGTACTTTCTATTGTACTTAAGTACTTTTTTGTACCAAAAAGAACTTTTATTGCTCCAAAAGTACTTTCTTTTGCACCAGTCCGTTTTAAAAAGTAATTTTATCGTAAATTTGAGGCAAAAAAAAAAAATATATTTGGGCAAATAAAAATTTTTTACCAGAGAACTTTTTGGTACTTTTTGGTACAAAGTAATTTCTTTTGTACTTAAGTACTTTTTTTGTACCAAAATAACTTTTATTAGCCCAAAAGCACTTTTCTGTCGCACAAAGTACTTTTTGTAGTTTTCGGTACAAAGTACTTTCTATTGTGCTAAAGTACTTTTATGTACCAAAAATAACTTAGAACTTAAAGTACTTTCTTTTGCACCAAATTACTTTTTTGTATCAATGCACAAAGTATTTTTTTTTACCAGAGTACTTTTTTGTGCCAAAATTTACATTTATTGTAAAAAAGTTCATAAAAGTACTTTGGTGCAAACGAATGTACTTAGTGGATCAGAAAAGTACTTTTAAAGCAATAAAAGTCATTTTTAGTACAAAAAAGTACTTTAGTACAATTGAAAGTACTTCGTACCGAAAGTACATTAAAAGTACTTTTTGATACAAAAAGTACTTTGGTACAACAGAAAGTTCTTTGTACCGAAAAGTACATTAAAAGTAGTTTTTGGTACAAAAAAGTACTTTGCGCAACAGCAAAGTGCTTTTGGGCTAATAAAAGTACTCTTTGGTACAAAAAAACTACTTTAGTTCAAAAGAAAGTACCTTATGTATCAGAAATATACTTTTGGAGCAATAAAAGTACTTTTTGGTACAAAATAGTACTTTAGTACATTACAAAGTACGTTGTACCGAAAAGTACCTTTTAGTACAAAAAAGTACTTTGGCACAAAAAAAGTACTTTTTGCATCCGAAAAGTGTTGTGCCAATATGAGTACTTTTCGTGTAAAAAGGTTCTTTGGTACAATAGAAAGTAATTTGTACCGAATAGTACTGTTTAATATTTTCTTGCATTTGGATTTTATTTATTAACGTGGCTCGCGAGCTACTCTTTTTCCAAAAAATTGGCTCTCAATACGAACCCTGAATAAAAGTACTTTTTGATACAATAAAACTTCTTTTTGGTGAAATAAATTGTACTGTGCAGTACAAAAAAAGTGCTTTTTGGTACAATAAATTGTACTAGTTTGGTAAATAATTGTACTTTTTCGTACACTACAAATACATTCTAGTACAGTAAATTGTACTTTTTGGTACAGTAAAAGAACATTTTGGTACAATAAATTTTTCTCTTTGGTACAATTAAGGTTCATTTAAGTACAATAAATTGTACTTTTAGTTACAATACAAGTTTTTTCAGTACAATAAAAGTAGATTTTGTTACAATAAATTGTTCTGTTTGGTACAATAAATTGGACTATTTTGGTAAATAATTATACTTTTTCGTACAATACAAATACTTTTTGGTACAATAAATATATTGTACTATTTGGTACAGTTAAAGTACATTTTTGTACAATACAAATACTTTTTGGTACAAATTATTGTTATATATGGCAAAAAAAAGATGTATTTGTTGGTACAATAAAGTACCTTTTAGTACAAATAATTGTACTATTTGGTACAATAATTTGTTCTATTTGGTAAAGTAAAAGTACTTTTTGCTACATAAAATTTTACTTTGGTACAATTAATATGAAATTTTGGTATAACGAAAGTAATGTTTGTAAAAGTACGCTTTTGAACCTCAAATTTTACCTTTCGGTACAAAATTTTACTTATTGGCACAGTTAGTTGTCCTAGTTTGTAGTTTTTGGTACAATAAATTGTAATTTTTTGCAGAATAAACTGTACATTTTGGTACAATACAAATTCTTTTTATTTTTTGGTAAATTGTACTATGCGGTACAATAAATTATATTACTTAGTACCATAAATATAATATTTTGGTACAATAAATTGTACTTTTTGGTACAATAGTTGTGCCAGTTTTGGTACAATATGTTTTATGTTTTGGTACAATAAATTGTACTATGCGGTACAATGAATTATACTACTTGGTACCATAAATATATTTTTTTTGTACAATAAATTTTTCTCTTTGGGACAACAGAATGTACTTTTGGTACAATAAATTGTACTAGCATGTACAATAAAATTACTTTTTGGTACAATAAATTGTACTATTTGATACAATTGGTTGTTTTATTGCTTACAATTGGTTGTACTATTTGATAAAATAAACGTACTTACCTATTTTCTTTACACCCCATGAATGAGGTATGGGATAGCTTCTCGCGTTGTTGTGAATTAACACGCTTTCTATTTTTAGATTCACAACTAACGGCACCTACTTGTTTATCGACGAATGCGAACGTCACTGTTTGAGAAGCTTTTACTAGACATGTCGATTGACTCGACACTTATACTGCGAAGTTGCTGACGACAACATCGAGGGGGCCGGCAATAAAAGAAAAATTAATTTACTCTATTTTTTGGATGACTCGACCTGTGATCTCCCGCATGGTCTTCTCGTGTTCTAACCATCATGCAACGGCTAGTCCCAATAAATAAACGTACTATTTGTTACAATAAATTGTACCGACTTTGTTGGTTGTTTAGAATCATGTACTGTTTACTGCAGTCGTACATAACATATTTAAGTGCAATTGTTTTACAAAACACTGTATTGATCAAAACCCCACAGTCTTTCGAGAGAAAGTACTTCTCTTGCTTTTGTTTCGTTTCTTTGGCAAAACAACGCCGTTTTCGTGTACATGTTCGTAGTTCGTAGAATCAAAACAAACTCATGCATTGAAACCGTTTCAGGAGCACTTGTTCAGTGCTTAAGTAGCAGTAAATCTGCCAATATAACGCATAGCGTAGAAATGCCAATAAATCTATGGATAAGAGAGTTCTTCTAAACTTCTGTAGAGTCATGAGTAATTTTCAAAATTCAAGGGTTGTCCTAACACAATTTCTGTACACTACTTTGTAGTCCTTTCTGAAAACACTAACGATTCAATTTGAATTTCTACAAATATTAAGCTATTGCTTCATAAAGGTACCCAATTACTTACGCTTTCAATTAATAACTTGTAATTGAATTTATTAATCAAGTGTGTACGGTGAAGAAAAACAAACTTACAAATTACAAAGTATCCTTAGCTATAGCAGCATTGTTGTTTGTGATTTATCAAATAATTAATTATAACCTGCTGGGTTTGAAAAAAAAACAAAACAACAAATTAATAACAGATTCGAAGAGAGTAATTAAGATTGTTGGCTCATTTGCTCGACTCCTCCCAGGCTGATGTTACTGTTGACCCCGGAATGAAACCTGTGTAACAATTATTTTGTGTTTCGCTGTGTGGTGCCACTGTCAGCTGATTGTGTCATGTAGCGTTTGGCGGGTTGGGGGAGGGGAACTAATTAAAATACCCAAAAAAAAACATTCTTAATGGTGTCAAAGTTAAATATAAACATGGATTAGTAAGACGCAAATCTATAATTAGGTGCGTGTGAAGGTTACATTACATTACATAAATACATACTAGTATCCCCTTTTCTTCGTTGCCTTATGTAGCTGAGAATTGTTTAAAATAGATTCGTTATGGTTGTGGCAAAAATAACGAAACAAGATAGTGGTTTGTTAAGGGGTTAGTAAGGGTTGGTATTAAATTACACAGTACTATATTTTTCAGCTCATTGATTTGGGATTCAATTCTGGGAACTGCACGTGAAAGTAGCCCCAAAAAGAAGAAGTTCTGCATCATTCGTTTTGTCACATTACATGCCATAATAATTCAATATCGATTTGAAATTAGTAAGTTTCGTATAGGAGAATTTGTCACGTTTTAGGCTCTTTTGTTTGACATAACTCAAGAACCACTAGTACGATTCAGCAGAAACAAATTTAAAAAAATTAAGAATTACCTTTCCTTAAATCTGTTCGTATAACATTTTTCTATATAAGCAACAGTTTCACTTTTCCATTCATCAACTGATTTTGAACTGTCTTTATTTTGTACTCCGTGGCGTATGATTTACGTGGAATATTACTTATGATAATAATACGCCACCATATAGTATTTATGTTATGTTAAACAAAAGATCCCAAAACGTGACGAATTAGCCTATGCGATACTTACTAACTTCAAATCGATATTAAATTATTATGGCATGTAACTTCAAAAAACAAATGATGCAAAACTTCTTCTTTTTGGGGCAACTTTCACGTGCAGTTCTCAAAATTGAGTCCCAAAATCATGCGTTGAACTGTGTTATAGTTAATATTCAACCATTAAGAAACAAATTTATTCCAGTTGTTTTCTTCTTAGGCGATTGCATTTACCTCTATACCCGGAAAGATGACATCTTGTGCCAATAATATAAAATAAGCCGTAAGAGAAATAATAAGACTATTGTAGTCAAAAAATGTAGCAGCGTTCTAGTTAAGGTAACCCTGAAAGTTCTGTATTAAGTCATGGGTCATGGGAGGGCCAAAAAGGGTTCCCTTGAGTTCTATGATGTCTCCCTAAGTGCGGGTACTTGAATGAAAGATATTTTCGAGTCGAATCCAATTTGTAGACTCTGCGGGGGATTTGTGGCCCTAGGGAAGGATTCCCTTCGGTCATATGGTGACCCTTTTTTGGGCTCCCCGACTCCCCAGCAGAGTTTTAAAAAATACACCATTGGATTCGGCTGAAAATTGGTATGAGCACGATCGGACAAAAACTACTCCCACATTCCATACAAACTCCCCCTTTTTAGGGGTTAATAAATTGATTAAAAAAATGAATTAAAAATAAATCGTAAGTGTCCTAAAGTATTTGTAATAAACATACAATTTCTCCTGCCAATATTTATTTATAACACTTACTAAGGATCTCTGTTTACCACTCTGCTTGTACACAGAAACTATTCATTGTCTTGTAATACACGTATTTCCTTTTCCACCAACAATGCGTTTGTATTCTCACCGGAAATGGACTCAATTATTGATATAAAAACATAACCGTTTGTACGAGCATTCCATAAATATTAAACACAACTAGCCGGACAACGCCAGACCAACCGAGCGTAAGTCTCTAGATGACCATGTACTTGATGAAATTGTTTCATTATTACACGAGTTAACAACAACAACACCAACAAAAACTAATGAAAGAAGGCAACATACCAACATTGTAATAAATGTAATCAAAACATCATAATAACAAGAAGCGAACATAAAAACGGTATCCTCCTTTAGTTGGTATGTCTGATTTGTAACAACCTTTGCCTTTATAAACATACATTGACGCATCCTATCCATTCCTTTTTGCTGTAGAAAATCATAAAAATAATATCGCTTAAATGTGTTTACTTTTTCTCCAGATGACTCACGTCATCACCCACTAGCCCAGCACTAATAAATTCACTACCGAAAATATCAGAAAAAAAAAATGGACCGCGAAGTGATAGAAGAAAACTAATATTGACTGATAAATGTTGTAAAACCTGTAAGAAGAAAACTTTTTGGTACAAAAAAGTTCTCTGGTACAAAAAAAAGTTCTTTTTGGCTTAAAAATGACTTTTGGTACAAAAGAAAGTATTTTGTAGTACTCAGAGTACAAAAAAGTACTTTAGTACAGAAAAGTACTCTGGTACAAAAAAAGTACAAAAGCACAGACAAGTGCTTTTGGGCTCTCGAGTCAGCTCTTTATTTGGGTTCCTGGCTCGCAAGCCGAGAGCTCATTGTAAAATGTATGGCTCATTTGAAAGAGCGGCTCGAGAGCTAGCCAATACGAACTCTGCAAAAAAGTACAACTTATTGCACTAAAAAGTAAACTTATTGTACTAAAAGAATAATTTTTTGTACCAAAAAGTACTTTTATTGCGCAAAATAAGTATACAATATTGAACCAAAAAGTACAGTACATTTTACCAAGAAGTAAAATTTTTAGTATAAAATGGTACTTTTTACTAAATAATAATATTAATTGTACCAATAAGTAAAATTTATCATACCATTAAGTACAATTTATCGTACCAATAAAAATTTGTTGTTCCACAATGTACTTTTTTTATACCAAAAGTACATTTTATTGTATCAAAGAGTATTTTTATTGTTTGATAAGGTACCTTTACTGCGTCAAAAAGTACAATTTATTGCATTAAATAGCACAATTAATTGTACCAAATAGTACAATTTATTGTAGCATCAAGTGCAAAGTACAATTTATTGCACCAAATATAACAATTTATATACAAAAATAAGTATATAAGTATATATTGTATAGTATATATTGTACCAGAAAGTACAGTACATTTTATCAAGAAGTATAATTTTTAGTATAAAAAGTGCCTATTACTGAATAATACAATTAATTGTAACAAAAAGTAAAATTTATGGTACCAAAAAGTACAATTTATCGTACCAATAAGTACAATTTATTGTATCACAGAGTAATTTTGTTATACCAAAAGTATATTTCATTGTTTCAAAGAGTACATATATTGTACAAGTAGTGTACTAAAAGGTAAAATTTATTGTACCAAATAATACAATTTATTGTACCAAAAAGTAAAATGTATTGCATTAAATAGGACAATTTATTGTGGAAAAAAGTGCAGCTTATATTACCATAGAGTACAATTTTTTGTACCAAATAGTAAAATTTATTTACCAAATAGTACAATTAATAGCACAAAAGTACAATTTATTGTACCAAAAAGTATAGCTTATGCTACCAAAAAAGACAATTTATTGTATTAATAGTACAATTTTTTATACCAAATAGTCAAAATTATTGTACCAAATAGTACAATTTGTTGTAAGAAAAAGTGCTCTTATTGTAGCAAAATGTACAATTTATGGTATCAAAAAGTTCAGTCTATTCTATCAAATAGTACACATTATTGTACCAGAAAATACTTTTATTGTACCAAGTAGCACAATTTATTGTACCAGAAAGAACATTGGATTGTACCAAAAGTACAATTTATGATTCCAAAAAAGGATTTTTTGGTACCTAAAAGTACAATGTGTTGTATCAGGAACTACAATTTATTGTAACAAAAAATATAAATTATTGTACCAAACAGTAAAACTTATGGTCCCAAAAAGTACAATTTATTGTACTTATTTTGCACAAAATAGTTTGATTTGTTTTACCCAAAAATAGAATCTTTTGTACCAAATAGTAAAATATATCGTACCAAATATAACAATTTATTCTACCAAAAGTACTTTTTATTATACCAGAAAGTGCAATTCAATGTACCTAAAAGTACAATTTATTGTACGAAAAGGTACAATTTATGGCGGAAAAGTACGATCTCTTATACCAAAAAGTACTCTTATTGTACCAAAATGTACTCTTATTGTACCAAAAAGTACTTTTGTTATACCAAAAAGTAAAATTTATTGCACCATATAGTACAATTCAAAGTACGAAAAAGCTCAATGTATTGTACCAAAACGTAAAATTTATGGTACCAATAGTACAAATAGTACCAACTGGTATGATTTATTGTAACAAAAAGTACGATTTATTGTACCAAAAATTATTTTTTTGTACCAAAAAGTAATACCAACAACTACTTTTATTGAAACAAAAACTACTTTAATTGTGCCAAAAAAAACTTTTTATTGAAACTAAAAGTACTTTTATTAAAAAATCACTTATTAACTCTCTATTCTACCAAAATACGAAAAGGCAGATTTCATAACATTCAATTGATTTTCTGATAAGACAATTATCAGGTAGTTATTATTGTTTTTTGACGAAAGAGAACGTATCGTGAGCAAGCAGTGTTCTTAGTTTGGTTTGATAATACAAAATACATAAAATGCTCCTCTAGCTTTTCCTCCCATTAATGTACTTATGTTTAACTGTTATTATCGTCGTGAATGTTTTGCAAGCATTGCTTACTGCAGTAAGTCATTTGTTGTCATAGTATAGCAAATGCATTTGCGCAGGGCTCTAATATCTACTATAATTTGCATACGTCTTGTAAAGCCAAAACCACTTCTTTTCATTTGCGGTTTACACTTGAATGCAATCGCGTCAAACAGAATTTTCCAAATTCCTAAACATACTTACATTTCGTAGCCGCCAATCATGTGTGGGTGTGTGTGTGTGTGTGTGTAGGCGCAGGCACTTACATATGTTTGGTCAACAACTGCCAATTACAATTAATACAATTGCATATCAATAGGCTGTCGTTTGCAATGTTTTGAATATGTCCAACTACTTAGTTCATATGACGCCAATACATAGTTAACTTGATTAATCGTCAAAGTACTCTGGCATTAAGTCAGTTATTCTCAAATTATGGCCAAACATCATTAAGATTTCATGTTACAACTCCATGGGTCAATACGCCATGCTACACACGCACATAGATGGGGAACTCTGGGGGACGATGAAATTAAGTCAACTGTAATTACCACAACTATTTTTTATAGGGAAATTTTTTTTATACATCGGTGCCCCTCCCCTTCTCCCTTGCAAGTCAAAAAGCCACGCAATAACCACCACAACAAACTATACTCTGTAACAATAGCAGCAATTGGCAGAAATTCTCAGCTATCAAATTACAAGCGAGTAGTTTTGCATAGAATTAGAGACGCAATGCAAAGGGAACCGAGGAGCACTAAGGTTCTGCGAGGGAACATTGGACGGACATTTGAAATGGCGCTGTTGAGGTAGAGTAAAACGTCGCCACACAAATAACTTCAAGCGGTGTGCAAACAAGTTAATGCTGACAACAGCAACTAACTCGTTTTCTCTCCAGCTATTTCAGTTCCAGGGAATAATTGGAAGAAGTCCATGAAACACAAATGTAATTTCTACATGAAGACTACAATTTACATACAGAATATTTACACAATTGTTGCATTTATGACATGCAATTGCAAAAGTTATTAGCTACGAGTTCTAGCTCTAGCTAAGCTAACAAATAAAGGTTAATAACATCAATTATTGTGGGTTATCGTTAATAATTTACAAATTGTTGGTGAAGGTTCATACTAGGCGGATTAAAAGAATTCTATTTTTATAGTTGTTATATTGGAAATATTTAAAATATTATCAACTAATATTGCATAATATTTGAAACGTGGCAAAACTATTTTACGTGTTAGAGATGGAAAATTTGATACACATATAGTACTCGTTTAATGGGCGGAGGGGCGTGGTAATACTATATTTTAGTCATAGAGTAATAAAACTTGATATATAGTTAGTACTTATCACTTTACAACTTTGCCGACGTACTTCTTTATTTTCAATTAGTGGGCGTGGAAAAACTATATTTTAGTCAGACAGATTTACAATTTTGTATCCGGCCGCATAGGTTAAAATTTTTTGCCCTAAACAGATACAACTTGGTATACAGATAATATTATTATTATTATTATTATTAGCCTTTAAAACAACTTGACACATATATATATTTATATCTTAGTGCCTAAGTCAGAGGCCGAAATGATCAAAGATTTCCATTCGCTTCGATCTTGTGCGCACCGTCTCCAGTCAGTCCTACCAAGCAGCGTCAGTGATTCCTCCACCTGGTCCTTCCAACGTAGTCGCGGTCTCCCTCTTTTGCGCCGCCCTTCGAGTTCTTGATAGAATACCTTTCGTGCTGGAGTTTCCTGATCCATTCTCACGACATGGCCTAGCCAGCGTAATCGTTGCACTTTGATCCGCTTGACGACATCAATGTCGTGGTATAACTCGTACAGCTCATGGTTCATCCGAATACTAAACTCGCCGTTTACGCAAATGGGTCCATATATTTTGCGGAGTATTTTTCTCTCAAACACCGCCAGATGAGCTGCATCTGCCTGTGTAAGCACCCAAGATTCAGAGGCGTACAACAGGACCGGTAAAATTAGTACCTGGTACAGCTGGACTTTGGTAGTTCGAGATAGGGTGGTGTTTATAAAGTGCTCGCGTAGTCCAAAGAAACACCTGTTAGCAAGCACTATTCTCCGTTTTATTTCGAGGCTGACACTGTTGTTCTTGTTCATGGCGGATCCAAGGAAGATAAATTCATCCACTACCTCAAAGCAATAGTTTTTAACGTTCACGCTGCGTCCCCAACGGGTGGACACTTTGTTCGATGATACCATTAACTTCGTCTTGTCCTCATTCACTGCCAAACCCATTTTCGCTGACTCCCTTTCAACTGATGTGAAAACAGCTGTTACCTCTCGCATCGTTCGACCGATAATGTCGATATCATCGGCATATGCGAGCAGCATGTGGCTCTTATTAAATATGGTGCCAGACATGTTAACCGCTGCTTTCCTTAACACCTTCTCCATCACTATGTTGAACAGCATACATGACAAACCGTCACCCTGTCTAAGACCTCTCGTCGTATCGAATGGTGCAGATAGATCCTTGCCAATCCGAACAGAGGATTTGGTATTCGTAAGGGTACACCGGCAGAGACGAATTATCTTCGCAGGAATACCGAACTCAGACATGGCTTCGTATAGTCGATGCCTGATGGGACTATCGAAGGCAGCTTTGTAATCGACAAAGAGGTGGTAAGTGTCGATTTGCTTCTCATGGGTTTTCTCAAGAATCTGCCGTAGTGTAAATATCTGATCCGTCGTGGATTTGCCTGGTCTAAAGCCGCACTGATAAGGTCCAATCAGGTTTTCCACAATTGGCTTTAGACGTTCACACAGTATGCTAGACAGGACCTTATACGCAATGGGTAAGAGGCTAATTCCACGATAGTTTTTACACTTACTACGGTCACCTTTTTTGTAGATTGGACATAGCACACTGAGATTCCAATCCTCTGGCATGCTCTCCTGAAGCCAAATGTTCTCTATGAGCTGTTGCATGCTTAAAACAAGCTCATCTCCACCCGCCTTAAACAACTCAGCTGGAAGACCATCAGCCCCAGCGGCCTTGTTGTTCTTTAGGCGGGATATGGCAGTTGTTATCTCAGCTTGGCTCGGAGGTGGACACTCGATGTTATCCTCTCGGATTGGTGCACAGTCTTCATCAGCCGAGTTTTCACACATCAATAGGCTGCAGAAGTGATCTTTATATATTCTCAGTACGCTCTCGGAGTCAGTAACGAGATGACCATCTTTGTCTTTACAGGAGGGAAGACCTGTTCCATGTACCTTTCCTTTTATCTTCTGATAGAATTTTCGGGCTTCACCTCTGTTCCTGTAATCTTCAATACACACATTATTCCGCTCCTTAAGCTCTCGTTTTTTTCGCCTGAAGAGTCGAGTCGCCTCCCGCCTCTTCTCCCTATACTTTTCATGAACAGCTCGCGTTGCCATTGGCTGCAGTTTAGCCCTGTATGCAGCATCTTGTTCCCGGGTGGCATCGCGGCATTGGTCATCGTACCAGGCATTATCGTTAAAGGGCTTCACATACCCTAGTACGGACCGCGCAGTCCTTTCCATCGAGTGGGCAATATGTTGCCATTGCGCGCTAGTATTTTCGGGAGTTGGAGCATCAAGAAGTAGTTGAGTGAGTTGGTCAGAATAGGCGTTGGCTATCTCCGCGGTCTGCAGTTTAGCGATGTCCAGCTTTCTCTGTGCCTGGTTACGCAGGGTTTTCGCTCTGCTTAGCCTAGTACGCACCTTCACTGCAGTGAGGTGGTGATCCGAGTTGATGTTCGCACCTCTGATCACTCGTACGTCTAAGACACTTGACGCGTGCCTTCCATCGATTACCACGTGATCAATTTGGTTTCTCGTTACTTGATCGGGAGATATCCACGTTGCTTTGTGAAGGTTTTTGTGATCAAATCGTGTGCTGCTAATTACCATGTTCCTTGCTGCAGAGAAATCAATCAGTCTGATTCCGTTTGGCGATGTGTCAGTATGCAGACTAAATTTTCCGACTGTTGGGCTAAAAACATTCTCCCGACCTATTTTGGCATTAAAATCTCCCAGCACGATTTTAACATCATGGCCCGGGCTACGGTCATGTGTTTCTTCAAGTTGGGCGTAGAATTCGTCTTTGACCTCGTCACTTTTCTCACATGAGCATGAGCACATATCAGCGTGATGTAGAAAAATTTTGCCTTTAGTCTTATGGTGGCGATTCGTTCACTGACAGGAGTAAACCTAGAGACCAGGTGTCGCAGTCTCTTGCCGACCACAAATCCACAACCAAACTCATGCTTTTCCGCGTGGCAGCTGTAGTACACGTCACACATCCTCATCCGCGAGCATCGATATCCAGTCCACCGAATTTCCTGTATAGCAGTAATGTCAGCCTTATACTCTTCGAGGACATCCGCCAGTTGAATAGAGGCACCTGGTCGGTAAAGAGTTCTAACATTCCAGGTGCATATTCTCAAATCATGGTCCTTAAAACGTTTGCGGTGGTCGTCAACATTTTGGGGGTTTCTTTTTCTCTTATTTCTCATTTTATTCACTGCCATTATACTGGTGGCGGGTGGCAAGCCCAGCCCACCAGTTTCTGCATTTTATTCCTACTGCCAGGAAACATTTCAGCCGCTCATTCTGAGGCAGACGCTGACCAGGAAGCCGCCCAATATGGAACAGACGCTATGGATTTTCGCAATTTAGTTTTCGGAAGATGTGGGTTGCTAACCCTCGTCTCCTAGATTGGTAATACGGCTGCTATCTGCACGTCCAATCCCACGATGCAACCATGCTTCAGCGGTTCAAGCCTACTTTCCTGAGACGTCTCTTTGACCATTCAGGATACATGGTTGTAATGCCTTCTAACTTTAGCTAACTTCTAAGCGGTTGCTTTGAAGTCATTGCCCAGGGAATACTTGGTCTAAGACCGGAAGTAGTTAGCTGCTTGGACAGTGCCGCAAAGGAATCGATTCTGGTCACTCCCAAGTGAGTGACAATCAGTAACTTTCAGCCTCTGGGCAAAGTCCCATTCCCCATACAGATAATATTCTGCACTATAAATACACATTTGCAAACGAAATTTTTATTTTTGATTAGTGTTCAGAGAGGGCGTGGTCATACTATATTTTAATCAAAGAGAAATAAAATATCTTGAGTCAAGTGAGGAAAGTAAAAAAACCGAATTTTTTCAACCCTAAGTCAAGATCTTGAGGGAGTTAGGGAACTTTGATAATCGATTCATGTTGTATTCAACCAGACTTACTAAAGGGACTACGTCACTCCTTAATTTCATTATTATAAAACGTTAACGTTAAAGAATTCGTAACGGTACTTTATTATTTAGACACTTAGAAAGACTGTCCAAAATAATGCTAATAAATGCCAAATAGTACAATTTATTTTACCAAAAAGTGCAATTAATTGCTACAAAAAAACAATTCATTGTTTTGGGCAATTGGGCAACAAACAACTCAACTTCTCCGATACGGCGAACTACCTGGGCCTTATATTAGACAGGAAGCTTAATTGGAGACAGAACATTGGAAGCAGATCCACCAAGGCACTCATAGCTTTATATACATGCCGTAAAGCTATCGGGAAAACCTGGGGATTTAAACCCAAGGTAACACTTTGGATTTACAATGCTATAGTGAAGCCAATATTACAATATGGCTCTATAGTGTGGTGGTACGCGCTCGACAAGCAGAGCAAATTTAGACAATTAGATCGTGTTCAACGATCCTCTGGTCTCCTGATAACCGGATGTATGAGATCGACCCCTTCTAAGGCTCTCTACACAATACTCAATATACTACCACCTGATCTGAGCTGCAAATGCTCCGCTCTCAAATCAGCTATTCGACTAAACGAGTTTGAACATTGGGATCCTTCCATAGGACATTCAAGGATCCTGAACCATATCAACATCTCATTTGAAACTGACTACGTGCTCAATACACGGAAATCAAACATCCTCTACGAAATCAAAACGCCCACCAGAAAGGAGTAGGCAGAGAACGAGAACGCAATGTATGGACCTATAAACATCTTTACCGATGGGTCCAAACTGGATGACAAGGTCGGCTATGGTATCTACTCCGCGGATCTAGGCCTAAGTATAAGATCGAGAATTCCAGACTACTCCAGCGTTTTCCAAGCGTAAATACTTGCTATTAAACGAGCCGCGGACATGATCAACGTGAGGAAGATATCACAGGAGGATATTCTCCTGTTCACGGATAGTCTAGCGGCGGTAAACTCATTGAAGTCCTGTGACATCAAATCGAAAGTGGTCAGTGCCTGTCGGAAATCTCTTAACGAGATATTCAGGAATAACAGAGTTCTGGTTACGTGGATACCCGGACACAGCGGAATCGAGGGCAACTGCAAAGCGGACGAAGAGGCCAAACAGGGCTCAGCCCTGCAGGAAAGCGACGTTGAACACGTAGCACTTCGCCCTATATCCACCTGTAAAAGTACCATTGGAAATCTAACGTTTGAAATTGCAAACGACAGATGGAAGAATGAAGAAACCTGTAGAAAGGCCAAAAAGACTTGGCCAGAATACAACGCGAAACGTACATCGTACCTGGTAAGCCTAGAGAGGGACCAGATAAGAAAAATTTTTACATTCCTGACGGGACATGGACTCATAGGCAGACATGCGAGCAGAATGGGATTCGCAACGAAAAGCGAATGCAACTACTGCGGCAGCAGTGAACCATCCACCGACCACATTATATGTTATTGCCCAGCGCTATACAGAAGGAGACTGGAAACCCTGGGGAAACCCTTCCTAAATGGTGCAGAGGAACTTGCATCGTTGGATATCGGAAGGATCAACAAATTTTGTAAAATTATTAACTGGACGGATTGGATCGAAACTCCGGATACCCAATCGACAACTGGCAACGCAATCAGGCAGCACACGCGCTGATAGCATAGGTTGAAGGGATGGCGTAAATGCCCAACGGGTGTCACAATGGGTCCATAAGGACCTAAGTGTTCTCCTCGAAGATGGAGATGCCCGCACACCAACCAACCAACAATTCATTGTACTAAATAGTACAATTAATTGTACCAAAATGTTCAATTTATTGTATCAACATTAATTTTAAATTAATTGTACTAAAATGAACTTTAATTGTACCAAAAAGTACAATTTATTGTACCAAAAAGTACAATTTATTGTACCAAAAAGTATTTCATTGTTCCAAAAAGTACAGTATATTTAAAAAAAGACAGTTTGTTGTACTCAAAAGCACTTTTATTGTACTAAATAGTACAATTAATTGTACCAAAAGTAAATTTTTTTGCACCACAGAGTACTTTTAGTATTGCAAAAAGTACAACTGCATGGTATTTACCAAAGAGTGCTTTCTACTTGCAATTTATTGTACTGTGCTAAACAGTGCAACTTATTATACTAAAAAGTACAATTTATGGCACCAAAGTACAATTTGTTCTATCGAAAAGTACTTTCATTGTACCAAACAGCACAATTTATTGTACCAAAAAGTAAAATTTATTGTACCAGATTTCAATTTGTGGTACCAAAAAAAGTATTTTATTCTTCCAAATAGTACAGTTTATTCTAAAAAAAGACAATTTATTGTACCCAAAATATTTCAGTTTTTTCTAAAAAAGGACAATTTGTTGTACTTAAAAGCACTTTTATTGTACCCAAAAGTACTTTGATTATACTAAAAAATACAACCGTACGGTATTTACCAAAGACTACTTTTTTGTACCAAAAAATACAATTTATTGTACCTAAAAGTAAAATTTATTGTACTGTGCCAAACAGTACAACTTATTATACTAAAAAGTTAAATTTTTGATACCAAAGTACAATTTGTTCTACCGAAGAGTACTTTAATTGTACCAAACAGTACAATCTATTGTACCAGATTACAATTAGTAGTACTATAAAGTACAGTTAATGGTCCCAAAAAATACAATTTATTGTAACAAAAAGTATTTTCATTTTTACAATTTTACAAACAGTACAATTGATTGTACCAAAAAGTACAATTTATTGTTTCAGAGGACAACATTTATTATATTTATATTAAACCAAAACGTAAACAAAAAGTACACATAAGTGTACCAAAAAGTACTTTTATTGCATTTTATTGCACCAAATAGTAGAATTTATTGTACCAAATGAAACAGTTTATTGTACCAAAAAGTACTATTTATTGTACTTAACTTTATAAGTACACTTTCAAATTCAAGCATTTTACTATTTTTTGCGAATAATAGAATCCTTAAGAATCTGAGAGTACTGTGCATAAGAAAGACGATCAAAGTGTGTGTACCAACTATTGCGGGATCAGCCTTTTACCCAACGCTTACAAGGTCCTGTCAAGTGTGTTTTGCGAAAGACTTAAGCCCACCTTAGAGCACCTGATTGGACCTTATCAGTGTTGCTTCAGACCTGGTAAATCCACGACCGACTATAAATAGATAATCACACTACGACAAATTCTGAAGAAGACCTTAGACATGCAGATCGACACCTACCTTCTGTTTATCGACTACAAAGCTGCATTCGATAGTCCGATACGACAGAAATTATTAGATGCTATGGCTAAGTTTGGTATCCAAGTTGATAAGACTTTACGGGATGGCACTGACTGACACGAAGTCTTCAATGAAAATAGGCAAAAATCCGTCTGAGCCATTTTCTATCCAGCGAGGCTTCCGACAAGGCGAAAGGGTGTCATGCGATCTTTTTAACATCGTAATGGATAAGATCATGCGGAAGGCTGCAGTGAACAGGACTGGTACCATCTTTAACAAAAGTCACATGCCGCTGGAGTATGCCGGTGACATAGATATCATTGGCCGTAAACTGCAAGATGTTACTGCGGTCTTTTTGATCATTGAGAAACAGTCGGCGGAAATGGGTCTGGTACTAAATAAGGACAAAGCCAAGTTATATGTTTTAACGAACAAAGAATCCTTTCGTTTGGAATGCTGCGTTAACGGTTCGAAAAGTCTTCGGAAATAAACAGATAATACTTCGATCAGTGGGTGGAGCTGACATGACCAAACTTTATTATGGACCTAGGTAGGCACAACTTGTCATTTGTTTTTATTGCAAAGAGTACGAATTTCGAAAAGTCTCTTCAAATCGCACAAGCACGCACTAAGTTAAATATTAACTTCAGTTTTTGTGATTTTTCCTTTGGCTGTTTAGTCTGTGCGATGGTACTTTTTCTACCTCTTTTATTCCTTAAAGAACGAATTTCGAAATAATCTCTTCGTATCCCATAACTACTTTCTGAGATAAATATTCACCCAAACTATTATGCATGTATTTCTAGCCGTTTGGTCTGGGCAATGGTACTACATTTATCCCTTTTCAGCCCTAAAAAATCGAATTTCGAAAAATCTTTTCGTATCGGTCAACTGCCCCGTTAAATAAGTATTCACCCGCATTTTCGCAATTCTCCTTTACCCGTTAGGTCTGGTAGATGTTACCAGTTGTATCCCCTTTTGAGCCTTTTTTCCACCATTATCAAAAATCCCTTTTTAGCTGACGTATACTCAATAATGGGGGTATACGATTAGAGTAGTGAGATATTTCGAATTTCGAAAAATCCCTTTGTCTCACACCACTGATCTATGAAAAATATATTCACCCCAATTATTGTGAATGTATCTCTAGCCGTTTGGTTTTGGTTTGATCCATTTTTAACCCTAAAAAACGAATTTCGAAAAAAAAACGAAATCAAAAATCTCTTCTTAGCTGACTTCTACTCGTTAAGAGGGGAATACGATTACAGTAAAGAGATGAGTCGTTTGTGTTTTACATCTAGTATCGTCGTGTAGCCTTGACCAGATGATGGGCTCCACCCCACTAGAACATACTACTAGGGCGCAGTTAAGACCCGGATCTAATTTTAATAATCCACAAAATATTCAAACTGTTCATTTCTCGTATGTGGGGTTACCAAATTGACTGACAAGTACAAACTTGAGGCTTGCACTCCGTCCGATCTGGCCCCCCCACTGTTATTATTTGCTACCTGATGTTAGTCATATGGGCAGTAACCATTCCGTCCTTAGCACTCATGCAAACTGTAATTTTGCTCCACGCCACCATCTGCTAGAACCGAAGTTCCCATCCTGCCGACCCCACATCCACCATCAGATTACCAAAGTAATTTACCTATTAAACTTTGTCACCTTCAAATAGGAGCAAAGCTCCTCAACCAGCTGACCGCAACAAACCACCTTCTGCTAGGTACCAAGAGGTACCCCATCCGGCTGGCATCATCGTTTTGTGACATAAGGTTACCACTCGTTGGACAATAACAAACGTAAACTGAATGGTTACTGTCCGAATTGATAGGAAGAGCTCAAAGAGTCTGAAACAGTTATAATGTTCCGCTTTATATTGAAACTAGTCCGTAACAACGTAACAGTGTTCCTGCAATCGCTGTTACACCCTTGTTAGAGCCAAGACGCTGAAAGTGCAACGCCACACTCAACTAAGAATCCGTAGGATGCACAATGTGAGATGCAAGACTCGTATGGTATCATGAGATACCCAGCTTAATTTCTCTCGAGCATCAAACTCTTAGTTTACCAGCGTTACTTTTGGTTAAACCACAGCCACCACGAGGCACAGAATAAGCTGTTCCATAACCATTCGGTCAGGAAGGTAGTTTTTAGGATACCTTGGGCTCCTGGCCGCCTATGGTACCATCTTTAGACTCCTTGGTCGGAGCTCGTAAAGATATACTTCATTACTTCCTCTTTTCACCTTGCAGGGCCAGAAAGAGGTCCACTGGAGGTTATCTGAGGTTCTTGAGGGCGATACTCCCCAAAGGTCTCAGAAGAGACCCCCTTGCGGGGAGTAAAGAGTTAATTGGAATTTAGAAATATCCCTTTTGTATAACATAACTACTCTATAAAATACATATTCACCCCAATTTTTGCGATTCTAACTTAAGCGAAAATATATATTTTTCCCCTCGCCAAAATACAGCCAAAATCTTTTTTTAATCGTAACATACAAGATATCGTTGTATAGGTCTCGACGAGTACTACATGCGTCCTATAGATGTCGCTGACGTATGGCATCATTTTCTAATGTAGGTCTCATATAATGCTGTTTCTACCCTTTAAAGAATTCTAGGATTAAAGGCCTTTAAATACCAAGACCATTTTGCTTTGGAAGTATAACGTTTTATTCAATAACAAAAAATTTACGTATGACAAGTATTTGCAGCATTAACACAAATATTATCATTATAATCGCAAATTATTGCATAGTTTTTAGGGCTGTCGGGTAAAATTGAATTGTAAAAGGGCTTTAATCCTATGAAAAAATATTTTAAAATTTTGGGGTTAGAAACAGCTTAAATTGAGGCCATCATTACAAAATGATGACGTAGGTCAGCGACATCTGTAGGACAAATATAGTACTCGTCGATACCTATTCAACGATGCTTTTTTTTGTTACGATTAAACCAAAAACAAAAAAGCTGCGATAAAAAACGATTTTGGCCGTTTTTTTGGTGGTGGGGGGAATTAATTTTTAATTTTCAAATTGTTTCGAGGTTATCTTTAATATTTGCCCTCGACTTTGGGAATTTTTTTTTTCATGACCCAGTCTATGTCTCATCTGTAGTTTCACGATGATAGCTTTAGACGTTTGGTCTGGGTGTTGGCTACAGCTTTATCCCTTTTTGAGCATTTTTTCTACCCCTAAAAGTTCGAATTTTCAATATTTGCAAAATTTAGTTGCATTTCAGGGCCTTCATTGTCCCACCAACAACTTAGTTGTCAATAAGCAAATACTTCCTTTTAAGAACCTTCAAGTTCTTTTAATTTTGTGCAAATACTTGTATTGGTAATGAAGTCGTTTTTGCGCCTTTACTCCAAAGTTTTATCGTTTCCTATCAAATCAGTGTCGCCAACGAACCACAACAGCCAAGTGCAGATAATTTTCGTAATTTTTTGAGAGAAACACCTTTACCATATTATTCACCAACAACAACAACAGCAAAAAAGTTAGTTTTAGCAACAATTCTTTTGAGAAAATGTTCGACAATTTAATTAGTGTAATGGATATCTGAAAACTTTATCCTCAATCTGTTGCCATAGGTGTATGCGAGATTTGCTGCACTACTTTGGCAAAGTATAAATTCTTGTTCTAACAACACAAAATGCCAAAAGAATGTCGAAGAAGAAACTTTAATTAGCGTTAGCAGCTAAGAAAGCTAAGACACAATGGTGAACTATTTCTGCAAATGAAGACTCCATCTACGCAGCACTCAGTGAACTCTTCTCTTTCTTGTGCAATTCCACTTCCACAGACAACATTTTATAGCAATTAAGAAACAACCAACGATTTTAATTTATTTTTTTTTTACACGAAAAAAAGAAAGTAAAATCTGTAGTATTACTACAATAAAAGGATACATGCCATGCCATGGGACGAGAAAAAGGACCAGAGGAAGATAATTAAGACATTTGTTCATAATTTAATGGCAACAAATTCCTGCACTGCTACATTGTTGTACTTAGTTGGGGATCGAGGCAATTTAGTGCTTGAATTCCTACAAATTGTCTTAATGTCCTTAAAAAAGGATATTGGTGGTTTCCACTTGTGACAAATGAGGGTTTCTAGCCGATGGAGGATATTTGGTGTTCGCAAAGTTTCCGGATTCATATGATAAATCGTTAAATAATGCTTTACAAAACGTGCGTATGCTTAACGAATTATTAATTAGTTGCGACAATAGCAGTTGCGAATGATGGTTGCAATGTGAGACACAGCCACGGCAGGATGTACAAAATGAACCAATGTAGCGGTATAAATTGGGTAACACAATTATGACCTGGATTTCTTAGACTTAGAATGTCAAAGATTTTTGTAGAAATACAGCATGAAATACAACAAAGGTACTTAATATTATTTGGAATGTACTTTTCCATAACTCTGTCAATACTCAGTCTGTGAGCAATTTCACGGACTGTAACAGAAGAAATCTTTATATGAAAAAATTATTTTTAGAAATCAAAAGAAATCTTCATCTCTTATGGGTGGGGTAAAACTCACGGTTCCTAAGGTTTCATCTATAAATATAACGTTTTGAGGAGTTTCTTTTAGAAATTATTGGAAACATATTGATTTTCGAGAAAGTACCATAAGGAACAGCACTATGCACAGTGGGATTTTACTGTTAAAAACCCAATTTTTTCACCACTCCATTTTATAACGACGGTTTTATCTTAGGCTTAGGTAGTCGCAGCCGTCTCCAGGGAGTGGATTTTCCTGACTAGGGCAAGATGTTATGTATTTATTTCCTTATTTTACAATCCACGAAAATATTATTATAACGAAGCACGCCGGATCCTTAAGCTAAAGTGCATTCACTGGTCTAATATCCTTAAGATGTTTTAATGGCGGATAATGATGTCTGGGGATTATTCTTAGTCGTTGGCCTCGTATCGTTGATGGTGTCTGGTGTAATGTATTGCGGTTCCTGGGGTTATTGTCCTTTGGCCGGAGAAGTAGTCCTTAGACGAGCGGCGGTAATTCGGTGACGGGGAACAGGACGGGTTGGACGCAGTGGTAAATCGGTGATTGGAAACAGGACGGGTTTTACTTTGAGGTAATTCGGGTGGCGTTGGACGTCGAGGACTCGCATGTAAATTCGGTAGGACCTTTTGGTGATATTTTCTAAGACTAAGAATTCAGACTCGTAGGTCCGATTGTAAAAACTTATTGTCCGATTGTACAGACTCAAGGTCCGATTTTACAGGCTTATAGCCCGATTGTACAGACTCGTGGGTCTGATTATACAGGCCTCTAGCCCGGTCAGACTAATTGTTCGATTGTACAGAATCAAGTTCCGATTGTGCCGGCCTATTGCCCGGTTGTACTTTAGTCTGTACCTATAGGCCTATAGCCCGGTTGTACAGACTTATTGTCCAATTGTACAGACTCAAGGTCCGATTGTACAGGCCTATAGCCCGGTTGTACAGACTTTTTGTCCGTTTAACAAAGATGCTTGTCTTCGTACAATCCCAAAGGATCAAGGAGATCAGACAACGTTCCTTGACTTGACAATAAACTTCGTCTTGGAGGAGTCACCGACAATCGTTGTAGCGATCCATATCCATATCCATATCCATATCCATATCCATATCCATATCCATATCCATATCCATATCCATATCCATATCCATATCCATATCCATATCCATATCCATATCCATATCCATATCCATATCCATATCCATATCCATATCCATATCCATATCCATATCCATATCCATATCCATATCCATATCCATATCCATATCCATATCCATATCCATATCCATATCCATATCCATATCCATATCCATATCCATATCCATATCCATATCCATATCCATATCCATATCCATATCCATATCCATATCCATATCCATATCCATATCCATATCCATATCCATATCCATATCCATATCCATATCCATATCTATATCCATATCCATATCCATATCCATATCTATATCCATATCCATATCCATATCCATATCCATATCCATATCCATATCCATATCCATATCCATATCCATATCCATATCCATATCCATATCCATATCCATATCCATATCCATATCCATATCCATATCCATATCCATATCCATATCCATATCCATATCCATATCCATATCCATATCCATATCCATATCCATATCCATATCCATATCCATATCCATATCCATATCCATATCCATATCCATATCCATATCCATATCCATATCCATATCCATATCCATATCCATATCCATATCCATATCCATATCCATATCCATATCCATATCCATATCCATATCCATATCCATATCCATATCCATATCCATATCCATATCCATATCCATATCCATATCCATATCCATATCCATATCCATATCCATATCCATATCCATATCCATATCCATATCCATATCCATTAGCTATGGAATAGTGCGCGAATTCTCGATTTTTATACGGCGGAACCTCTTATTTTGTGAGGTTCAGTAAAAAAATGCTGGAGGCAAAAAATGGTGGTGGTGGGGTCAGGTTTAACCGTCCCGCATTGGGGTCAAAGTTCAGAAAAATTTGGAAAAAATGTACAACAGTCCTCCTAACTACCATGGGGTTGTCGTTAGGGGGTTGGGATGTATGGCAGACCTTCATGAATTTCTTTTGCCAACATTTTCTCCGAACATACTTACCCCCTTTCTCCACTCCTTCGGGGGGCTCCCGTACAAATTTTTAATTACCCCCTTATTACTCCGTATAATGTTCCCGAAGCCCTAACTTCACTAGGGTCACCCCTAGGGGGTTAGAATGTATGACGGATCTCCAGGAAAATCTTTTCTGAACATTTTCTTCGAACATACTTACCCCCTATTTTCTCTCCTTAGGGGGGCTCCCATACAAACTGCACCAAAACCCTCCCTCAATATAAGAAAAACCGCCCTACCTATCCAGGTGTTGTCCCTAGGGGATTATGATGTATGGCGGACCTTCATGATTTTTTTCCCCCAATATTTTCCCCAAACATACTTACCCCCTACCTCCCCTCCTTATACTGGCTCCCATACAAACTGCACCAAAACCCTCCCACAATATGAGAAAAACCGCCCTACCTATCCAGGAGTTGTCCCTAGGGGAGCATGATGTATGGCGGACCTTCATGATTTTTTTCCCCAATATTTTCCCCAAACATACTTACCCCCTACCTCCCCTCCTTATACTGGCTCCCATACAAAATGCACCAAATATTGGGATGAATCAAACCAATTTATTTTTATCGTGCGACGGATATTTCTTGCGATTGGCATCGACGACCTGAAGCAAGAATTGTTTCTCATTTTCGTTTCGACATAAAACATTGTTGTAATCCTGCATTAATTTGACACCTCTCTCTGCAGTGTCGTTAACAACATGCAAGGTGCTTACGATCTGCTTCGCTTTGTTGTAGTCTTCCCGGATTTCCCAGGTTTTTGGATCGGTTGAAATTAACTCATTTGGTACTCCAAAGCGATCGAATAATTTAACTGTGTCTCTCGTCACGAAATGGCTCAAATCTTTTGCAATGAATTCTTTCACTTGTTTCGAATGCAATTCAATTTTTTTCACGCCTATGGAGCCGACAACAATAGCTGAACGTGAACAAGCAGACTTAACGCCTTGATTTTCATCCTCATTCTCGCTCTCTTCCTCCTCAGTGCCTTTTCCCTCGTTTTCCTCGTCATCAGATTGAGATTCTACGTTTTCGTCGTCTTCTTGGAATGAAAGAATTACATTCGCCATTTTTTGCTTGATATTATGGGAAACGTTTTTATCGAATAGTGCAAGAGCCACAGCTTCAGCACTGATGTACCAAAGGTGATTGCACAATTTATCCACCATTTTCTGTGACACATTTCCATCAATAGACTGAGCGACTACCGTTTTTAAAAAATTTAAGTCATGATTGGGTGCCTCGACAGCCGTGGTGCTCCCAACCAAGCTTTCACATAAAGTGTCACGATAAATATGCAAATATCGCGAAGCTTCTCTAATTAAATTTCGGTTAAATTGAAATGTTTTCGAAATAGAAACTTTTTTATGCAGTATATGGCCTTGGCCATCCATCGGGCATGGCTGGTAGGTCCTGGAGCGCGGAAATGGTAACTGGGAATGTTTTCTCCAAGAAATAATAAAACGATCTGCAGGAATTCTCTGTAGTCTGCTCTGGGATGTTTCTCTTGTAGCTGAGCCAAACAAAATGATTTGACTTCAATCAGAACATTTACAGGTATTTTCATAGCGACTTTATCGTCTGTTATGCCACTGGTATATTGTTTGTCTTTCATCATTTCCCAATCACATTTAAATCGAGCAAACAAAGGTACACCTGGAGCTGACGTTTTACCGAATTTGGCATCAAACACCTCTTTCAATACCAGTTTAAATATGATGTCTGCACGGTAAGTATAAAAGATCTCGTTCCAATAACTGTTCAAGAATGAGTGACGCACCTTGGAACGAGCCAGTGTTTGTTGAAGTTGTATCGAAGGAAATGGCCTGAACGCGGTCAGATATTTCCCAATCTAACAAAAGGCCATACACCGACTCCGGCACTGAGTTAAGTTATTCGATCGCTTTGGATTACCAAATGAGTTAATTTCAACCGATCCAAAAACCTGGGAAAACCGGGAAGACTACAACAAAGCGAAGCAGATCGTAAGCACCTTGCATGTTGTTAACGACACTGCAGAGAGAGGTGTCAAATTAATGCAGGATTACAACAATGTTTTATGTCGAAACGAAAATGAGAAACAATTCTTGCTTCAGGTCGTCGATGCCAATCGCAAGAAATATCCGTCGCACGATAAAAATAAATTGGTTTGATTCATCCCAATATTTGGTGCATTTTGTATGGGAGCCAGTATAAGGAGGGGAGGTAGGGGGTAAGTATGTTTGAGGAAAATATTGGGGGAAAAAAATCATGAAGGTCCGCCATACATCATAATTAGTGTTTTTGTCCCGAGAATTCCCGGGACAAAAATCCCGGGAATCCCGGCCAATTTTTTATCCCGGAATCCCGGGAATGCGACCGAGATTTCCCGGGATTTCATTATGCTTATTTAATCTATTAAACTACTAAAACTAAAACCATAAATTATTAAGTGTTCCAAATTTTTACCATAAAATTACCAATTGGTGACTATTTTCTTGACATCACTATCGTCTTCCGCCTCTCGATGTGTTATTTATCTTTCAAATGTGCTTTAATGTATAGCGAAAAATTCAAATTCGTATTGAATTCCTAAAATGGAGTTGATGGATACTTACTTATTGATATATTCTAAAACAATATTTTTAAGCCAATTGACTGACATAAAACTTTCCCTGTTGGTGTTCTGGTTGATTGTACCTGTAGGTGTTTGGTCTGAGCGATGATAATACTTATCCCCTTTTTATCTCAAGGAGTATGAATCTCAAAAAAATCCCTTCATAGTGCACAATTACCATATAAAATAAGTTTTACATCGAATTGTCGCGATTCCACCTTTAGCTTTTTGGACTGGGTGATTGTAACAGTTTTATCCCATTTTCGAAATTTTTTCATATCGTGGAATTGCTTCATAAAATAAATATTCGCCCCAATACCCGCATTTATAACTTTAGGGTGATGGTACCAATTTGATATGAATTCACAGCGCATAACTACTCACTAAAATTAATACTCCGCCCCTTATTTGCTGTTCTACCTTAAACCATTTGGTCTTGGTTTAGTTAGGTTTTTTTTAAGGGGCAATAATTTTGAAAAATATCCTCATGCAGATCTCTAATTCTATAGGAATCATTCCATATAGATTTTTGCGATGCTATCTTTAGCCGTTGGTCTGGGCGATTGTATAAGTTTTACTCCTTTTGGGGCATTTTTAGCACCTAAGAACGAATTTTGAAAAAAGCCATCGGATTATAGCTTTAATCGTTTGGATTGGGTCCTTTTTTACCCCAAAGGGTACGAATTTCGAAAAATTCCTCCCAGCGGCCTTCTTATTCTTTAAGAAGCTTGCTCATATACATTGCCACGATGATAGCTTTGCCATTTGGCGTGTATATTGTTACCAGTTTTCTCGTTTGCTAGAATTATTTTCCACCTAAAAGTACGAATTTCGAAAAATCCCTTCGTACACCACTCTAAGTTTATAAGGAGATTGCTCATATACAGATTTCACGAAAATAGCTTGTCTCAGCATTAACAACTTTTCAAATAAACCATAACACGAGATTTTTGGAATGATTTGTATGTTTCATTTCTTTTTTCTTAGTTTGCATTAAAATTTAAACAATTTTGTTAATAGTTAAAGGCATTTTTTACATATTTTTTGTTCTGGACCGGGATTTCCCGGGATCCCGGGAAAATGAAATTAAAATCCCGATATCCCGGGAAATGAAAAATGCCGGGAAATCAAAAACACTAATCATAATCCCCTAGGGACAACTCCTGGATAGGTAGGGCGGTTATTCTCATATTGAGGGAGGGTTTTGGTGCAGTTTGTATGGGAGCCAGTATAAGGAGGGGAGGTAGGGGGTATGTATGTTTGGGGAAAATATTGGGGGAAAAAAATCATGAAGGTCCGCCATACATCATAATCCCCTAGGGACAACACCTGGATAGGTAGGGCGGTTTTTCTTATATTGAGGGAGGGTTTTGGTACAGTTTGTATGGGAGCCCCCCTAAGGAGAGTAAATAGGGGGTAAGTATGTTCGAAGAAAATGTTCAGAAAAGATTTTCCTGGAGATCCGTCATACATTCTAACCCCCTAGGGGTGACCCTAGTGAAGTTAGGGCTTCGGGAACATTATACGGAGTAATAAGGGGGTAATTAAAAATTTGTACGGAAGCCCCCAAAAGGAGTGGAGAAAGGGTGTAAGTATGTTCGGAGAAAATGTTGGCAAAAGAAATTCATGAAGGTCTGCCATACATCCCAACCCCCTAACGGCAACCCCTTGGTAGTTAGGAGGACTGTTGTACATTTTTTCCGAATTTTCCTGAACTTTGACCCCAATGCGGGACGGTTAAACCTGACTCCACCACCACCATTTTTTGCCTCCAGCATTTTTTTACTGAACCTCACAAAATAAGAGGTTCCGCGATGTAAAAAAGTCGTTACTAAGAATTTCCATATAACACTATTCCATAGCTAATATCCATATCCATATCCATATCCATATCCATATCCATATCCATATCCATATCCATATCCATATCCATATCCATATCCATATCCATATCCATATCCATATCCATATCCATATCCATATCCATATCCATATCCATATCCATATCCATATCCATATCCATATCCATATCCATATCCATATCCATATCCATATCCATATCCATATCCATATCCATATCCATATCCATATCCATATCCATATCCATATCCATATCCATATCCATATCCATATCCATATCCATATCCATATCCATATCCATATCCATATCCATATCCATATCCATATCCATATCCATATCCATATCCATATCCATATCCATATCCATATCCATATCCATATCCATATCCATATCCATATCCATATCCATATCCATATCCATATCCATATCCATATCCATATCCATATCCATATCCATATCCATATCCATATCCATATCCATATCCATATCCATATCCATATCCATATCCATATCCATATCCATATCCATATCCATATCCATATCCATATCCATATCCATATCCATATCCATATCCATATCCATATCCATATCCATATCCATATCCATATCCATATCCATATCCATATCCATATCCATATCCATATCCATATCCATATCCATATCCATATCCATATCCATATCCATATCCATATCCATATCCATATCCATATCCATATCCATATCCATATCCATATCCATATCCATATCCATATCCATATCCATATCCATATCCATATCCATATCCATATCCATATCCATATCCATATCCATATCCATATCCATATCCATATCCATATCCATATCCATATCCATATCCATATCCATATCCATATCCATATCCATATCCATATCCATATCCATATCCATATCCATATCCATATCCATATCCATATCCATATCCATATCCATATCCATATCCATATCCATATCCATATCCATATCCATATCCATATCCATATCCATATCCATATCCATATCCATATCCATATCCATATCCATATCCATATCCATATCCATATCCATATCCATATCCATATCCATATCCATATCCATATCCATATCCATATCCATATCCATATCCATATCCATATCCATATCCATATCCATATCCATATCCATATCCATATCCATATCCATATCCATATCCATATCCATATCCATATCCATATCCATATCCATATCCATATCCATATCCATATCCATATCCATATCCATATCCATATCCATATCCATATCCATATCCATATCCATATCCATATCCATATCCATATCCATATCCATATCCATATCCATATCCATATCCATATCCATATCCATATCCATATCCATATCCATATCCATATCCATATCCATATCCATATCCATATCCATATCCATATCCATATCCATATCCATATCCATATCCATATCCATATCCATATCCATATCCATATCCATATCCATATCCATATCCATATCCATATCCATATCCATATCCATATCCATATCCATATCCATATCCATATCCATATCCATATCCATATCCATATCCATATCCATATCCATAAATCATGGTCCTTATTACGTTTGCGGTTCCGTTTCTTACTTTTTCTTTCTCGTGTTTTCATAGCAAGTAAAGGACCTGAAGGCGGGTGGCTAGCCCAACCATCAGCATTCGTCGCTCACTATCTGCCGCTATTCACGATAAAAAAAATATCACAAACAACGTTGCCCATTTGCCACCACAAAGGAGATTGTGAGTCAGCTTGAGATGCAAGATTAACTTTAAATCCTCAACGGCACCCTTTGCTAACTAAAAAATTCATTTTTAAAAAAGCGTTCATGTCAAATTTTGTCATAACATATGGATGATGTAATTTTTAAGAAATGACATACCCATTTGTATGCTTTCTTTATAAATTGACAGTTTTATAAAACTTTTTATGGTTTTTGATAAATAAACTGAATTTTGGTCCAGCCTGTATTTTATGAATGCATTTGAAAAATTTGTTTTAAAATATGTTATATATTTTACCAGCTCGAGTTTCATCATTATGCAATACAGTACTACTTAAAATGCACCAACATGACTTGAGCTTATTAAAAACAGCAACAACAACAACACTAAAAACAGATATCCGCTACCGCTGCCACAAGCTTTCTAACATCAACATCATTATTTGTTAAAGGATCCTTACTAACTATATATGTAACTAACAGCGCGCACACACACAAACATGTAAATATTGTTGTTAACGAAGTTTACTCAACAATCATTTAAATTAATCCTTACGCAGCAGTTTGCCTTAGAACTCATGAAGCTAACAACTATGCCCTCAATGGGTTAATGTTGGAACGAACGAACGGCTTGTAATTTTAATGCGACACTCATGTGTTCAGTGGCATTTTCCTAAGAGAGAGGAAGAAAGTGAGTGCGAGAAAGATAGATAGAGAGGGAGAGAGAGAGAAGAGCAGAGCAGAGGAAATAACACAAAGCAAATTAAAACTAACATATGATTGACACAAAGAAATTACAAGTTATAAGTACTGGTTGAAGGACTCAGGGCTGCTTGCCACTCACAAGTCCTTTGAATACTCAACACTCATTTGCAGTTAGGCAACGGCAGTTGTGACTAAACATAATATATTAGATGCACTCAAAGTAAAATAGCACAATGGTGGGGTTGCAAATCATATAAGATGCTGAGACACAAAATAGGAATCATGTTGAACATATCGTCGGTATACTGCGAAAACTGACCAACTCCATTTTTTTGTGAAATGGACTTAATGATGCAAAAGTGTTCCAAAAGTCATAATCTTTGCCCTGTTATTCTGCCCTGTAAAAAATCACATTTCAATTTGAAGTATTTTTGTAGTTATCATATCAAAACATAGGCGGTCATAAACTTTAAATCATCAATAACTCAAAAAAAAATAAAAAGTGTCCTTGAACCGATGTGCCTTAAACCGGTTACAGTAGCATAACAAGAATACAAAGATGGTTTAAGTCCATTAAAAAAATGTATTTAAAATATTCTGTTCATTCATGCCGTCGATTTTTTAATTTTACCATACAAAAATTTTCTTAAATTTAAAAATCTATGACTACTTACAAAATTGGTTATACGAAGTTTGTCTTGGATGTACTCAATAAATAATAAACCGATTTTGATACATATCTTTTTAAAATATCATAATTTGACTAATAAAATGAGTAGTGTATTATATTTTTTTAATTTTCAACAGTTTTAAAGCATAATATAAGTGTTAAGTTGTTTCATTTCTTAAGCCTACGCAGCATTAATGGCCTTCCATGATTCTGTTGTTTGTAACCTCTTTGTGTCGATACAATTTTCTTTGCTCTCGATGCTCCGTTAGAGCTTTATGCCCATTGCAGTCCAGCAAATCAAATGTTTCGAAATCTTGAAGAGTTCATAACGATCATCTTCCCGATATCAGAACAGTTCTCAGAACAGATTTTTATCCGAATTCTAAACGAAAACCAGATGGTAACGGTACCGTCTGGTTTTCGATTTCGACACGATATCGGAAAGAAATTTTGAAAGTTTTTCCGATTAATCTATCAGATATCTGAACGGTCTCAGCAACAATTCAGGAAATTCTAATTGTACTACCGATATATCCAAGCGAAATCTTAAAGATATATATGCTATTGCCATCAAAAAATCTTCCAGTATGCTATGCTGATCTCCTTGAAGTATTGAAAGCATATAGTTGTAAGCCTCGTAGCAGTAACAGGCTACATGAAATTCTGATCATATACGAGGGCTGCTATATACATTTCTGGCCTAGGCAACAATAAGTGTTGCCAGGTGCAATCTGATATTTCCATTGGAAAGGTTGACATTTTTTAGCATAACATCACTCAGAACGTGTTGTCATTTAATCGTGAATTGTTAAACTTACAGAGCTTTGAACAATTCAATTCCGTTAAAAAAATGGAATTGACACGTGAGCATTTTCGTGCGATCATTTTTCACAACTTTCGACGTGGATTATCCAGACAAGAGTGCATCGATGAACTTAAGTCTTTGTATGGTGATCAAGCACCATCATATAGCACCGTGAAAAACTGGTATAACGAATTTAAACGTGGTCGCAGTTCGCTCAACGATGAATTCCGTGAAGGTCGTCCAAAAACGTCCGTTGTGCCAGAGAACATTGATGCCGTGCATGAACTAATAATGCAAGATCGTCATGTGACATACCGGGAGATAGAGGCATCCTTGGGCATTTCTCCCACCAGCATACATTCGATATTACATAATCACCTGACCATAAAAAAGGTTTATTGTCGTTCCCGCACAATTTGACAATCGCTCAAAAAAAGGCTCGTGTCGATTGGTGCAAATAAAATACGATCGCGGTGCTTCAAAAGATGTTCATAAGATCGTCACAGGTGACGAATCTTGGATCTATGCGTATGAGCCCGAAACAAAACAACAATCGACCGTGTGGGTCTTCGAAGACGAGCCAAATCCAACGAAAGTTGTTCGTGGAAGAAGCACTTCGAAGCAAATGGTCGCCTGTTTCTTCGGCAAAACTGGTCATGTGGCGACTGTTCCGCTTGAGCAACGAAGGACGGTCAATTCTGAGTGGTACACCACAATTTGTTTGCCTGAAGTCTTCGGAGAAATTCGAAAAACAAACAAGAGAAGACGAATCATTCTTCACCATGACAACGCGAGCTCTCACACATCGGCTCAAACCAGCGCCTTTTTGACCGGCCAAAACGTCGAATTGATGGGTCATCCGCCGTACAGCCCTGACTTGGCACCCAATGACTTCTTTTTATTCCCGCACATCAAGAAAAAAATGCGTGGTCAACGATTTTCGTGCCCAGAAGATGCTGTTGAAGCGTTCAAAAACCATGTTTTGGAGGTGTCTCAATCGGAGTGGAAAAAGTGCTTCGACAATTGGTTTGAGCGCATGCAAAAGTGTATAAATCAGACTGGAGAATACTTTGAAAAACAATAAAACAATTTTTGATGATAAATATTCGCATTTTCATTATTAGGCCAGAAATATATATAGCAGCCCTCGTATCAAGTGGGTATGGCTCCACCCATAGGAGCCTTTTGTTGAAAATGCAATATCTGGAAATTAATTTATTCTTGAAATTTTATATAGATGCGTTTGAAATAAGTACAGTCGAACTTCTCTAGTCAATGGGGATCGTCGATTTCTACTTTATAGAGAAAATTCGTATTAGAGAAACTACACATCATTTGGTTGTATATGTGAACACAATGTAGTGTTTGTGAAAAAAATGGTTGTAGAGAGAAATTCCCTATAGAAAAGTTCATTATAGAGAAGTTCGACTGTATTTTAAAGAAAAGTGGGCGTGATCGGATAAAGGAGTATGATCCCTATCTGGCGTACTATTAACCTCGGCGACTTGGAATTAAGTATGGATGAATTTAACAGCAATATGGGAGATCAGACTAAAAAAAAATTGACGGTATTTTATTAGTGGGCGTGGACACGCCGTTTGCTTTGAAGGACGCTATATCTGGAGGGACCGGCCGTGGCATAGTGGTTAGAACACGCGACTACAATGCGGGAGATCAAAGGTTCAAGTCAAGGCTCCAGTCATCTTAAAAAAAAAAATATTGTTTTTCATTGTCGGCTCCCCTCGAATATTGTCGACTGCAACTTCGCAGTATTAGTGTCGAGTCAATCGGCATGTCTAGTAAGAGCTTCTCAAACAGTGACGTTCGCATTCGTCGATAAACAGGTAGGTGCCGTCAGTTGTGAACCTAAATATGGAAAGCGTGTTAATTCACAACAACGCGAGAAGCTATACCATACCTCATTCATGGGGTGTAAGGGGAAATTAAGTTTAAGTTTAAGGGTGTGATCGGATAAAGGGGTATGATCCCTATCTGGCTTACTATTTACCTAAGCGACTTGAAATTAGGTGTGGATGCATTTAACAGCAATATGGAAGATCAGACCAAAAAAATATTTGTGTACAACAAAATTACTTTTTGGTATCTAAAAAGTTCTTTGTGGTACAACAAAGGTACTTTGGTACAACAAAAGTACTTTTTGGTATCTTAAAAGTTCTTTGTGGTACAACAAAGGTACTTTTTATCTTTATCTTTTGGTACATTTGAAGTACTTTTTGGTATGTTTAAAGTACTTTGCGGGGTAACATTATTACTTTGTGGTACCAAAAAGTACTTTTTATTGCTCTAAAAGTACTTTGTGGTACAACAAAGTACTTTATGATATATTTAAAGTACTTTGTGGTATAATAGAAGTCCTTTTGGTAGATTTAATGTACTTTGTGGTACACTAAAAGTACTTTGTGGCACAATAAAAGTATGTTGTGTTACAACAAAAGTACTTTGTTGTACAATAAAAGTACTTTGTGGTACATTTAAAGTACTTTGTGGTACAACAAAAGTACTGTTTGGTACCCTAAAAGTACTTTGTAGTATAAAAAAGGTACTTTTTGGGTATATTTAAAGTGCTTTGTGATACAACAAAGTACTTTTTAGTACGTTAAAAATTTATTTGAGATCGCCTGGCTCGGATCATTACCTGGTTGCAGCCAAGGTGCGCATAAGATTGGAAGAGCGAAAAACGCACGTAACCTAACAAAAAGAAAGCTTGACATCGCGAAGCTGCAAACGCCAGAGATAGTCACTGCCTACTCTATGCAGCTCTCCCAACTTATTCGACACAACGCCTCTACTTTTGACGTTTCCGATACATTGCGCATTCTATGGCAACTGCCTCAACAACTGTGCAAGGATATGAAAAAAGGCGCTCAGACGAATCCTGGTACGATGAAGAATGTCGTACAGCGTCTGAGGAACAGGATACTGCTTATAGGATAACGCTACAGCCAATTGTAACCCGGGATATTAGGGAACTGCACAAGAAGACAGTAAAACAGGCTATTTAAGCGAAAAAAAAGTCAGTTGAAGGAACGGGAGAACGAGGATATAGAGCGATACAGGGATAGAAGTGAGGCCCGAAAATTTTACCAGAAAGTAAAAGTAACTTACTTACTTACTTAGCTGGTACTTCTATGCAATCCCAGTGGATTATATACCGCACGTAGAAAAATATTATAAGCGCCTCGATCTTCTGCGCTTCTTCTCTACTTAGTCACACCGAGTTCTGTAAGGTTCTCAGTAACCTGGTCTTTCCAACGGAGTTTTGGTCGACCTCTTCTGCGCCGTCCATCGAGTTCATTGTCGAAGACTTTTCGAGCTGGAGCATTTTCATCCATGCGTACAACATGACCTAGCCAACGCAACCGTAAAAGCAAAAGGCTACGATAATGGGCCCCCCTCCTGTAAGGACAAGGATGGAAATATGGTTACAGATACGCACAGTGTGCTGCAAATATGGAGAGAATATTTCGCACGTGAAGGATTGCCGACGACGGCTTAGATTGCCCACCACAAAGCAAACCGAGTCCCACCCCCATACAAATTGTCCCTTTTTAGAGCCAGTCCCAGCGATCACAGCTGTAATTAAGTACCTATCGAGCTGAAATTTGGTTCCACCTCCCACACAAATTACCCCTCTTTGGGGGTCTGTCCCTGCGATTACAGTGCGCAGTTTAAAAGCCATCGAGCTGAAAATTTGTATGCAAAGTTATGTCCTCTAAGTGAAGATTGAATTCTTAGATGAACAGGATGGGTCGAAACCTTTTTCACCTCCTATACAAATTGCCCCTTTTTGGGGGTTTCTCTCTACGTGGAAGTAAAATTCTAAGATGTGCAAGATCGAACAAAAACTACACCCATGTCCCATACAAACTCCAATTTCTGGGGTGTCCCTATATCTGCGCACGCGATTAAAGGTGTAGTTTAAAAAATATCTAGCTGAAATTTGGTATGTATGCCTCCATCCCCAAAGCAGAGGTTAAAATACTACTCCCATACACACTCCCCCTTTTTAGGGTGTCCCAGCGATTATGGCCTTAATTTAAGAGCTATTGAGTCTCGTAATACTCTCAAAATCTTGACTTACGGTCCAAAAACCGGTTTATCGAATCATTTCTCACCTATGAGCTTATAACTCGTAACCGAGTTTTGATTTCACTCTCCAAGTTCCTTTATTTTTTTAATGTTGTCACAGTGTGTTTTTGGTAAATTAATAGTATAGTGGAATTTTTTTATAATTACAAATTCGGAACTGCTTTATCTCACATACTTGTACTCTAATAAGAGATTTTTAGAGAATAACACTTCTGTTTTTGTGATGGGCAATAAAAAAAAAACTTTCCTCTAGTGTATAAATTTCGCGTGTATTTGGGTTGTATATTTTTACAAATTTGTTCCAACACTATGCTTTCACAACATTTCCAGGCTTTTTTTCTCAATTCTTTGTGCCCAGCGCTGAAGTACTACAGAGTAAAACACACACACACACTCATACAAGACCCTACCCTACTATATTTTTTGGCCCATTTTTAAGGTGATGTTTTCTACTCTCATGGCAAGTTGGCTCCTTGTTTTGCTGCTTTAGTTTTCTGCTAAACGAAGCACATTAACCACGTTAAAACATTAATCGTTCCAAGGAGCAATGGACAAGCAGCAACAACAACTACAACAACAACGACAACGACATTGTCGTCATCATCATAATCGTGAGCGAATGCACCCAGGGATAAGGACGGACAGACTACGTTATTCATTCAGTGGCGCATACACTTTGATATGAAATATGAACTGAAATCCTTTGCAGAGATTTTTCTTTGTAGCACAATAGGGGAAAACTTGTCCCTGGAGAAGAAACAAAAGCAGCGAAGAGAAGAGAACAGCACGAAAGAAAAAAAAACTAGAAGAAATCTCATTCCCACACAAACACACACAACGAGTCCATGCAGAAGCGCTTGTACGACCACTGCAGCCGCGTGGTGGTGTGGTGTCAAGTTGAGTGAAAAGTTTATTGCAGGATAACACCAGGATAAGCAAACAGTCATAAAAACATCAGCGAAGGAGCGAACGAACAAGCACTGCAACAAAACAGCAAAACCAATTAAATTTAATGTAATTATCCTTTGGGATTATGTAACTGGACGTTCGTTGTTCATTGGTCATTATACGGACCAAGAGTCGTGAAATCGTCAAGTCACTAAATTGTGCAAGGGAGAGAAAGAAGTAGGTGATGACTATGACAGCGACAACGACACGTCGATGATGATGACGATGATAATGTGGCTGATAAATTAAATAAGCGCTCATAAAAGCCTCGTCGTCGTCGGGGTCGTGGTCGTCGAAGAATAGCAGGGAGTCGGAAAAACAAACTTTTGTGAAAGGATCAATTATGAATTTTAGTCATGGTCAATTACGCTTAATTTAGGGGTTGGACAGAAGCTGAGTGTTTTTCACGAGAACAATGGCAAGAAAGCCGGATGTTTTATGACGGTTAAATTGGATGAAAGCGAAAGGTAAAGGTGGGTTTTTACGAGTATTGTACAAGTGCTGCAGCTTTTTATAGAATAATGAAATAAAAAATACTGGCGTACATATGTATACAAGTTAGTGGTTTCGGTTAAGTATCTAGGAGATAAAGATAAGCTTATTGGCACACTAAAGGCAAGCAAACACCACAACCATGACCAAACATTAAAGCTACCTTAGCTCAAGCTTAACATTGAGCCAAAGTTGTCGATAGCATAACTTTTTGGTAATCAAACCTATAATAAATAACACAGTACAACATCTTTCAGCTCAATGATTTGGGACTCACTTCAGAGAACTGCACGCGAAAGTAGCCCCAAAAAGAAGAAGTTCTTCATCATTCGTTTTGTCAAGTTACATGCCATAATAATTTAATATCGATTTGAAGTTAGTAGGTAACGTATAGGGGAATTTGTCACTATTAAGGCTCTTTTGGTTGACATAACTCGGGAACCCCTAGTCCGAGATAGCTGAAACAAATTAAAAAAAAATTAAGAATTACAATTCCATTAATCTGTCCATATAACGTTTCCCTACATAAGCAAATGATTTTGAACTGGGTTTATTTTGTACCAGTTACAATAAAACTGTTGTACTCCGTGGCGTATGATTTACGTGGAATATCACTTATGATAATCATACGCCACCATCTGGTATTTATGTTATGTCAAAAGAGCCTAAAACGTGACAAATTCCCCTATACGATACTTACTAACTTCAAATCGATATTAAATTATTATGGCATGTATCTTGACAAAACGAATGATGTAGAACTTCTTCTTTTTGGGGCTATTTTCACGTGCAGTTCTCAGAAGTGAGTCCCACAATCTTGTGTTGTACTGTGTAATTCAATCTTATTTAGATACGAAAACAATTCAGATTTGGAGTCAGCGATAGTAATGGTGGTTTGACGGGTAATTTGTACCCAGGCCGATTTTGGATGATCGAGAACTTTTAGTATACGCTCGGCGATTATTAATGTGGCCTATGACTGCAATGACATGTTTCGGGACTCGGGTCGATTTAAGATTGTCGGGAACTTTATGAATCGGTCAAGTTGAGTTGATCGGGAACTTTATATTATACACCCAAAACTGTAGAGGTCAGATAGATCAGCATCGTTTCGGTACTCCGGAACGTGGTAATTCAAGTACTTTTAATAATTCAGGTTCGTACCGCAACTCGGCAGCGTACTGATGATTCGTGTTCGTCGGTGGTTTCGATTAATTTCAGCAGTACGTGGTCAGCTTGGTGATGCGATTTTTGTCGGCGATTCAGGTTAATATCAGCAAGTTATGAATGATGACTCGGTTTTGTCGGTGTTTCGGGTTGATGATTCAGGTTTATATCAGCAATTCGGGGTCATCTAGATGATTCGGGTTTGTCCGGGCATTCTGGTTAATCTCAGCAATTCGTGAATATCTTTTTAATTCGTTGTTGTTGGTAATTCAGTTTCGTATCCGCACCTCAGGATCGTGTTTGTGACTCGCGTTCATCAACAAATCGACTTCAGCAACTTGTGGTTGCATCGATAAATTCGGGTTTCTTCGGTATTGGATGCAACAGACCGAAGTTCGATTCAACAGACCGAAGTCCGATTCAACAGACTGAAGTCCGATTCAACAGATCGAAGTAGGATTTAGCAAACCGAAGTCCGATTCTACAGACCGGAGAACGATTCAACCGACCGAAGTCCGATTCAACAGACTGTAGTCCTATATAACAGGCCGAAGACCGATTCAACTGACCGAAGTCCGATTTAAAAGATCGAAGACCGATTCATCAGACCGAAGTCCGATTCAACAGATCGAAGTAGGATTTAACAAACCGAAGTCCGATTATACAGACCGGAGAACGATTCAACCGACCGAAGTCACATTCACAGACCGAAGTCCGATTTAATAGGCCGAAATCCGAGTTAACCGACTGAATTTCGATTCAACAGACCGAATTCCGATTCAACAGACCGTAGTCCGATCCAATAGACCGAAGTACGATTTAACAGTCTGAAGTCCGATGTATACACTGAAGTCCGTTTCAACAAACCGAAGTCCTATTTAACAGACCGAAGTCCGATATAACAGACCGAAGACCGATTCAATAGACCGAAGTCAGATTCAACAGGCCGAAGTCCGATTCAACCGAACGAAGTCAGATTTAACAGACCGAAGTCCGATTTAATAGCCCAAAGTCCGACTCAACAAATCGAAGTCCGATTCAACAGACCGAAGTCCAATTCAACAGACCGAAGTGCGATTTAACAGACTGAAGTGCGATTTAACAGACTGAAGTCCGATTTAAAAGATCAAAGTCCGATCCAACAGACCGAAGTCCGACTTAACAGACAGAAGTCCGATTTAAAAGACCGAAGTCCGATTTAACAGACCGAAGTCCAATTAAACAGACGAAAGTCTGATTAAACAGACCGAATTCCGATTCAACAGACCGAAGTCCGATTTAACAGACCAAAGTCCGATTCAACCGGCGAAGTCCGATTCAATCGACGGTAGTGGAGTTAAACCAATAGAATTTGGGTTGAACCAACAGACCGAAGTCCGATTTAACAAAGACGATCGGGTACAGAGCAATAATACGCCCAACGCGACCATGCCCAAATTCGGTATTAATAAAGCTATAACAGGATAAAGTTTTGGAGAAAAAATCTGAAAAAGTCTAGCCAAGCCCCTTTTGGTAGCTTCCATACAAATACACCACTCTGCCCCCTTAGAAATCGATTAATATTATAAATACACAAAGCAGAATAAAGTTTTGGAGAAAGAATCTGGAAGTCTAGTCAAGCCCCATTTTGTACCTCCCATACAAATGTACCATTTCGCTCACTTTAAAAAGCAAGTAGTAACATCAATACACTCCATACGATCGTGCCCAAATTCTGTATTTTGTTAATCTATAACAGGATAAAGTTTTGGAGAAGCAACTCGAAGTCTAGCCACGCCCCTTCTGTTACCTTCCATACAAATGTACCATTCCGCCTACTACTAAATACACTTTCTGTATTTAGGTAAGCTAAGTCAGGATAAAGTTTTTAAGAAAAAAAAACTAGAAGTCTAGCCACCCCCCAATTGGTACCTACCATACAAATCTACCACTCCTCCGTCCATTTTAAAAATCGAGTAATATCAATATACTAGAAACTTTTATGTTTTACTGAGGGAGAGGGTATTGTAAGTCGGGTTTCCCGACTGATACAATATTACTGGTTTTAAATTTGTTTTAGCTAATTCTGGTTCTTGAGTTATGTCAAACAAAAGAGCCTAAAACGTGACAAATTCCCCAAAACGATACTTACTAACTTCAAATCGATATTAAATTATTATGGCATGTAACTTGACAAAACGAATGATGCAGTACTTTTCCTTTTTGAGGCTACTTACAGGTGCAGTTCTCAGAATTGAGTCCCAAAATCATGTTTTGTACTGTAAAAGTTGATTCCAGTGTGTAAGGATTTTCTCCCTTACGATACGATATGATGAAATTTTATTTTCATTTTTTATGTACAAATATTTTCTGGCAAATTTTATTTTTATTTCTTTGTGTTCAGAATTGTCCTTAACTTTAATTTAAAAATATGAAACTTTCCATAACACTGTCGACTCATCTTCTACCTGAAATTAAAATGCTGCAAACTTTTGTCGTCACAACAACTTTACGCTTGGCTGACATTCAATATAACATAAGAGTACAAACAACTAAGTGAAGAAAGGTTTTGTGTTTTTGTTCTCTCCAACTTTTCGTTTGTTTTCTCTATATGAATTTATGTCTTTGTTTTTGAGCATTTCAACTTTTATTATTATTATTTATTGTTTGTGTCCTCCAACCGACGTTGTATTCTTATGCGTTCGTTTTTCTCTTCTCTTTGCAGCTTTCCGTTGGCATTGAAAATGGTAATCTGGAGTCCTATAACTCTGACTTTGAACTACAATTTAGTCATCCGCTGAAACACATTGTTGGCATGTGCCGCATTGTCCACAAACAGGGTGGCAAACAGGTCGGCAATGGTTTCATGCAACTTAAGACAACGCAACAACAGCAGCAGCAAAATCACTCTAATGGAGGTGGTCTGGGTGGCGGTGGTTACAATGGAGCCGCCGGTTTAGCAGCACCCAGAACCACCTTGAAAACCTCCACCTCTTATGGTTCATTGTCTTCGAGTGCGGCCGCCTCGTATCAGCAGCAGTTGCAGCAACAGCAACAACAACACCAGCAGCAGCAGGCCAACGATGCCAATAACTCTGGTGATAATGGGGTGCCCAATAATTTCATGGAATTCACTGGACCCATTACGGGCTTAGTGTATCTGATGAAGGAGCCCAAAGATCCTTTGCTGCACATTTATCTTTTCGAATGTGAAGCTGTCGAGGAGGTAAGTAACGATGCATTTTTCCATTTTCAATCTTGCATTCAGGGGGGCGATTTAAGGGCTATAAGGTGATTTACGACAACGGGTCACATTGCGGCAGTAGATGTGGCAAGGGGGGAGAGTAAGGAAATGGCATGACATCATGTCCCTGGGACCATATGAATTTACTGTAAACATTGCCAGGTAAAGCTCATAGGTAAATCACCCTTAAAATGTTTTAAAATGAAAACACGTAATTTTTCAACATCAACGTATTTGGAAGTGATAAGGTCAAATATTTAGCAGAGGTGGTGAGAGGGGGGAAGGAAATATATGACACACAGTGTTAAAAAGCAAGACAGAACTGTAATCGAATTTCAATCAAGGGAAAGTTTTTCACATAGAATATATGGGAAAATGTCAGCCAAAAGTATTACAAGAGAATATGATTGAAGCAGCGATATTCTATAGGAAACATTATTAACAATACATGGCAAAAAAAACTTTAAAGTGCATAAAGTTTTGAGAAAATTGTTTTATACAACACAGTACAACACATGATTTTGGGACTCAATTCTGAGAACTCCACGTGAAAGTAGCCCCAAAAAGAAAAATTTCTGCATCATTCGTTCTGTCAAGTTACATGCCATAATAATTTATATATTGATTTGAAGTAAGTAAGTATCGTATAGGGGAATTTGTCACGTTTTAAGCTCTTTTGTTTGACATTTTCGATGTTGTCGACAGAAAATTCGCAGTATAGTGTCCAGAATTCTAAATATTCAATATTCTTAAAATATTCGGAAATAAGCAATGTTCAAAATATTTTAAATATTTAAATATTAATATTTTATTAAAAATATTTCAAAAGTTTGAAATATTTGAAGTTCTTCAAATATTTTTAAAATTACGATAATTTCCGATATATTTAAAATATTAAAAGTATAACAAATTGTTATATAATTTGAAATTCTAAATTTTCGCAATGTTTCATATTATTGAAATATTCGACACATTCGAAATATTGAAAATAGTCTAAATATAAAAATTTTACAAATGTTCCGAATATTCGAAATTCTGAAATACTTTAAAACTTCGCATGTTTGAATATTCGAATATTGGAAATTAAAAGTTTTCAAAATATTCGAAACATTCAAAATGTTCGCAATGTTCGAGATATTTTAAGTATTTTGAATTTTTTTTAAATATTTCGATCATTTCCGATTTACCTATATAAAATATTAAAAAAATTTCAATTTTTATGTTTGAAATTTTCGCAATATTTGATATTATAGCAAATATTGTTAACATTCCAAAATTGCAAATCGGAGAAAATATTCGACACATTCGAAATAATTGAAATCTTTAATTTATTCCAAAAATTTTACAAATATTCGATATATTTGAAATATTCAATATATTGGAAATATTAAAAATCTTCGAAATTCTTTAAATATTTAAAATGTTCCACATATCGAAAATGTTCGACATATTAAAAATATTCGCAACACTTGAAATATTTCCAACATTCAAAATATTTTCAACATTTTAAATATTTTAAATATTGAAAATATTCGCAACACTTTTTAATATGTCGAAAATTTTCGATACATTCGAAATACATATTTTAAATATTGAAAATTTTCCAAATTGTTATATTATTTGAAAATCGAAATTTTTGGCAATATTCGATATTGATAATATTCAAAAATTGCAAATATCCGAAATATTCGACACATTTAAAATATTCAGTATATTTTAATTATAAAAATATTACAAGTATTTGCAATTCCGAAATATTATTGAAATTTTTATTTGATATTATAGAAAATATTCCAAAATTACAAAATTGCAAATATTCGACACATTTGAAATATTCAAATATTTATGAGAAATAAGAAAATTTTACAAATATTCGATGTATTGGATATATTGAAAATTGTAAAAAAAAAAATTAAAATTATCTGAATTGCTGAAATATTCGGAATTCCGTAATATTTGAAATGTTTCAAAAATTCGAGTTTCAAAGTTCTTGATATATTTGAAAATTCAAAATGTTTGAAAATTTAAATTATTCAAAAATATCAAAATATTCGAAATAATTTGGAATTTTCGAAAATTCAGAATTTTAAAATATTTAAAATGTTTAAAAATAAGCAATGTTTAAAAAATTAAGAAAATATTAAATTATTCAAATATTCGAAAATAATATATATCCGAAATATTTACAATATTCAATTTGTTCGAATTATTTAAAATATTTTAAATATTCAAAATATTAAAAAATTTGGTAATATACGAGTATTTTAAATAATAATTGTCGAATATTTAAAACTTTCGTATTTTTCAACTACTTCAATTAAATTCGAATATTTCGTACAATCAAAATTCTCCGAATATTCCGAATATCTCAAAAGTTCGAAATTTTCGAATGTCTTATATATTTGAATTCTGAGAATATTTCAAAAATTTTGAATGTTTTCAGAATTTAAAAAATTTTGTCCATTTCAAAAATTTTAAATATCTAATTTTTTTTGAATATTTCAAATTTTTCGAATGTTTTTAGAATTTAAATAATGTTGTCCATTTCAAAAATTTTAAATATTTAAAATTTTATGAATATTTGAAAAATATTAAAGATTTTAAAAGATTTTTCTAGGGCGCATATTTGAGATATTTAAAAAATTATAAGTGTTTCGAACATTTAGAGAATGTTGAATTTTTTCAATAATTCAAAGATTTTAAATATTGTGAAAATTTTGAATTTATCGAATATTCGAAAATTTGAGTAATTTAAATTTATTAAACATTTAAAGTTTTCGGTGATTTCGAATATTTTGAGTGTTTTAAATATTTGAATTATTTGTAATATTTAGAATATATCAGATATTTCGAATATTGTGAATAATTTCAAGATTGTGAATGTCACGAAAATTCGAAATTTATAAAATATTTTTATACACAAAATGTTTGAAATACTTATATATATCAAATGTTCCAAATATTAATAAATTCCGTTATATTCGAGTATTTCAATTTATTCAAAAATTTCGTTTTATTCGAGTATATTTAATAATTTAAAATATTTTTAGACTGAATATTTTGAAATTTTCGAATATCTTAAATTTTCAAATTTTCCAAATTATTCGAATATTTCGAACAATTTAATATCTTGAATATTTTGAACTTTAAATATTTCCAATGTTATGAATATCCCAAAAATTTCGAATGGGTCAAATACTACGAATATTTCAAACAATTTGAATTTTTTCAGAATTTCAACATATTACGTATTTTCGGAAATTCAACAATTCTGAATATTGAATATTTCGAATTTTATGAATATTTGGCATTTATTGAAGCCTTCAAAATATTTGTATATTTCACATATTTTTTTGCATATTTTGGCATTTGAATATTTCCAATAATTTGAAAATTTCCAATGTTGTGAAAATTTCGAACTTCATTTTGAATATTCCGAAATTTTAATAATTTCGAAAATTTCGAAATTGGTCAGTATAATTACCTTGAAATAGTATACCAATACTCGAAAAACCAAAAAATATGCCACACCCCTTCTGATACCTCCTATTTATACGACCCAATTCATGAGGGTGAATATCTAAATTTTACACAAAAAAACCGCCTACAGAATGTTGACTCAGGAATGAATATGGACAATATTAGACTGCCCCTGTCTGGTACCTCCCATACAAAATGATGTATTTGTTTGGAAATTAATTCTGCTCTTATAAATTTCTAACGGAAAAGCGGTATAAAGGCAAAACCTACGAAACGAAAGTAATCGCATTAGAAATGATGAGACTTTTACCTAAGTTCTTAGCGGAGACCCTTTCGGTACCCTCATACAACATGACCAATTGTCAGTGACCATATGATATTAAAGTGAACATCTTGCATTTGTTGTTTTTGTAACCTTTTCTATAGTTTTACTATATGTCTCGTCTGGCCATATGACCGAAAGACCTATGAGCAACCGTTCACGCTTCACAAGCAGGAAATGATATTATGTAAGTAATATCATTTAAAATCGATAAATTTCTGTAAGTCGATAGTTAAATAATATCAGACATAGGGTGAGGTTATTTTAAAGTTGTTTTTCCTGAGTGAAATTTAAGTTGTATAGCGTACTAGCTTTTCCGGATCGCGTTGCATCACCCGTACCTACAATAATTCTTCTTAAGTTCGAATTTCATGTATCGTACAACTACAATGGACTGGTACCCCCTCTAATTCTGTAGGGAGTATCCCCACGCCCCTTTGTCTTATTATGTTTTCATGTAGCCTATGGTGAGGTCCTACGGATAGTGCTACACATTTCATTGCAATCGGTCAATTATTTCGCCCAGATAACGATTGGTTCAAAAGGGGCGTGACACCGCCCGTTTTTCAGCGAGACGTAATCCTTTTCGTATCAGTAACATATATAGCAAATCTCATCTTCATACCTCTAATGGCTCTTGAAATATGACCGATTGATATTTTAGTTTGTATAGGCGGTGCCACGCTCCTTTGTTTAATTATGTTTTCATGTAGCCTATGATAGAGGCCCTATAAAAAGAGGCGTGGCATCTCTTACTTTTCGCAAACAAAGTATTTTTTCTTATATGACCAATATACATACGTACCAAATCTCGACTTCGTACCTATAATGGGTTAAAAGATACAGCCATTTCAAAGTTTGAGCTGTATGGGGCGGTGACATGCCCTTTTTGCCCTCATGTAGTCCGTCAAGGGCTGTAATACAGTTTTGCCAAATTTTTATCTGAAATGTTAACCTTAAATGCCGAGTACTATGTGTGTACCAAATTGTATCTCTCTAGGACTAAAATACTGTTTTGCCATGCCCTAACCGCCCAATGATTGAAAATAAAAAAATCGACTTCAAATTTTAACCTGTTTTTGTACCCACCGATTGAAAATAAAATTTTCTACTGCAAATATGTAGTTGGGTATTAAATTTTATCTATCTAGGGCTGAAACACAGTTTTGCCACGCCCCTGGCGTCCACTCAAGAATATAAAATTGTTATCTAATATTTTAACCTTAAAAGCCAAGTACTATGTGCGTTCCAAATGCTATCTCTCTAGGAATAAATTATAGTTTTGCGACGCCCATTCCGTCCACTGATCGAGAATAAAAAAATTTGTCTGCAGATTTAAACCTGAAGTGCGAACACCATCTATGTACCAAATTTTGTCTGTGTAAAATACAGTTCGGTTACGCCCACTCCGCCCACTGATTAAAAATAAAAAAGTCGACAGCAAAATTGAACTTGAGGTTGCGAGTACTATCTGTACACCAAAATTTTATATATCTAGGGCTAAAAAACAGTTTTGCCACGCCCCCTCCGCCCTCTGATCCATAATTAAAATTTCGTGGGCATATTCATGTTGCTGAATGCAACAAATCAAATTTACCTATCAAATTTTACCTCTCTAGGACCGGCCGTGGCATAGTGGTTAGAACACGCGACTACCATGCGGGAGATCGCAGGTTCAAACCTGGCTCCAGTCATCTTAAAAAAGAAAAAAATAAATAAAATTTTCTTTCATTGTCGGCTCCCCTCGAATGTTGTTTGACAGCAACTTCGCAGTATTAAGCGTCGATTCAATCGTCGTGTCTAGTAAGAGCTTCTCAAAACAGTGACGTTCGCATTCGTCGATAAATAAATAGGTGCCGTTAGTTGTGAATCTAAAAATAGAAAGCGTGTTAATTCACAACAACGCGAGAAACTATCCCATACCTCATTCATGGGGTGAAAAGGGAAATTAAGTAAGGACTGAAATAGCCCACTGGTCGAAATTTAAAATTTTGTCTGCATATTCAAATTTGCGGCGCCGAATACAATCTGTCTACCAATTTTTATATCTCTGGGGATAAAAAAGATTTTTTCAACGGCCCCTCCGCCCACTGATCGATAATAAATATTTCGTCTGCAAATTTGAATCTGTAGTGTCAAGTACTATCTGTGTATCAAATTATAGCTCTCTTGGGTTAAAAAAAGTACGCTAACTGATCGAAAATAACAAATTTCTACTGCATATATGAACTTGAAGTGCTGAGTACTATCTGTGCACCAAATTTTATACATCTAGGGCTAAAATACAGTTTTGCCACGTCCCCTCCGCTCACTGATCTAAAAATAAGGACTTAAATGAAGTTTTGACACGCCCCTTTCGCTCACTGATTGAAAATAAAAATTTCGTCTGCAAGTTTGAACCTGTAGTGCAGAGTACTACCTATATATCAAATTTTACCTCTCTAGCACTTAAATAAAAGTTTGCCACGCCCACTAATCAAAAATAAAAATTTCGTCTGATGTGTGCCACATTTTATATCTCTAGGTCTTTAAAATAATCTTAAAAACTTCTACTTTGTGCCTTGATAATATTTTCCTTCACTTTTCACGCCCTCCTCCCATTAAGCAAAACATTGTGCTTTTAGTAAATTTTGTATTCCTTTAATTTATCATTTGAAATTTAATGTGTGTTTTTTTTCTTGTAATATTTGTAATATGCGCTCACAGCCATATACACAACCATAAAAGCCACTAAATCAGCTGTTGTTTAATAGCAGTCCGAAAAAAAAATCCCATTGTGTTGTGTTTCTTCCCTCCTACCCACAAAAACCCCAATGAATGTTTGGCAATCTAAATGAAGTTTGGTGCGGTTAAACGCTGGAGAGTATTTGCAATTTTCGATGGTTTTTTTGCTGCGCGAAATGGCGAAAAACACGCAAAGGGGTAAATAATCGAAAATTGCACTGGCAAATGGAGCAAAGCCATTTGTTTTGCGGACCATAAAACACCACCCCCACGACCACGGCCACGACCATAGTACAAAAATGAGTTTTAACCTCAAAAGCAGCCAACGAAAGGGGGTAGGTCGTTCGTCCGCCTGTAACAATGTGTGGCCCCACGTATAAATAGGCACATGTACACATACACACACACATATGTAAAAAAAAGGAAATGTACGTGTACACATGGTTGTGCACCTAAATGTACAAAAATTGCTAACCATTTGTCGGTTTAGAATAATTTAACTTTAACCCGAGAACACCAGAAAAAAATATGTACTTAACAACAGCCCCGGCAACGGAGTGGATACACAATTTCAAGAGGTCAATACATATGTATATAAGCTAAGCAGGGTAGTAGGGGTGTAGAACACAAACAAACAGTTCATACGTCAATATCGTTGCAAAGAAAAATTTAGGTTATATTGCCCTCTCACACTTCGCTCTAAATGGGGTCTCTTGAAAATACATATGTAAATTTTATGAATATGGGTGTAAAATTTTAATATAGTCTGGTTTTTTTTCTTCGGACGTATTCGTATCATCAAAACTAATCAATTTTTTTTTACTACGCTCAAGTCATCTATGCAAATAATAATAACTTTTCTTAGAACTAAGCTTAAGTAGCTGACTTTTTTTCTCTCACTATTTGCAACCACTTGCATTTTTGTGAAAATTTAAAGTGTTATTGTTACTTGCAGGGAAAAAATACTAGAGAATATTATATTCAAATGAATACTTATCATTTCATATTTACAATGTTCGAAAGGAAAACGGAAACAGGAAGTCACACGTACATACCAACGAAGAGAGAGACATGATGGCATACACAACACTGTTAAACAAAGAGAGGTAGAGAGGTAGGGGAGTTAGGGAAGTGCTCGATTGTAAGTGATAAAGCTGATACGTAAGTAACGAAAACGAAGACAGTAGTTAACAGGCAGAGAGTAAGAGTCTCAGCATATAGAGAGTCCCAGCAATAGAGACATAAAAAATGGTAGCAAAATGAATTTGAATCTATAATTAACTATGTGGATATAATCATAGGATATATATTTTTTATATTTTTGATACAATGGGCGGCGGGGGCGTGGCACAACTGTAATTTAGCACTAGAGAGCTAAAATTAGGCACACAGATAGTACTCAGTACTTCAGATTCAGATTTGCAGACGAAACTTTTGTTTTCGATCATTGGGCGTGGCTAAACTTATTTTAAGAGCTGGAGAAATAAAATTTGGTTTACAGATAGTACTCGGCACTTCAAATTCAAATTTGCAGAAGAAATTTAAATTAACGAATAGAGGGCGGCGGGGCCGCGGCAAAACTATAATTTAGCCCTAGAGACATACAATGTGATATCCTGATAGTTCTATGCAACATAATTATGAATATGCAGACGAAATTTTAATTTTCGATCAGTGGGCGATTGGGGCGTGGCAAAACTATAATTAAGCCCTAGAGAGATACAATTTTGTATACTCGTACATATAGTACTCGGCACTTCAGATTCAAATTTTTAGACGAAACTTTTTTTTCCGATCAGTGGGCGTGGCCAATCTGTATTAAAGTCCTAGCGGGATACAAATTTATATCCTCACACATTACCCTGCAACACAATTTTGAATATGCAGACGAAACTTTTATTTTCGATCAGTGGGCGGAGGGGCCTGGCCAAACCTATATTTATAATGTAGAGAGATAAAATTTGTCGCACAGCTAGTACTCGACAGGACTGGTTGAAATTTCCAGACGAAACTTTTGTTTTCAATCAGTAGATGGAGTGGGCGTGGCCAAACTGTATTTAAGTCCTAGAGGGATAAAATTTGATGTACCGATAGTACTCTGCAACACAATATTAAAAAGGCAGACGATATTGAAAATTTCGATCAGTGGGCGAAGGGGGAGTGGCTAAACTGTATTGAAGTCCTAGAGGGATAAAATCTGATGTACTGATAGTACTCTGCAACACAATATTAAAAAGGCAGACGATATTGAAAATTTCGATCAGTGGGTGAAGGGGGAGTGGCTAAACTGTATTGAAATCCTAGAGAGATGAAAATTGATATCCTGATAGTACACTGCAACACAATTATAAATGTGCAGATAAAATTTTGTATTTCGGTCATTGGGCGGTGGAGGCGTGGCAACACTATATTTTGCACCTAGATGGATAAAATTTGATACACAAATAGTATTCGGCAGGACTGATAGAATTTTCCAGACGAAACTTTTATTTTCAATCAGTAGACGGAGTGGGCGTGGCCAAACTGTAGAATTGCAGTTTGGTGTACAGATAGTACTCGGCACTTTAAATTCAATATTGTAGACGAAACTCTAATTTTTGATCTGTGGGGCGAAGGGGTGTGACTAAATTGTATTTTACCCTTGAGACATAAAATTGGTATACCGATAGTACTTGTCACTTTAAGTTCAAATTTGCAAAAATTTCGAAAATTTTATTGTCGATCATTGGGCGGTGGGTGGCGTGGCAAAACTATAATTAAGACCTAGAGAGATAAAATTTGGTACACAGCTAGTACTCGGCAGCACCGATTGAATTTTGCAGACGAAATTTTTATTTGTAATCAGTAGGCGGATTGGGCGTGGTAAAACTATATTAAAGACCTAGAGAGATAAAATTTGGTACACAGCTAGTGTACCAAACTGTATTTTAGCGCGACAGAGGTACAATCCATATATATAAAAAGCTTGGGTGACTGGCTGATCACTGCTCAACCCAAACGGCTAAAGCGAAAACCCAAAATTTGGAATTTAGGTTCTTTTTATGACGTAGGCGCGCACTAAGATGGGATTTTTGGAAATTCAATTTGCAAGGGTGTAAAATGGGCGTGGCACCGCCCCATACAACCCGAATTTTTAAATGGCTGTATCTTTGTAACCATTATCGAGATTTGGTACGTATATCGATCGTATAAGAAAAAATACTTTGTTTCTAGGAAAGTGGGCGATGCCATGCCTCTTTTTGAAAATCGTTTTATTGGCCAAATAAATAGACCGATTGCCATTATATTTTCTTTGTGTGATACTGTCAATAGGGCCTCTATCATTGGCTACTTGAAAACATAGTTAGACAATGGGGCGTGGCACCGCCCACACAAACCAAAATTTCAATCGGTCATATCTCAAGAGCCATTAGGGAAATGAAGAAGAGATTTGCAACTTATCTTACAGATACAAGAAGGATTGCGTCTCGCTGAAAAAAGGGCGGTACCACGCCTCATTTGAAAAAATTGTTATCTCGGCGAAATAAATGGAACGAGTGTTTCATAGGGAGTTAAAGAAGATAGATATCTAAGACTCTTAAAACCACCCCAAATATGAACAAATAACTTGCTTGATTTCAATTTTTAATTCCAATTGAGCTGAAAGTTAACACATCGTATTTCTAGTACATAATGTATGTTTGTTTCTTATAGAATCCTATATCATCTTTTCGCTTGTGCTCAAACTGTAGTATGTTCTTTTTTTTAGATAGCAGGCATGGTATCTAGAGTGTTAGAGTAGGATTCGAGTGTTGGTGCGCCTTTTATGTTAATAAATGTAAACCACTCTAAAATAACATTGTAGACATCCAAGAAAAAATTTCCAAAAAATATTATGCAATCTACTTTTCACACACTTGCCTATTGGCCATACATTTTGAATATGTGCCACTTAAGGATTCCATTAGACTTTTATGACTTTGGCTATTACTGAAGGCCATTACTTAGTGGTATCTGACAAGATCGCTGTAAAATGATTGTTCTATACTTAATACAGTAACTAAACTAGTCTACAAACTTACATAGACTTCTAAGAAACAACATGCCAAAATAACATTGCAATTGGACAGAAAGTATAGGTGCCAATACTGAACACACAGACATACATACATTTTTATAAATATTGGACATTACTTAGGAGTCTCTGACATGTACGCAGTAAAATGATTGCTCCTTACTTTATACAGTATCCAAACTAGTGTAGAAACTAACGCAAACTGCTAAGAAACAACATGCCAAAGCAATATTATAATCGGACAAAAGGTATAGGTGCCAATACTAAACACACAGACAAACATAAATTTTTATATATATATTGGAAAGAATTTGTTCATCTATATAATTTTTACCAATCTACTCACTGTAAATCACTGTAATTTGTCATTTGTTGGCAAAAAGGATGTGTTATATTTATGTGTGAGTGTGTTGTCACTTGTCGTGTTTGCAACAACATAGACGCACACAATAACATGAGCAGTGCCGCATCATGACACATATGTACAATATATATTTACCTAGTTGTCTGTGTAAAGAGTACTCTAGATGTGCTAACTTACACATACATACAAATAAACATACATATAGATATACATCCAAACATACTTACATACATACATAGGCACATACATTTATATATATATATACATACATCTCTATATCCATTTGTGTTTAAAGTCGTTGTTTGTCTGTGTGTGTGAAATATTACAATATCCATTATATTGAATATTTGCATATACATATATATGTGTGCTAAGGCATTCTTATATATATCTATCTAGAGATAGCTGAGTCGAGAGTTGTTTGTGTTGTTGTGCTCTTAATGCTTCTAACCAGTGTAGAGTTGTTTTTTGTTCTCTTGGGCATTTATATGAAATTCCTTTGGATCTTAAGAAGAAGTAGAAATTTAATGTAACTAAAGCAATGTGGGATATTGGAGAAGAAGAAGAAGACATTTCAAATATGTGTGCAATATATTTTTAAATTTTAAGTTAGTTTCACAATTCTCTTTGATTAAAAGCAAAACATTTTGAAAAGTTTAAAAATTTAGCAATGCCAATATTTGTGTTTTTTTACAAAGTTGTCCATGTGCGATGGAAATTATATGAATCGTTATAAAAAACCGAATAATATATGATGTTAAAAGACCTGATACTGCTATCCTATGCAATTCCACGCCAAACGGCCCTATACAAGAAAAAATATAATAAATATAAATCGGACAATTAATAAGTACAAGAGAACGACAATTATACAGTATAACATTATTCAGCTCATTACTTTGGGACTCAATTCTGAGAACTGCACGTAAAAGTAGCCCCAAAAAGAAGAAGTTCTGCATCATTCGTTTTGTCAAGTAACATGCCAAAATAATTTAATATCGATTTGAAGTTAGTAAGTATATCGTATAGGGGAATTTGTCACGTTTTAGGCTCTTTTGTTTGACATAACTCGAGAACCACTAGTCCGATTTAGCTGAAACAAATTAAAAAAATACATTAAGAATTACAGTTCCTTTAATCTGTTCATATAACGTTTCCCTACGAAAGCAACAGTTTCACTTTTCCATTCATCAAATGATATTGAACTGGCGTGACGTATGATTTACGTGGAATATTACTTATGATAATCATATGCCACCATCTAACAATATAACAAATGATCGTAAAACGTGAAAAATTCCCCTATACGATACTTACTAACTTTAAATCGATATTAAACGATATGGCATGTAATTTAACAAAACAAATGATGCAGAACTTCTTCTTTTTCGGGCTGCTTTCACGGGCAGTTCTCAGAATTGAGTCCCAAAATCATGTGTTGTACTGTGTTAATATTTAATATTAATAGTTCTACCCATTCGTATACTAGCAACCCTGTGTACTTATAGTACGTCTGCACACCCAAATGGATAGTCAAGTACTTTCAGTGGCTATCTGTTACCAAACGATTTAAAACTTTACGTTCTTGGTAATCACAGCTCTTTTTTAATAATAAATTTTCTATTTATGACTTATAACCAGAGTACGTATTGGCTCGTTCTTTTCGGCTCTGGCCCGCGAGCCAGGAATCTCAAAACTACAAAGAGCTCTTGGCTCGCGAGCCAGGAGTCACAAATTTCAGACGATTTTAAATGAGCTTTCGGCTCACGAGCCAGGAGCTACAAAATTTCAAATGAGTTCTCGGCTCGCGAGCCAAGAGCTAACAAATTTCAAATAAGCTCTCGGCTCGCGAGCCAGAAGCCAAGAGCGCAAGCTAAGTACCCAAGCTAAGTACCCAAGCTAAGTACCAAAGTTATGTACCAAAAGTACTTTTTTATGCCAAAAAGTAATTTTATTGACCCAAAAACACTTTTCTGTTGCACAAAGTACTTTTTTTTGTACCAAAAAGTACTTCTATTCTACTTTTTGCAAAGTACTTTTTTTGTACCAGAGTACTCTTTTGTACCAAAAAGTACTTTTAATGTAATTTTTTTACAAAAAGTACTTTTTTTGTACCAAAGTACTTTTTTTATGCCAAAAAGTTATTTTATTGGCCCAAAAACACTTCGTTACACAAAGTACTTTTTTATGCAAAAAAGTACTTTTATTGTACCAAAAAGTATTTTTAATGTACTTTTCGACTTTTTTTTGCACAAACTACTTTTTTGTACCAGAGTAATTTTTTGTACAAAAAGTACTTTTTGTCATAAAAAAGTTCTTTGGTACAGCAGAAAGTACTTTGTACCAAAAAGTACATTAAAAGTACTTTGGTAGAAAAAAGTATTTTTATGTGCTTTTCGACACAAAGTACTTTTTTTGTACCAAATTACTTTTTATGCCAAAAAGTACTTTTATTGGCCTAAAAACACTGTTGCACAAATTACTTTTTTTGTACCAGAGTAATTTTTTGTACCAAAAAGTACTTTTTGTCTTAAAAAAGTTCTTTGGTACAAAAGAAAGTGCTTTGTATCAAAAAGTACATTAAAAGTACTTTTGGTGCAAAAAAGTACTCTACCAAAGTACTTTTTTATGCCAAAAAGTACTTTTATTGGCCCAAAAAAACTTTTTGTTGCACAAAGTACTTTTTTTTGTCACTTTTTTATGCAAAAAAGTACTTTTATTGGCCCAAAAACATTTTTTGTTGCACAAAGTACTTTTTCTGTTCCAGAATAATTTTTTGTACCAAAAAGTACTTTTTGTCATAAAAAAAGTTCTTTGGTACAAAAGAAAGTACTTTGTACCAAAAAATACATTAAAATTACTTCGGTACCAAAAAGTACTCTGGTACAAAAAAAAACACTTAATGTACTTTTCGGCACAATGTACTTTTTTGTACCAAAGTACTTTTTTACGCCAAAAAGTTCTTTTATTGGCCCAAAAAAACTTTTCGTTACACAAAATACTTTTTTTTGGTCAGAGTAATTTTTTGTAATTTTGTAAAAGTACTCTGGTACAAAAAAAAAAGTACTTTTAATGTACTTTTCGGCACAAAGTACTTTTTTTTGTTCCAAATTACTACCAGAGTAATTTTTTGTAATTTTGTAAAAGTACTCTGGTACAAAAAAAGGACTTTAATTGTACTTTTCGGCACAAAGTACTTTTTTTTGTTCCAAATTACTTTTTTATGCCAAAAAGTACTTTTATTGGCCTAAAAACACTGTTGCACAAAGTTTTTTTTGTACCAGAGTAATTTTTTGTACAAAAAAGTACTTTTTGTCTTAAAAAAGTTCTTCGGTACAAAAGAAAGTACTTTGTACCCAAAGTACATTAAAAGTACATTTAGTACAAAAAAGTACTCTGCTACAAAAAAAAGTACTTTGTGCAACAAAAAATGTTTTTAGGCAAATAAAAGTACTTTTTGGCATAAAATTCATTAGTACAAAAAACGTACTTTTTGCCGAAAAGTACATTAAAAGTACTTACTGCCCAAATGCGGATAGTGGCGTTTAGGTCACATATCGAGCTCATACGCTCCACCGTTACCACTGCGTATGATTAATATTAATTTAATATGCCGCATTTCCAATACTGCGTATGATGAATATTTAATATTAATAGTTCTTCCTGTATACGTATACTGGTACTTATAGCACGTCTGCAGTCATTAAGAGCATGTTGTTGCACTATTTTTTTTCTACATTGAAAGTGTTAATGTGTATAGTGCAGAAGTTTGTTTGTAAACATATCGATTGTGCTTGATTTTCCATACCAACCAACATGTATGACAACAAATACATGTAAGTTTAATGTGTCTATGTTCCGTTTTTTTTGTTGTAATTTTTATTTTGTCTTTCCCATTTTTTCTTCTTCTACTTATTTTTGCTATATGTTATTGTACATTGACGTCAACATTATAGCTGCTGTTTTTGTTTGTTGCTGTTGTCAATGCAGTCCGTTGTTGGCCATTCTTCCATCATGCAAGTGAAGCTCTAGCTACGCCTCTACTACTACAACTACTGCCGATGCTCTACTATCCTCTACTATCAACATTATTGTAGCTAGGACTACTTGTATACTGAAAACTACTTGTACAATGGCCGAAGTCATCTTTGTCATAGTTGCTGCAGTAGTAGTGGGGTTGGCGGGCGAGTGTTGTTGTTCATAGCTATGTCACATATTTTGAAATCCTTGTGACACTCGATTAGTTTTTGTAGCCTGTCAACAACAGCTAGCAATGGCATCTAGCAACAAACTACATTTATCTTGTTGTTGTTGTGTCGTTGTTGGTAGTTGATAGAGTTTTTGTAATGATGTTTGTTTTTTTCCTCTGCACTATAGGGACAGAAAGACGGGCGGAAAGGGGAAAACAGGAACACCACCTCAGCAGAGTAAAACATTACATGGAAATTTCCGTTTTTTCCTATTTTCCGTTTTTTTCTACTAAAAGAGAACCTGACATGTCCTTTAATTTGCACACGACACCATCAAATGCTATGCAGTGGTCTTGGCTACTTTTTCCAAGAATTTCTCTGGACTTTATTTGTGGTCTGTGTGGTTTGCGTTTATGTTTTTGCCCAAATATGTTATGAAAAACTTACCATAATTATTTTTCTTTTTTTCTTTCTTTTCGTTAAAGTAGCATAAACATGTAATTTTTACTTTACGTCAGTCTGGCAAGTAGTTTTCTTCACATCAATGCGTCTTTTGTACCCCTTCCTTAGTAACTAAGACTCTGTTCGTTAACGGTCAACATGTGTTAAACGCCCTGTTGCTATAATTGGTTTTTCATTTCCTGTCGCAACATGTATAATTACACAGGTTGGAAGCTACAAAACATGCTGGTGCTTTTTTAGAGCTAAACCAGTAGGTTAGACGAGGTTTTACTCAGGTCCCTAAATAACAATTCATTGTGAACATTTGTTTATATGTATTTGTAGCTATTTGAGCATCAAAAAGTATATTAAAATAAAATTTGTAATAGCACCCTGTGACGTATGATTAACCTAAATTGTATAGGTAATTGTGGACGTATGATTAATTTTATTTGTTTATTTATAACAAGTTCAGAGAATATATCGTCCCCTTAATATAACAATAGTGTATGTGCTCATACACCATTATTTTTTTATTGCATATTTAGAATCTCCACCATTGATTCTATGCCTGGTCAAAATTTCGTTAAAATCTACTTCCACAAAGTGCGTCAAAAGGTCATTGGAAAAAATAGTGTATATTTTTTTCTTCAAAAATTTCATAGACATCCGATTTGACGAAAACTTTAAACTCGATTTTCTCAAAACACCAAAAAAATTATACACTATTGTTTTATTAAGGGGACGATATGGTAACTTATATAGGTTCTCAATTAGGAGTAGTTATTAGTATTACTTAAAGGGCTTTAATTTGAAAGGATAATAAATGTTTAATAAATTGAAGTTCTCGGTGCAATAACCAGACAACTCCATTTATAACGAAATTTAGTTATTGTATTAAAATTTGATATTGCGCATCTTTTGATACAAGAATTAAGCAAATCCAACAATTCCTATATTGAGTTATCATGGGAAAGAATTTATCCGATAAACCATTACGTTGGCAGAGTCAGACAACTCCACAAGTTACCCGATTTAAGAACCGACATATACGTGCGTAATGGGAGATATCCCACTCCCAATGGCGATTAATAAAACATACTTCTAATCTTTTTGATATAAACCCCAAAAATAAAAAATATAGAATCTGGTGCAAAAGTATGTACCTTTAAATGGTCAAGTTTGTTTCAACCGCATGTTTCAAAACGTCACTGATGACGAAGAGGGTTTAAATTCTGCTGATGTTTACCAAGACCAAATATATTTTCGATGAAAATGTCCAAAATAAGTATATGGACAATTCCATTGGGACGGGTGTGACTATGTTACTCACATTTTTGGTAAAATTCATAAATAGAAAATTTATTATTAAACAAAAAGCTGTAATTACCAAGAATTCTATGTTTTCAAACGTTTTGTAACAGGTAGACACTAAAAGAACTTGATTTCTGCTCAGAATATCCATTAGAAGACAACAACGGGTGTGATCTTTGGAATTTGAGCTTTTACAAAATTATGACTTTCAGGTTAAATTGAGATGTAGGTAAATGTTTATATTGTTTTTGATTGTGTTAAGTACTTACTGTTCGCAAAGAATTATTTCTTCTTAATATAAAAAAACTTTTTAGTAAAAAATACGGGTGTGACACCATTTTACGACGACGGGTGTAACCTAGTTAAATAAACTCCAAAAGTATGATGAAATTGAAGTTTTTATAGAGTTCAATTATATAACAAGCAATATACATATATACATCATCATTAGAGTGGGTCATTTTTTTTCTCGGCCATGCTGTTATCAAGAAACTATGGGTCTAAACTCAAAATGGTGTCCCCGTTTATTGACGAAAAACTTTTTGTATAGGGAAAAAAAGTCCCCGCAACTGACCTGTAATTGCCCCATAGAGTGTTTAAATAAGTAACCGACCCCATTCATTTTTCCCACCTAACAGTTTTCTCAAACATACCTACCACCCATCTTCACCCCCTAAGGGGGCTTCCATACAAAAATCAAAATTTTATAAAATTTGCTCACACTGCTCTAACTGCCCTAAGGAACCCCTTTTGGAGAGTCAAATATATGACCGACTGCCAATATGTTTGCAACCCCAACTGTTTCTCAAAACATTTCTACCCTCTATTTTCAACCCTTGAAGTGGTCTCGATCAAATTTTTTTGGTACAATAAAAGTACTTGTCGGCACAGTAAAAGTACTTTTTGGCACAATTAAAGTACGTTCTGATACGATAAAAGTACTTATTGCAAATAAAAGTACTTTTTGGTACAATAAAAGTATGTATCGGCACAATAAAAGTACCTTTTGGCACAATAAAAGTACTTTCAGATCCGATAAAACTTAGTTTTAAGAACAATAATATTATTTTTATAAAAATAAAAGAACTTTTTGGTACAATAAATACATGTGTTGGTACAATAAACACTTTGGTACAATTAAAATATATTGACAATAAAAGTATTTTTAGTAAAATAAAAGAACTTTTTGATACAATAAAAGCACTTGTCGGAGCAGTAAAAGTACCTTTTGACACAATATAAATACATTCTGATACGAAAATAGTACTTATTGGTAATTAAAGTACTTTCTGATACGATAAAAAGTACTTATTGCTAATAAAAGTACTTTATGGTACAAAAATTCATATTACTTGTCCGTACAATAAAAGGCCCTTTTAGCACAATAAAAGTACTTTCTCATTTTCAAATCACTTTTTGTAAGTTTATTATCTTCTTTACAACAAGAGTACTTTTTGGTACAATGAACACATATGTCGATACAATAAACACTTTGATATAATTAAAATATCTTGACAATAAATGTACTTTTTAATACGATAAAAGTACTTTATACTGCAACAAAAATACTGCTTGGTAGAATAAAAGTACTTGTCGGTACATTAAAAGTACCTTTGGGCACAATAAAAGGAGTTTCAGATACGATGAATGTACTTTTTAGTACAAAAAAGTACTTTTTGACACAATAAAAGTACTTGCTGATACGATAAAAGTACATTTAGTAAGATTATCTTCTTTACAAAAAAAGTACTTTTTGGTACAATAAATACATGTGTCGGTGCAATAAACACTTTGGTACAATAAAAGTGTTTTGTAATACAATAAAAGTACTTGTCCATACAATAAAAGTACCTTTTGGCACAATAAAAGTACTTTCTGATACGACAAAAGTACTTTTTGGTACAATAAAAGTACTTTTTGCTACAATACAAGTTCTTATTGGTATGATAAATACATTTGTCAGTACAATAATCTGTTTGGTACAATTAAAATATCTTTACAATAAAATTACCTTTTATCACAACAAAAGTACTTTTTACTGCATCAAAAGTAATTTTTAGTACAATATAAGTACTTTTTACTGCAACAAAAGTACTTTTTAGTACAACAAAAGTACTTTTTTGTACAATAAAAGTACTTTTATGTACAATAAAAGTTCCTTTTGGCATAGTAAAAGTAAATGTTGATACAATAAAATTACATATTGGCAAAAAACAAACATGAATAACTTAACCATATGTTAACAATTTTTACCAGAAAATATTCGTTTTACACATGACAAAATGCACTTTCTGAATAATATAGTAAACATTAGGGTATCTTAACAAAATAGTGGCTAAAAAATCCTTCAAACTTAAAAAATAACAAAGGTTTTCATTAAGAATTGACTGAGTTATAAGCTCATAAGTGAGGAAAGATCCGAAAACCCGGTTTGTGAAACGTAAGTCAAGATTTTGAGGGTGTTGGTATGAATGTATTTACAAAATTTGAGGAATTTAATCAATTTATTGAATTTAAAGAATTTAATGAATGAATTTAATGAATTGAATGACTTTAATGAATTTAAGGAATTTAATGAATTTAATGAATTTAATGTTTAATGAATATAACGAATTTAATGAATTTAATGATTTTAATGAATTTAATTAATTTGATGAGTTTAATGAATTTAATGAATTTTATGAATTTAATGAATTTAGTTAATTTAATAAACTTAATGAATTTTAGGAATTTTATGAATTTAATGAATTTAAGAAATTTAATGAAATTAATGAAAATAATGAATTTAATGAATTTTATGAATTTTATGAATTTAATAAATTTAGTTAACTTAATAAATTTAATGAATTTTAGGAATTTTATGAATTTAATAAAATTTAATGAAATTAATGAAATTAATGAAATTAATGAATTTAATGAATTTAATGAATTTAATGAATTTAATGAATTTAATGAATTTAATGAATTTAATGAATTTAATGAATTTAATTAATTTAATGAATTTAATAAATCTAATGAATTTAATGTTTAATGAATTTAACGAATTTAACGAATTTAATGAATTTAATGATTTTAATAAATTTAATGATTTTAATGAGTTTAATGAATTTAATGAATTTTATGAATTTAATGAATTTAGTTTATTTAATAAACTTAATGAATTTTAGGAATTTTATGAATATTATGAATTTAATGAATTTAATAAATTTAATGAAATTAATGAAATTAATGAATTTAATGAGTTTAATGAATTTAATGAATTTAATGAATTTAATGAATTTAATGAATTTAATGAATTTTATGAATTTTATGAATTCAATAAATTTAGTTAACTTAATAAATTTAATGAATTTTATGATTTTTAGGAATTTTATGAATTTAATAAAATTTAATGAAATTAATGAAATTAATGAATTTAATGAATTTAATGAATTTCATGAATTTCATGAATTTCATGAATTTAATAAATTTAATGAATTTCATGAATTTCATGAATTTCATGAATTTCATGAATTTCATGAATTTCATGAATTTAATAAATTTAATGAATTTAATGAACTTAATGATTTATTAAATTTAACGAATTCAATGAATTTAATGAATTTAATGAATTTAACGAATTTAATGAATTTAATGAATTTAATGAATATAATGAATTTAATGAATTTAATGAATTTAATGAATTTAATGAATTTAATGAATTTGATGAATTTAATGAATTTAATGAATTAAATGAATTTAATGAATTTAATTAATTTAATGAATTTAATGAATTTAATGAATTTAATGAATTTAATGAATTTAATGAATTTAATGAATTTAATGAATTTAAAGGTCATTCTTTTTATGGGCAGTAAAAAAATTTTTTTTAATTTTTTTTATGTTTTGAAAGTCTTTTATGTTAAAAATGATTTAAAATTTGTATTTTTTTTATACAAATTTTTAATTTTTTTTTTAACTGTAACAATCGAAGCGTTAACAATGCTTCAACTGCATGTAACACATTTTTGGATCTATGTCTTTTTTCAAAATTTGACCTATAGAAAAAAAGGAGCAAATACGGGCAGCTGGAAATTTTTGCATAAGGTAAAGGAACACTCAAAGAACTTATTTTGAAAATATGGTAAATAAAGTTTTTTTTTTTATTTTCCATCAAAATTGAAAAATATTTAAAAAAATTGATTGTAAGTAAAAGTCGATTTACCTGTACAAACACAAAGCAAATATTACAAATTTTACAGTACAGCAGGTACAGTATCTAAAAGCGGACCAAATTACATAAAAATTGTCTGTTTTTTTTTTTGAAAACTGAAAATCAGTCAACTTTTAAGGGCTATATCTTCGGAAACAAAAATCTGATTTCAATAAGAGAAGCATATTTGAAATCTTTGGACAATCTCCTGTAAAATAGGTGTATTCAATATTTATTCACATGATATTTATGATTTTTGCCACCTCACTTGTTCTACAGGCGCCACTGTGCGTCGTTATATATTTTAGGATATAATGACATTGAAAAATTTTCCATTGCATATATATCATATAGGTACAATTAGATTAACACTAATCTAATGTGATCCAATCAAATGTAATAATTTTTTTTTGCTCAACAGAGCAGTTGTCAGATTATATTAAATGATATGTAAACAGTTTTTACTGGGCATAATTATCCGTCAACAGCCGATTGGTATTTAGCACTCTTTGCAGCACTTCCGCTTACAGCAGTTTCCTGTTATGAGTTATGTGTTTTTGCTTAACAGCTGTTATCAGTGCGCAATACATGCGCACTACAATTCTAGCTGTATACAGTTATAAAGATTATTCTCTTAACATTTGCAAAGTACAACAACTCTCCACACACACACGACGATAATGATCCATTACTGGCAACAATAACAGTACGCTCTCTTTGCAAATAAAAATCAAAATATTGTATTTGTTGCCTCTTCAACACAGCACAACAGCTGATCAATTGTTTTGGCCAACATTGTGTGGTGGTGATATGAATGTGGAGACAGTGAGAGCGATCAATGCATTGCATATTATATATTGGCCATTGGCCACAGCTGTTTGGCTGCTGAGCGTTGAATGGAGTAGCGAAAGCTGGTGTGCAATTGAATTACAAATCGATCAGTTGTTACGAGACGGTCGAACTAAGCTAACAAACGACGCCGTGGTTGAGGTCGTCGTTGACGTCGTGTTGTAGGCGGATACCTATGAGAAAACGCAACGCAACATTCGATTGTTGTTATTTATAAAGTGTAGAAAAAATATAACAAAAATAAACATCAATAAGAAAGCACCTAAGAAAGTTATAAAGCTAAAAAAAGTAAACAATGCGATCTATAAAGAAACTCTGCTTTCAAATGTTTTAAATATCTTCATACCGTGTGTGTGCCTGTGTGTGTGAAGTGAACACAAGTAAATAAAACAGAAAATAAGCTAAATTAATAAAAATTAGCAAAGCAACAAGTGCACAAGTACTGGCACTCATTTACTCTATACGTACTTAGGTATGTGGCCACAAGTAGTGGCAAGCAGAAGGTCGCACAAACACTTGCCACAAACGCACTTTTGTTTAAGGTGCGAAATTCACGTACAATACAAAAACAATAGCAACAAAAATAAATACCTATACAACGCACAATCTCTCAAGTAAAACTTATACGATCTGCTACGCGTTTAAGGTGCTGCTGCTACATTTTCACATGAAATTGTAAAGATTTTCATTTCCTTCTGATGTAACTTGAAAAAAAACGAACGAAAGAAAAACGTTTCAATCAAAGCCATGGTATGATCGTGCGATCTCTGTGATTGTTTTTGTTTATGTGCATTATTTTTTTTGTGTATTTTTATTATTGTTTTTATTTTGTTTTTATTTAGCAAATTGATTTGTTGTCTTTAATTGTCGCATAACTTGTTTCTGTTGTCAGTCATTTAATTGTTTTCTGTTTTTTTTGTGCAATCGCCATTCAATCGAACGTTTCGAAATCATTTTAGTGCAGGTTGGTTATGGATGGGATAAACCCCCCCGTCATCAATATCAATGAATACAATCGATTGTCAAACTGTAGTCTTTAGTTCAAGACCTGATCCCCCCAATCCACAACTAGATCCTAGACTAATTTGCATTGCAAGCACGTGATCCATGTTTTGTTGACGTTGTTGATGATCAACATGATCATGATGATGATGATGGTGATGATCAAGATGATCATGATGATGATGACGTTGATGATGATGATGATCTTCTTTTCAATTTGTAATGTCAATGTCCAATCAAGAGAAAATATATGTGCACATATAGACAAGTTGGCTCTTCCTTTGGCCTCCCTCGCAGCTTGTTTTGATATCGAATCGAGTTTTTCAATTATGAAAAAAGAAAAATTCAAAACCACAGGAAATTACATTGAATGACAATTGATTTGTTGTGGAAGCCATCAAAAGAGGGTTGTATAATAATTGTATAAACTAAAAAGAAACAGAGACAAAAGTGCAGAATAAAGGGGGGGGGGAAGCCGAAAAAATGCCACTCCCCCCCAAATACGCCCTAAAACACGAAAATCAAGGTCAAAGTTGGCGCTAAGGTCAATGGGGCCCGGGGGACCCTTGGCTTTTATGATGAACCAAATTAAATATATTTTCGAGACGAATCCAACTTTTAAGTTCCTAAAAAAACAAAAAAAAACAAAATTAGAAGAATTTATGGAAATCTACTGAAAAATTCTAGAAAAAATAAAATGTGGAAGAAAATTCTAAAAATTAAAATCGCGCGATTTTTTTTAAACAAAATAAGGAGCCCAAAAAGCTCATTGGGAAAAACTTAAAAAAAAGAAAATTGAGAAAAAATTGAAAATATGATAGAAAAAATGGTCAATTCTTGAAATATTTAAAAAAAAATCAAAAAAAGTGCAAAAAGAAATATTTGAAAAAAATTTAAATCTTAAAAATCATCCACCACCTCGGAAAATTTTAGGAAAAAAATAGGAAAATTCAAGGAAATTTGAAGAAAATATTAAAAAAGAAGTTTAAAAAAAATTTTAAGAAAGGAAAAAGAAAAGTTGGAGGAAGATTTAAAAAATATTAGAAATTTTTGTTAATATATTTCGGGTTTTTTTTTTGGTAAATTAGACCTTAAACTCCAAACGTCACAATTTTTTTTTACATTAGTTTGAAATTTTTGAAATTTTGGTCGAATCAGAGAGGCAATATTTGCTATAATATCGAAAAAAAGCGAAAATTTCAAATTTCAAAAAAAAAAAAGACCAACAATATTTCCAATGTATCGAATATTTCAGATATTTGGGTAATACGAATATTAATTTGTAAAAAATTTATATTTTAAATATATTGCATATTTCAAATGTTTCGGATATTTGCAATTTTGGAATATTATTAATATCGAATATTGCGAAAATTTAATATTTTAAATATTTTAAATGTATCGTAAATTGTTAAAATATTAAAATTTCCAACATTTATTATATATATTTTAAAAATTTTTAATATTTTGAATGTATATTACTATATTAATTATCACGAATATTTCAGTTTTTAATATTTAAGAAATTTTAAATATTTCAAATTTTTTAATACTTAGAATACTTTTAATATTTCCAATATATCGAATATTTCTGATATTCCGAATATATGCAAAATTTTATATTTCGAATATATTTAATATTTCATTTATTTCGAATGTTTCAAATATTTCGAATGTGTCGAATATTTGGGATATATTAATTTTAAAATGTTAACAATATTTGCCATATTATCAAAAATTTTAAAAAATTTTAACTTTACATATTTAAACAATTTGGAATATTTTTAAAATATTTCATATATTTTGAAAATGTTCGAAATCTTAAAAATATACGAAACATTTGAAATATTTCGAGCATTTCTAATGGTTTTTATTTTGTAATATTTCGAATTTTTTAATCAGTATTAATATTTTGAATTTTCGAACATTTCAATAATTTTGAATATTTCGAATTTTCGACATTTCAATAATTTCGAATATTTTTAAATTTTTTCGAATAAATTGAATATTTCAAACATTTCGAATGTATCGAATATTTCTATTATTTGCAATTTTGGAATTTAACAATTTTTGCTATAATATTGTATACTGCGAAAATTTGGAATTTCAAATTTGGAACATTTTTAATATTTCCAAAACATTAAAAATATTTAAAATACTTGAAATATCTCCAATGTTTCGAATATCTTGGACATTTTTAATATTTCGAATTTTTTAAACATTTTGAATATTTTAAACATTTCGAAAATTTTGCATATTTCGAATATTTTGAAAATTTTGAATTTCGAATATTTCCAATATTTAAATATATCAATCATTTCGGCATTTCGGAACATTTATTAAATTTTTTTATTTAAACAATTTTCAATATTTCTAATGTGTCGAATATTTCGGATATTAACAATTTTAAATTTTAGCAATATTTGCTATAATATGGAACATTGCAAAAATATCGAATTTCAAATTATATAACAATTTAGAATACTTTAAATACATCGAAAATATATGAAATATTAAAAATCAGTTCGTCACAAAGGGGTCTGAAGATGAACTCGTCATGGAGTTCGAAACGCGTCATCCTAGTGCGTGACACACTGAATTTGACCAAAAATATCAAACAATAAATAAAAAACACTTTTCTAATCTTGAGCCGAATTTGTTGTATCATTTCGATACACTAACGTAAATTAATATAATATACTGTAAGATCGACTAACAAAAACAAATACACAATATTCGCAACACTTATGTAACAAAGTACTTAATTACCGTACTTTTCTTGTACCAAAAAGTGCTTCAATCGTATAACAAAGAACTTTATTGTGCCAACTAGTACTTTTATTGTATTAAAAGGTACTTTTATTGTACCAACATGTTATTTTAATGTAGTACAAAGTACTTTAATTGCACCCAAAAGTACTTTTTTTGTACCAACAAGTACTATTCTTGTACTAAAAAGTACTTTTATTTAACCAAATAATACTTTTATTGTACTATAAATGATTTTATTGTATCAAAAAGTACTATTTTTGTACCAACAAGTACTTTTGTTGTGCCAGAAAGTACTTTTATTGCACCAACAAGTAATTTTATTGTATCAAAAAGTACATTAATTGTACTACATAGTACTTTTTGTGTACGTTAAATTACCTTACTTGCATCAAAACGTAATTTTATTGTACCACAAAGTAATTTTATTTTACAAATGAGTAGTTTTATTGTAACAGCAAGTACTTTTATTCTACCAACAATATACAATACAAAGTTCGTTTTTTGTATCAACAAGTACTATTCTTGTACCAAAAAGTAATTTAATTGTTCCGCAAAGGATACTTATGTTGTACCAAAACGTAGTTTTATTGTATTAAAAAAGTACTTTTGTTTTACCATAAAGTACTTTTCTTGTACCACAAAGTACTTTTATTGTATTACCTAGTACATTTATTGAATTACAAAGAAAATTTATTGTTACATAAAGTACTTTCATTGTATCAACATGAACTTTTTTTGTATTACAAAGTCCTTTAATAGTACCACGAAGTACTTTTCTTGTACCAAAATGTACTTTTATTGTATCAACTAGTACTTTTATTGTACCACGAAGTATTTTTCTTTTACCAAAAAGTACTTTAATTGGACCACAAAGTACTTTTAATGTACCACAAAGAACTTTTCTTGAACCCAAAAGTACTTTTATTGTACCAATAAGTACTTTTATTGAACCAAAATATACTTTAATTGTACCACAAAGTACTTTTTTTTACCAAATAATACTTTTATTGTATAACACAGTGCTTGAATTGTACCACAAAGTTCTTTTCTTGTAGTACTTCTTTTGTACCAATGAGTACTTTTATTGAACCAAAATGTACTTTTGTCTAAAAAGAACTTTTATTGTACCATAAGGTACTTTTATTGTAACAACAAGTATTTTTATTCTACCACCAAGTACTTTTACTGTATTACAAAGTACATTTATTGTACCACAAAGTACTTTTATTGTACCAAAAAGTACTTTTTATGTATTAAAAAGTACAAAGTACTTTTATTGTACCAAATATTACTTTTATTGTAACAGAAAGTACTTTTCTTTTATCAAAAAATACTTTTATTGTACCACAAAGTACTTTTATTGTACCAACATGTACTTTTCTTATATCAAAAAATACTTTTATTGTACCACAAAGTACTTTAATTGTACCAACAAGTACTTTGTTTGCATCAAAAGTACTTAAATTGTACCACAAAATACTTTTATTGTACCAACAAGTACATAAAACGTATCACAGAGTACTTTTATTGTACCAAAACGTACTTTTATTGTACCATAAAGAACGTTTCCTGTATCAAAAAGTACTTTTATTGTATTACAAATGACTGTTATTGTACCATAAAGTACTTTTCGTGTATCAAAAAATACTCTTATTGTACCACAAAGTACTGTTATTGTACAAACAAGTACTTTTAATTGTATGAAAAAGTACTTTAATTGTACTACAAAATACTTTTATTGTACCAACAAGTACATTTATTGTGTTACAAAGTACTTTTATTGTGCCTTAAAGTACTTTTATTGTACCATAAAGAATATTTCCTGTATCAAAAAGTACTTTTATTGTATTACAAATGACTGTTATTGTACCATAAGGTACTTTTATTGTAACAAAAAGTATTTTTATTCTACCACCAAGTACTTTTACTGTATTACAAAGTACATTTATTGTACCATTAAGTACTTTTATTGTTCCAACAAGTACTTTTATTCTACCAGGAAGTACTGTTATTGCCCCAGAAAGTATGTATTTTACACCAAATAGTACTTTTATAGTATCAAAAAGTATTTTTATTATATCAAAAAGTATTCTTTATAGTACCAAAAAGTACTTTTATTACAGCCATAAGTACTTTTATTGTAGCAAAAAGTATTTTATTTGTACTAAATTGTACTTGCTTTTAGAAGTTCGCTACGATTTTTAAGTGCTCTACCGCATACATATACATATAGTACAAAGTACATACATAGTATAAAACGTAAACAAATATTCGCCAAACACGAAAAAAAAAAGTTCATTGAGAATTTGTTTACATAAATAATTTACTTAATATGCAGCGATGCCAATTGATATACTAAAATCCAAATGCGTTTCAAAATATTGTTGTTGTTTGTTTTTGTCACAAAGCTAAAGCTATGCGGTATTGTCGTCGTTTAATGCCAATTAGCGCTGTAATGTGAAATACCTTAAAAGAAGAAGTAATTTATCTCAAAGCTGACGGCGTAACCACAACTGGGCAAATATTCTCAGAAGGTGTTGGTAATTCCCCCCACAAATATTCCCATTGAATCTACAAAATATTTTGACTAGATGTTTGGAACGGTTTTGGATGGGAGTTTTGTAAATTATTCAGTATAAAAAGTATTCAAACTAGAAAATTTTGGTTTCATAAAAACTGTGATGCTAAAAAAGAGTAGGACGTACTGAATCAAAGTAAAAAAATATATTAATGTTACTAAAAATATAATAAATAATATTGTAAATAATAAAAAATAATATTATATAATAATGAAACTTAACGCCACCTATAAAACCTGTAAAATTTTAGTCTTAATCTAACATTTAAACCGAAAACCATCTATAGTACTGCAGCTATTCTCATATTAATTTAGTTTGTGTCTAGCTAAGTTGACAATATTATCTAGTATTTATAGATATTTTATTAATTTTGTTAAAGAAACCTTTTTGCATTTGTAATTTATGATTTCAATAAATAATATTCAATAATTGAAAACAAAACAAAAAAAAATAGCGCATCACCGTCATTGTTTTGCAAAGAATTTTGTTGTCATTTGTTTACATAATGGTCAGTTCGCTGCTGTCATTTGAAAAGTCTTAGGCGGAATGTATATAGTATAGGCCACATGTATGTAAATATATATCTGTAGTATATAGATTTGTATCTCTAAAGATCTCTGTAACGAAAACTCAATTGCATTTTGTACTAAAACGCAAAATCCACCTAAATAAATTGAGCAAAAATTACCAATAGTAAGCGATGTTGTTGTTGTTGTTGCGGTTGTTGCTGAGAATATTTTACAAAATTGTATTTCAGTACAAAATTGTATTTATTTGCTAAACGAATGCAATGGCCAACAAAAACACGGAATTTACTCAATAAATTAGAAACTGATGATTACATTTCGGCGTATATATATAGCATAAATTTTGTAGTTTTCGTAATGTTCGAAAGACTTCAAATGTTCGAAAAATTAGAAACAATTTTTAATGTTGGAAATATTCAAAATATTTTAAATATATTCGAAATATTCGAAAATTTCAAAATCTGAAAATATTGAATCTTTCAAAATATTAGAAATGTTGAAATATTCGAAATGTATAAAAAAAAATTTAAAATTATGAAAAATGTAAATATTCGAAATGTTGAAAATATTAAAAATACACAAAATGTTTGAAAATTTTTAAAATTTAAAAAAAAAATATATTTGAAGTGTCGAAAATATTAAAAAACATTATAAATAATCGAAATATTATATTTATTTGAAATTTCCTAAACACCAACATGTTCAAACATTCCAAATATTCGAGATGTTAAAATATAAGAAATATTCGAGAAAAATTTAAAAAATATTCAAACTTTCAAAATTATGAAAAATTTAAATATTCGAAATGTTGAAAATATTAAAAATATAAATAATGTTTAAAAAACTTAAATTTTCAAAAAATTTGATGTATTTGAAATATTCAAAACAGAAAAAGGTTGAAACATTTCAAATATTCGAGACGTTAAAATATTAGAAATATTCGAGAAAAAATAAAAAATTTATATATTCGAATATTTAAAATTTGTAAAATGTTCGAAAAAATTTAAATATATATGTAATCTATTAGAGACATTTTGCGGTTATTTCGAATATTGGAAATATTACCAATAATTCAAATATATTCGAAATTGTTCAATTGTTCGAAATATTAAAATATTCTATTTTAGAAATGTTTAAACATTTAAAATATTCGAAATAATGAAATTTAGAAATGTTCAAATATTCAAAAAATTTAAAATGTTCAACTATTTAAAATATTTGCAATATTCGAAAAATTCGATATGTTGAAAATATTCGAAATACTCAATTTTACAAATGCTAAAATATTCAAAATATACGAAATATTTGCAATATTCGGAAACTTCGAAATTTTCGAAATGCTGGAAATATTCGAAATATTTTAGTTTAGAAATGTTCCAATATTCGTAATAATCAATATGGTGAAATATATTAATATTCGAAATATTCACAGCATTAAAGTTATTACAAAATATTCGATAGTTTCTTTATATTTGAAATATTTAAGGTATTAAAAATATTTTAATTTTTAAAGTATTAAGTTACTCGAAATTTTGCAATATTCGAAAAATTTTATATTATTGAATTATTCAAAAAATTCAAAGATTCCACAATTTTTGAAATTTTAGAATTATTGGAAATATTCAAAATGTCAAAATATGCAAAGGCCAAAATATGTATTATAAATATTTGAAATGTTTCAAATATCAGAAATATTAATGCATAAATTTTGATTGTTTCAATATATGCCAAATATTCATATACGAAAATTGTTGAAATATTATAAAATTGAAATATCAGAAAATGGAAAAATTTTGAATATTTGATTATTTTCGAAATATCCGAAACTACCGTATTATTTAAAATATTCGAATTATTGAATAATTCGGTTTTGAACAAAAAATAAATAGCCGAATATGACGAAAATTTTGAATATTTCGAACATTTTAAATATTTCAAACATTTTGAATGTATAAATATTGCAAAAAATTTTTAATTTTTAAATGTTGCAATATTGTCGAATATTTCCAATTTGTCGAATATTTGTAAAATTTTTATATTTCGATTATATAATAATTTATAATATTTCAATTATTTCGAAGGTTTCAAATATTTCGAATGTGTCGAATATTTCGGATATATACAATTTTAAAATGTTAACAATATTTGCTAAGTTATCGAAATTTTCTAATATGTAAACATTTTGAAAATGTTTGAAATATTAAAAATATCCGAAACATTTGAAATAGTTAAACATTTTGAAAATGTTTGAAATATTAAAAATATCCGAAGCATTTGAAATATTTCGAACATTTAAAATAGTTTTCATTTTTTAATAATTCGAATATTGGAATCAGTTTTAATATTTTAAATATATCGGATTTTTGAACATTTTAATAATTTCGAATTTTTTTTCGAATAAATTCAATATTTCACACATTTCGAATGTATCGAATATTTCCGTTATTTGCAGTTTTGGATTTTAACAATATTTGCTATAATATTGAACATTGCGAAAATGTTGAATTTTAAATTATATAACAATTTGGAATATTTTAAATTTATCGGAAATGTTCGAAATATTAAAATTAATTAAATTGCTTGAAGAATCTGCAACATTTCGAATACCTCGAACATATTTGATATATTTCGAACATTTGGACATTTTTGATATTTCGAATATTTTTAATATTTCGAAAATTTCGCATATTTCCAATATATCGAATATTTTGAATATTTCAAATATACCGAATATTTTGAATATTTCAAATATTCCGAATATTTGTATAATTTGCATTTTTCGAATATATTGAATATATCAATTGTTTTGAATATTTAGAATGTGTCGAATATTTCAAATAAGCATAATTTAAAATGTTAGCAACATTTCTTATAATATCGAATATTGCGAAAACTGAACTTTAAAAAATATAACAATTTTGAATATTTCTAATATTTTCGAATATATCGATAATTTTTAATATATTAAAAATATTCAAAACACTTGAAATACTTCAAATATCTGGAATATTTAATAATATAATAATAATATTATTTAATTATATAATAATAATATTATTAAATTAATAATAATTATATTTAAAAATTTAAAATATTTTGAATATATGAAGTTTTCGAATATATTCAACATTTCGAATATTTTGAACATTTCGAAATTGAAATTTTTCGAATGTTCCGAATGTATATTTGTAAAAAAAAATTAATTCGAATATGTCGAGTATTTTATAATGTTGACAATATTTGCTATAATATCAATTATATACTTAGAACATTTTATATATTTAGAATATTTTGAAAATTTTGAATTTCGAATATTTCCAATATTTAAATATTTCATGAATTTCGACATTTCGTATATTCGGAACATTTGTAAAATTTTTATATTTACACTATTTTGAATATTTCGAATGTGTCGAATATTTCGGATATTACTAATTGTAGATTTTTAGCAATCTTTGCTATAATACCGAAAATTGTGGAAATTTCAAACTTTATAACATTTTGGAATATTTTTAATATTTGAAATATATCAAAATTTTCGAAATTTAAAATTCAAATCCAAATTCATCGAGTATTTTTAATATAATAATAATATTTAAATATTTCGAACATTTCGAATTTTCGAACATTTTAAGAATTTTGAAAATTTCGAATTCTGTAAATATTGTGAATATTTTCAATATATCGAACATTTTAAACATTTCGAAATCGCAATAATTCGAATTTTTCGGTTATGTATTTGTAAAAATTTTTTGTTTCGAATATATCGAGTATTTTAAAATAATGAAATATTTTTAAAACTTGAAATATTTTTAATATTTCAAATTTGTTTTCCAAATGTAACGAAAATATTAAAAGTATTAAAAATTCGATATATTCAAAACTTTTAAAATGTTTAGATAATTAAAAATATCAAAATTTTTATGAACATTTAAAATTTTTAAAAAATTTGGAATTTGGAAATGTCTAAAAATATTTAAATACATATTGGATTATTGACTGTTTCAAATGTTCGTTATTATCAAAATTATCTAGTGTGTGCTATTGCATATAACACATCTGTACAATTGTAAGGTGTCTTCGAAAATTATTGCATGTTCACTTCTATGTCTCTGTATTTTTACATGTATTTGTGAGCATTCAGTTCCTAGATGATCATGATCATCATCATCGTTGTCGTCGTCGTCGTCGTCGTCAACGATAAAACTCAAATGCAGTAGTTTCAAAAAAAACAAAACACTAAATCTCATCGCTGCAGTATAATGCAAACAAATTTCACTGAATTTCTCGCCAACATTCAGTTGGAAATGTTCTAATTAATGGTTAACATGAAACGGTGAAATAAAAGTGATCAAATAAAAGAAAAAATTAAATCAAATATAATATATGCAATGCTTAAGCAACGCGGCCTTAAAGAAAGCGATAATATTTATTAATAAGAAATAAGTTAAGAAATGCAAGTAGACGATAAAGCGTGTAAAGTGTGTGTTACCTCGCCGAAGAAACGTGTGTGCGTGTGTGTGTACTAAATTATTCCATTGCAATAGAGATAAATAATTTATCTTTCAATTATTAATATTATTATCAAAAAAAAAGAAAGAACCAATTGACAACCACAATGGTCTTAGAGTTAAAATAATATGAACTAGACCAAAAATAATTTAAAAAAAAATTATAATTGCCTGTGGATTTCCATTTCAGTTACAGTGATTTCAATATAATGAAAAAATTTCAAAACCGTAAATAAATTTAAAAAAAAAAATATATAAAAAATTACCAAAACAAATTTCAGTCTAATCTAAACTAAAGTAATCTTAGTTTTTTGTTATTATCACATACCACTGTCTGGCGTCTATTGACAAGACCACAATCACAATTCAAGGTTTATTTTATATGAAGTGATCATGTTTACATAGTGCCGCCACTAATATTGTATGGCGGTAGTTGTGATCTTAACATATTTCCAGAAGTAATAACTTACGCTGTAACACAAAGTGATAACACTTAACATTTTCAATTAAGGATCTGCTCTCCCTTCAGCATAATATTAAGTGATCAACATCCACAATGTTTACTGTGCCCTGTCATCGTGATACCATTTTGACGACATCACTTAGTGATGCCTCGGCTTTGTCGAAAAGTCGAACCGTATGTACCACAGCAACAACTAATTTTACGTTACGGAATGGTTCCCAAGTTTGTGATTGCAATTTTTTGATTTTAAGCATGCCCAATATGTTTTGTTTTGTTTGGTTTACAATATTAATAATAAATTTAAAAAAATAATAAAATTTAAAATTTTAAATACAATTAAAAATGTCCTGAGCTTATGTATAATTTTTTTTTTGATCAAATTTGTATTGATCAATTTTTTTTATTTTTTTCAATTGATTTAGTTTATTGTGCTCCGATCTTTCGACCAATTGTTGGCATATAAAAATAAAATAAAAATAAATAAAATTTGGCACATTGTCTTTGTATGGCCTAAGACGGCCTTTGGTCGCCCCACACATATAATTGTACTCTAATTAAAATAGCACATATTGGTAGCACTATCGATCTTATCGATAGCATCCACATTTTGCAATGTGTGATTAGTTGTACTATACTAAAAGATTTTAGCTGAATTGTAATCGTTTTAAAATTTTGGCTTGAGGACTTGACAATTATTCGGGTGTATGGACTATTTTGATGGGATATAAAATTATATAGGGGCATAGGGTATGTTTTCCCTCATACCATTGGGCAATTTGTCGTAAATTGTTTTTTGGGTTTTGTTCACAAAAAAAAATCAAAAATAAAAAACAATTTGTGTATATCTGCTCTATGTAGTCTTCTAAATCGTTTACCGGATCGGTGGTACAATATAGACAATCATCACATTTGATTGTTCGAAATAAGAGCATGTAGGTACTGTTTGACCCCGAAATTAAGGGCGTACATTCCCATTTTATAGTAGGTGATCGATAAGAAGGGATTTCTGTATTTCATACTTTTAGTGGTAAAAAAGTAGAAAACTGGCACAATTGTCCAGACTAAACATCAGAAGATAGAATCACAGTAGTTGTTTTGATACTTGTGCATTTTATGAAATTCATACTGTTAGGTATAAAAAGAGACACGAGAAGTACTATTGACTAGAACACACAGGTAAAGCTACTAACACAAAAATTAGGTTCCCCTCTATCTCATGAAGTAATTGCGAGATATGAAGGAAATATGAAAATGCATGTTGTTTTTGGAATGAGATATTAACAAAGGGATACGTTTTTTTTATATGTTTCAAACTCTAACAAGTGTTTTGACACCTATTTGTTAGAGCATATTTTTGCATATTTTACCCAAAAAGTCATATTTTAGCATATTTTGGTTTAAGTAGTATATTTTTAAAAAAAACTATCCATTTTTTGAAGCATTTGAAAAAATATTCGTTTCTAAGAATATTACATAACTTCTAAAATTTCACCTTGGGCAAAAAAAAATTCTTATGGCCGTTAAATTATTAATGCAGCCAACTTGACAAAACAAATGATGCTGAAGTTCTTATTTTTGGTGTTACTTTTACGTGCATTTCTCAGAATTGAGTCCCAAAATAATGTCTTGTACTGCATACAAGACCGGCCGTGGCATAGTGGTTAGAACACGCGACTACCATGCGGGAGATCACAGGTTCAACTCCTGGCTCCAGTCATCTTAAAAAGAAAAAAAAAATAATTTTGTCTTTCATTGTCGGCTCCCCTCCAATGTTGTCGACAGCAACTTCGCAGTATTAGTGTCGAGTCAATCGGCGTGTCTAGTAAGAGCTTCTCAAACAGTGACGTTTGCATTCGTCGATAAACAAGTAGATGCCGTTAGTTGTGAATCTAAAAATAGAAAGCGTGTTAATTCACAACAACGCGAGAGATATCCCATACCTCATTCATGGGGTGTAAAGGGAAATTAAGTAAGTAAGTAATAGTAAAAGTGCAAAACATTTTCCAGACTTCAGAATATCTATTCCAAACTCCAAGAAGGGATGGATATTCTTTCTCAACAGTAGCTCACAATCAGCTGGAATTTTTAATAAATGAGTCATGACATGCAACGGGATGGTAGACATCAACTTGCTGAATCCTTAGCTCAAGATCACAGAATAGTAAACAAATTTTATTTAAATTTTTTACTTTTACTGTACCAAAATGTACAATTGATTGTGCCTACAAGCACTTTCAAATAATACATTGAAAGTTTATTGTAAAATTATTGTCCTAAAAAGTACTTTAATTGTACCAGAAAGTACTTTTATAATACAAAAAATAGTTTCAATGTACCAAGAAGTACTTTTATTGTACCAAAAAGTACTTTATTGTTCCAAAAATTACATATACTGTACCGAACGTGGTACATAATAGTACTTTAATGTACCAAAAAGTACTTTCATTACACCAGAAAGTATTTTTATTGTACTATTCCGAACCAGAAAGTACTTTTAATGTGCCACAAATTTCTTTTGTTGTACCAAAAATTACTCTTTTTCTTAAAAAAAAAAAAAATACTTTTATTGTGCGAAATAGTACATTTTTGTACCGAAAAGTGATTTTATTGTACCAAAAAGTACTTTTTTTGTACCCAAAAATACATTTATTGTACCCAAAATTAACTTATATTGAACCAAAAAGTACTTTTATTGTGAGAAATTGTACTTTTATTGTACTGAAAAGTACTTTTGTTGTGCCAAAGAGTATTTTCAATCTACCAAAGAGTTCTTTTATTGTACCAGAAAGTACTTTTCCTATACCTTAAAGAACATTTAATGTACCAAGAACTGAAAAATATATTTGCTGTACCAAAAAGTAGTTTTCTGTGCCAAATAATACTTTTAATGTACCAGAAAGTACATTTATTCAATAAGTACTTTAATTGTGCCAAAATGTTCTTTCAAAGTATCAGAAAGTAGTGTTATTGTACCAGAAAGTAATTGTGTTTAAAATGTTTTTTTTTTTTATCTAAAAGTACTTTTTGTAGCAAAAAGTTCTGTTGTTGTATTAAAAAGCAAGAAATACAATGTTTTATCTTCTTAACTTATTGATTTTTTTAAATGTTTTTTTTTTCATTTTCTATGTTAGTCAATACAAATTTAGGACTTTATTTCCAGGAAAATTCAATTCCCAGGCAACTCATTTCCCTGGTAATATTTAGATTAAAGCTGTGCGAAGAGGACAGGAAAATAATGTGATCATTAGGGCAAGGTATCTTATGCAAATTTTCGGGACAACCTAAAATAGAAACGTTTCAGTTATCTTTACAAATCATGAAATTTTCTTTAAAATGGCATTCAATCGTTTATGCATATTTTGCATATTTTATGAAAAATACGTGTTTTTGTTGCATAATTTTGCTTTTTTTGATAAGTCGTTTGAGCCGTGTCCGTCTGTCTGGCTGTCCGGCTGGTACGCCCGATAACTTTCAAAAGACGCAACCAAATGTTGTGAAATTTTGCACGAGTTAATATTTTCCCAAAACTACTCACGGTATTCCAAATAGGCTTCATGACACCGCCACTTCTGGTACCTCCAATACAAATATATCATTCAGGCCACTTTAGAAATAGTGTGATAATATCAATACATCCAACGCGATTGTACCCAAATTATGTATTTATTAAATCTATAGCAGGATAAAGTTTTGGAAAAAAAATAGGAAGGCTAGCCACGCCCCTTCTGGTACCTCCGGTACAAATGTACCACACCGCTCACTTAAGAAATCGAGTAAAAAATGAATATACTAAAAAAAAGTTTTATTGAGGGCGTGGGTATATGTAAGTCGGTTTTTCCGACTGAAACATTCTTACTGTTTTTTTTTTTGCCAAAATTCATGCAAATTAATTTTTTAATAAAATTAAAAGTATTTTTTTAATTGCATATTTTATTTGTTTTAGCGCATATTTTAGAGTTTTAAGTGCATGTTATATGAGCATAATGCAGTCAAATGATATACGAAAAATTTCAAAGAAACAAAAATGCAAAATAAAATTTTAAATAATTTTTTAATTGCATATTAGATGCGTTTTAGTGCATATAATATGCACATAAGGCAGCCAAATATTATACCACAAATTTCAAAGAAATTTGGGAAGCAGTGAAAATGCTCCACGACATCGTTTTAAAATTAATATTATTTTTTTTTTTGTCAAATTTAATATTTTATGTGTTTTAGTGCTTATTTTAAAAATTTGTTTTAAATATGAGCATATGCAGTCAAATGTTATACGAAAAATTTCAAAGAAGCAAAAATGTAAAATACAATTTAAAAAAATTTTTTAATTGCGTATTATATGCGCTTTAGTGCATATTTTTGAATTTTAAGTGCATATTATATGCACATAATGCAGATTATACCAAAAATTTCAAAAAAATTTGGGAAGCAGTGAAAGTGCTCCACGACATCGATTAAAAATTATTATTTTTTTTTTTGGTCAAATTTAATATTTTATGTGTTTTAGTGCATATTTTTTAATTTTTTTATATGCGCATATATTTTAGATTTTTGCAGTGCATAAAATTCCTTGCCCTAATCATTATCTTTTATTTACAAAATTTTTGTAGTTGTAATATTTTCATATTTTTCATAAGTAGTTGCGACATCAATATGTCAATATGTATATCAATATGATATGAGTTCCTAGATGACAATATTACATTTTGTAATTTAATTACAAAATGTCATAGGGAAAACAATTTCCTTTTCCACCCTTACTAACACTGTTTCATAGCGCCTTCAAACAAAGCGCCCTACAAGAGCCTTTCATTTACATACATATCGAGAAAAAACAACAACGCCATACAATTCTTGTTAAGTGAACGTGATTTTAATTAAAAAACGTACACGTTTTTGTTGTTATTTTTTGTAATGTTCGAATGAAATTCCATTTTGTTGACTTAACCCCAATTCATGTAGTCGGTCAATAGAGTGAATTTCGTTATATGTATTGGACACTCACTGGGACGAGAACACAGCTTTTGTTTGCCCTACAGCAGGAGTCAATCAGTAGTCGTTATTTTTCCGTGTGTGTGAATTTCAATAAACATCGCTTTATATTTGTTTTAAATTATTGTTTGTAAATATTCGCGATATTATTTTGTTCCACGAGAGAGCAATAAAAATTTTTGTATTGTGTCGACATCACATCTATTGTTTTCGTCTTACCAGATATCGGTTATCACCAATACCAAAAACAAATCGTTACTTGGCCGGGTCTATTTGCCTGGACTTTCAGATGAGGCTGTTTTTTTTTTGCATGAGTGATTATGATGTAAATTGAGTTGTATCGCTCTCTCGCATATTTACTGTTAGTTAGTTACTTGTACTCCTACTATTAAAGTTCATAATATATAGATGATGATTTGTTTTTAATTGCTATAAAATATTTGCTTACTGCGTTCAAACTTAATTTGTGGACATTTTTACTTTAGATGCAGTAAGTAAGAAAATTTTGTTAATAGATGAGTGGATAACAGTTTTAAAGTTTTAAATTTGAATTATCAAACCGACTGTGTTGCTTTATCAGGCGTCTGTCTGCGATATTTTATACCATGATTCACAAAATGGCAAAAGGCGTCGCCGATGCTGGCCATCGTCATCTTATATAGATGTCCTTGTTATGGGATACACCGCTATTTTGTTTTTCTTTCATCTCTGTTGTACATGTAAACAATTTTATTGCTTATGCCCCCCATCCGAAGAAAACAATTGAGTTAGTCACCGTTACTATCTGGTAAATTTTGAAATATGAAATGATGGAGGTAATCCTCCACTTTCTACTACAACTTCTGTTAGATGTCGACGTATCTATATATTCATTTTTTGCTATACAACTAAGAGGATGGAGGGCGGCAAGGGAGGCAACAATGTTGTGTGTTTTATATTTGGCACATCTACGCTATGCAAAGTTTGTCGAAACCTTAACGAATATTTAGAAATCAAATTAGAGAAAGATAAATGTTTTTTCATTTATCTATACGGAACTAATTCGCTCGCATTGTCATAGACGAAGGTCAATTCTAAATGGCAGACATGGGTTTTGCTTTTGAGTATTATAATAATAGATAGCAAAACTATTTTTGTGGTAAAATAAATTTTCACTAAATAGAAATAGCGTTAATTGAAATAGTGCTAAAATTAATATTGAAGAGAATGAACGGCAATGAATTTCAAATTCAAATTAACAGTTACTAATGTAAGAAGCATTAATTAAATTACATATACGGATAAATTGATATGTAAAAAATTAACAAAAATCGATAAAAAAAATAAAAGATAAGTGCCAAAATATTAATATCAACATATAAAAAAAAACTCTACAAATATTAATATAAAACAATTTTAATCAATACATTTAACTCAATCCCAATGGGGCAGACCAAAAAATCCTTAAATAAGTTTTAATATTCAAAATATATTTTTAAATCTACATCAATTTTCTTACGATAGAAACCAGAATAATTTGTTGATAAAAATATATTATGCTAAAAGTTATTATAATTACAAATATCATATTTTTATTCTTTCATATAGACGTTTTTAATGATTTTTTGTGAATTTTTTTTAAGTTTAGGTTTTAATAATTTTAGCACTTTTTAATTTTAGCATTTTTATTAACATCAAAATTAGATAACATCAAATTTTAAAAACAAAAACTTAAAAAAATAATAACAAACATTTAATTTTTTCATTCATGAATATGTATATTTTTAATGAGTGTTATCTGCATTATTATTAAGTATGAATAACAGCTTTTAATAATTTTAGCACTTTTTAAATTTAGCATTTTTTTAACATTAGTTTAGTATTTATTTTTTTATTAAAATTATTAATTTAAATTAGTATTTATTTTATATGTTTTCTTAGTTCTTTTATATGGATATTCGCAACGATTTCATTTTGAGATTTCTAAATTTGAGGTTTAAATTGTTTAAACACTTTTTAATTAAAGCATTTTTAGTAATATACGAAATTTGGTTAACCTTAATTATACAAAGTTATGAGATGATCAAGAAACTGCCAAAAAAAATTCATCCTTCCTTCATTTCGATTTTAGAGTTTTACATTTTTGATTATTATAATTTAAGCGTTTTAAACTGACACGAAATTTTTTTTTATTATTTATATTTCCTTACTTCTTTAATATTGATATACTAAGGATTTGTCTTTGCGATTTCTAATTATTTGATTTCAATAATTTTAGCACTTTTTAATTTTAGCATTTTTATTAACAGAGGGATTTTATTAAACTCAAACTTACAAACTTTTTACACGAAACAACAGCATTGCAAACGACTTATAGACATCTAGAAATTTGCTAAATATTTTCTTCTTTCTATCACTTATGTGTCCTAGCATTTTTATAATTTTAGCATTTTTATTAAGATAGAAATTGTATTACTTGCTAAAAAAATATTTTTTTAATCTGCTTTCAAGTTATTAAGGATTTCTCTTTGCGATTTCCAAATTTTTTATTTCAATAATTTTAGCATTTTTATTAGCATAGAAAAATTATTAAACTCAAATTTACAAAATTTTGACATGAACAGAAACACTAAAAGCAAATGCTAAATTATCGGTTTTAATAATTTTAGCACTTTTTCATTGTAACATTTTTATTAATATAGAAATTTCATTACATTTATTTAATTATGACAAAAAAAAGACAAATTTTTAAGGATTTCTAAATTTATGGTTTAAATAATTTTAGCACTTTTTAATTTTGGCATCTTTAATAACGACTTTTTACGTTTTGGTTTTTTATAATTTTATCGTTTTAACTAACACAAATGTTTTTATTTATTGTGTATATTTACCGGCCGTGGCATAGTGGTAAGAACTTGCGACTACCATGCGGGAGATCACAGGTTCAACTCCTGGCTCCAGTCATCTTAAAAGAAAAATGTTTTTTCATTGTCGGCTTCCATCGAATGTTGTCGACAGCAACTTCGCAGTATAAGTGTCGAGTCAATCGGCATGTCTAGTAAAAAGCTTCTCAAATAAGCGAAGTTCTCATTTGTCTATAAACAAGTAGGTGCCGTTAGTTGTGAATCTAAAAATAGAAAGGGTGTTAATTCACAACAACCCGAGAAGCTATCCTATACCTCATTCATGGGGTGTAAAGGGAAATTAAGTTTTTTTAAAGTATATTTACTTACATCTTTCATGTTGACATTTTTAAGGTTTTTATTTTTGCGATTCCAAAATTTTTATTTTAAATGAATTTTTTTTTTAATTTTACCAATTTTTAGTAAAATATAAATTTAGGCATTTACAAATTGCTAAATAGTTTCTTCCTCCTTTCATTTAGGTATATTAGTATTTTTCTCAGCGACTTTTTACGTTTGTGGTTTTTATAATTTTAGGGTTTTTTATTAACATACATTTTTTTATTTATTAAATATGTTTTCTTACTTCCTTCATATCGATATGTTTAAGGATTTCTTTTGGCGATTTCTAAATTTTTATTTTAAATAATTTTAGCACTTTTTAATTTTAGCAATTTTTATTAACATAAGAAATTTTATTAAACTCAAATTTTCAAATTTATGAAAAAATACAAAAAACTGCTTACGTCACATCGGCATAACGAAATTGCTAAATATTTTCTTCTTGATTTCATTTATGATTTTAATGATTTTTGCCAACTATTTTTTACATTTTTGATTATTATAATTTTAACGTTTTATATTAACATGAATTTTTTTATATATTGTATATGTTTTCTTACTTCTTTCATATCGATATTTTTAAGGATTTCTTTTGGCGATTTCTAAATTTTTGTTTTAACTAATGTTAGCACTTTTTTATTTTTGCAATTTTTACTAACATACGGAATTTTATTAAACAACAATTTTCAATTTAATAAAATGATACAAAAACATTTCTTACGTCACATAGGCATTACAAAATTGCTAAATAGTTTCTTACTCCTTTCATTTAAGTTTTTAAGGATTTTTCTCAACGACTTTTTACATTTTTGTTTTTTATAATTTTAGCGTTTTTTATTCACATAAACAATTTTAGCACTTTTTTATTTTAGCAATTTTTATTAACATTCAAAATTTTGTTAAACTCAAATTTACAAAATTATGACATGAAACAGAAAATTTTTAAGATATTTCTGTTTGCTATTTCTAAATTTTGGTTTAAATAATTTTCTTTTTAATGTTAGCATTTTTATTTACATAGAAATTTTATTAAACTCAAATTTATAAAGTAATGAAAAAAACAGAAGAAAAGTAAGGGATACATTTTTGTGATTTCAAAATTTTTGCTTTTTATAATTTTAGCACTTTTTTAATTTAGCATTTTTATGAACATATGAAAATTTATAAAATTGATATTTATATACAGCGTATGGTAAAAATTACAAAATAAAATTAAATTTTTTAACTCTAATTTATTCAATTATATTTCTTAGAATAATTTAATGAAAATATTTAATGAAGCTTTGTTTTGACATAACTTAAATTTAGCTTACATTTCTCACTGTATTTTTATTTCATTGTGACAACTTTTGCCATATTATGACAATAAATTTCAAAATTTAATTGTTTAATTAGGGAATTTACAAACAATTCATTAGAATAATTGTTTGAATGTGTGAATTTCAACTTTAACATCACTGCCATTCCTCACTCTCTCACACACACACTCCCCTATGCTCCTCTGTGTGTTATGCCTACTGTTTCGTGTCAGTTTTGTGTTTTAAGTTATAATGGAATTTAACCATATTCAGTTATTACGTTATACAATTGTTTGCTGTTATTTTTATTTTTATTTTATTTTTTTTGCTTTGCCACAATCGAGTATACAATCATGATTTTATTTTATTAGCATTATTTGTGTTTCTATTTTTGAATTAATAATAGTTCATTACAAGGTGGCACAGGGGCATATACTATTTTAAAGTTACATGAAGTGTAATGACCATTAATACCGGTATTTGTATGATAACTTTAATGTCTACTAATAACAGGCAAAGATAGAGAGGTAGAGGGAGAGAAGGTAGATACCAGACAGAGAGTGATTTGGGATAATAAATTAACATTTGAATTTAATAAATAATCATTACGACTTGGTGTAAGAATATAATATAAATAACTGGCGGGCGATTAAAAAAAACCTGTTCATTTGTATTGATATTTTTTCAGCATATGGTAATAATTTTTCATAGACATTGAATTCCATAGTTAAATTTATAAACGATAGGCGGCGCTCGACTAATTTTGTTACTTATAACGTATAGGTTTCAAAGCACTGTTAATTTAGCATTTACTTTATTTAACCAAAGAAATAAATCGCATTAAGTAAAATTTTTTCCGCATCTTTACATTTTGATGCTTTCCATCTCTTCCGCAGAATTATTATCTAAAAAATAAAATATTTAACAAATTCTATTAAATTGAAAATATTTATAAAACATCAGTTTAGCTGCAATGACCTTTATCACTACACAGTCAATACAGCAGATAATCCCCTCCCACCTCCCTCTGTTATATGCAAAAGTAAACACAAGTAACTTTTCACGCCATTGTTGTGTTGGCTATCAGCGCCTCAGTCAATATTAATGTCTATTGTTGCAAAAGTAAACAACAACAAAAACTACCACAAATATTTGTTTATCCACTATCGTAAATATTAACATTACACACTAATCTCGCTGTTAGTGGTTTAACTGCACGTGGACCGCTTCCGAAAAAGTTATTAAGAGAATTTCCTGCAAATCTCACACACACATGAACCCACCCAATGTAATATAATTTGTGTACAAAACATTAAATTCAATCCATTTCAACATTGATCACTCAATGAAAAGATGATAATATACAATACATTTGCAATGATTATTTTACAAACCTCTCCTTCCTCATCCGCTAATTGTGATTAGGGCGCCATAGGAAGGATAGAAGGTAGATGCCCCATAACGGTTGTGGTTTAATGTGATTTTCTTTAGTGCTTCTTCTTTGAATGAAACAGCATTTTTAAGTGCTTTATAATGATCAACAGCAACAAAAAATAGCATAAATGCAGCAATAAATAAATAAAAACCGAAAGCTAAATTTAGCTAAATTTTTTTGTTATATTCTCGCCAGAATAAAAGCGAACCACAGCGCCAAACATCTAAAGAAACTATTGAATAGAGAGGATGGCAACAAAATTATTAAAAAATTTCGATTCAAAATGCTTTGCTATTGCTTAATTGACGAAAATTAAACATATTTTTACTTTATATTTCACGGAATTGCCACACAGTTATATTTTATATGTTTTCTTACTTCTTTCATATGCATATTTTTAACGATTTCTAATTGCGATTTCTAAATTTTTGTTTTAAATCGTTTTAGCCCTTTTTAATTTTAGCAATGTTTTTTTATAATTTTTTTTGTTTTGACGTGACACAGGACATTTTTTGATTATTAAAATTTTAACGTTTTTTAATAATATGAATTTTTTTTTTTATTAAACATGTTTTCTTTGTTCATATGGTTATTTTTTAACGATTTCTTATTGCGATTTCTAAATTTTAGGTTTAACTATTTTTAGCACTTTTTAATTTTAGCATTTTTATTAACATACGAAATTTTATTAAACTAAAATTTAATAATTTATGAAATGATACAAAAACATTGCTCACGTCACATAGGCATTACAAAATTTGCTAAATATTTTCTTATTCCTTTCATCTAGGTTTTTAAGGATTTTTCACAGCGCCTTTTTAAATTTTTGATTTTTATATTTTTAGCGTTTTTTTATTAATATAAAATTTTTATTCATTAAATTTGTTTTTTAACTTTTTTCATATGGATATTTTTAACGATTTCTTTTGGCGATTTCTAAATTTTTGTTTTAACTATTTTTTGCACTTTTTAATTTTAGCATTTTTATTAACATACGAAACTTTATTAAACTCAAATTTACAAATTAATGAAATTATACAAACACGTTACTTACGTCACATAGGCATTACACAATTTGCTATACATTTTCTTCTTCCTTTCATTTAGGTGTTTTAGTATTTTTCTCAGCGACTTTTTACGTTTTTGTTTTTTTATAATATTAGCGTTATTTTCAATATAAACTTTTTATTTACTATGTATTTATTCCTATTTTTTTTTTTCATATTGATAGTCGCAAGGATTTCATTTTAAGATTTCTAAATATGTGGTTTTATCACTTTTTAACTATTTTTAGCACTTTTTAATTATTGCATTTTTATTTACATACGAATTTTTAATTTAACTTAAATTTACAAATTTTTAAAATAATACAACAACATTGCTTACGCCGCACAGGCATAAAAAAATTGGTAAATATTTTCTCCATCCTGTCAGCGACTTATTACGTTTTTGTTTTATTTATAATTTTAGAATTTTTTCAATATATTATATATTATATATTATATATTATATATTATATATTATATATTATATATTATATATTATATATTATATATTATATATTATATATTATATATTATATATTATATATTATATATTATATATTATATATTATATATTATATATTATATATTATATATTATATATTATATATTATATATTATATATTATATATTATATATTATATATTATATATTATATATTATATATTATATATTATATATTATATATTATATATTATATATTATATATTATATATTATATATTATATATTATATATTATATATTATATATTATATATTATATATTATATATTATATATTATATATTATATATTATATATTATATATTATATATTATATATTATATATTATATATTATATATTATATATTATATATTATATATTATATATTATATATTATATATTATATATTATATATTATATATTATATATTATATATTATATATTATATATTATATATTATATATTATATATTATATATTATATATTATATATTATATATTATATATTATATATTATATATTATATATTATATATTATATATTATATATTATATATTATATATTATATATTATATATTATATATTATATATTATATATTATATATTATATATTATATATTATATATTATATATTATATATTATATATTATATATTATATATTATATATTATATATTATATATTATATATTATATATTATATATTATATATTATATATTATATATTATATATTATATATTATATATTATATATTATATATTATATATTATATATTATATATTATATATTATATATTATATATTATATATTATATATTATATATTATATATTATATATTATATATTATATATTATATATTATATATTATATATTATATATTATATATTATATATTATATATTATATATTATATATTATATATTATATATTATATATTATATATTATATATTATATATTATATATTATATATTATATATTATATATTATATATTATATATTATATATTATATATTATATATTATATATTATATATTATATATTATATATTATATATTATATATTATATATTATATATTATATATTATATATTATATATTATATATTATATATTATATATTATATATTATATATTATATATTATATATTATATATTATATATTATATATTATATATTATATATATATATATATATATTTTTAATAAGTACCCTAACTTTTGTCATCCACTGTAGTTGCACTTTCTACCGCATCTTTCATTTGTATTTTTGGCTACATTTTTCTTCGCTCTTTGACAAATGGCAATTAATGTTCGAGTGCCACATTTAGTCGATGGCACCACAGCAATAAAGTGACTATTTGTCTATATTATTTATGCCAACAACAACAAAAATTGATTCTATAACACTGTCTGCCAAAAAGGCATCACGACCTTTTTTCAATGTCCCTTTCGATGAATCTCTGCTACTGCAATTACGATTAAGCAATGAAAATAAACCCACCTACAAAAAAAAAACGCGCATTTTAAAATATTTGGTCGTATATTACTGCCAAAAACCGACCGCAGACATGATAGCGTCTTCCTTTTTTCCAACAACATTTTGTTAATATGACCTTGAACGCTTATGCCGGAGGCAGGGGTAGGGACCATTTAACAAAATTAGTTTTAAAATTTTGTAAAATCACGTTTTCTACGGCTGATCGTTTGCTCTTTTCAATCATTGTCGAACGCATGGGAACGTGTTGTGCTGCTGCTGCCACTGCTGGTGGCGGCCATTGGCGGCATGCTATATATATATGATTTTTAGGATGTGTCATGTCTTCACAAGATGATATAGACCTGTTGGCCGCCAACGCTGCGACACAATTTTTTTTTTGTTGGTAGTACTTAATATTTTTTTATAGATCTTCAAGCGTAATATCATTTAGAAATAACCGATGACGTATAATGCATTTTAAGAATTGTTAACAGTGCACGACATTTTGTGCTGCTTGGCAACACAAGAACGCAAATTGTGTAGTGCTATTGCCTTTGAAGTCAACGAACTATTGCAGTATACGTATTAGGGGTAGAGGGGGGGGACTTGAAATAAAATTTTGTATTTCTAGAAAATTATTTACAATTAATTTTTTTGTTATTGGGAAATATGTTGAAATTTGTTATAATGAAAATTGTATTAACAATGGGAAATTTGTAAACTTTGTAGTTAGTTTTTTCATTTCCGTCTACAGTGAAATTCTGTGGCCGAACATGACTGTGCATTAGCCATCTGGTGATTGAAGGCAAAATTGGCATAGTTTGGCACCTTGAGCTAAGAAATATAATAAAAAGTGACAGGAATTTCTTAACAATTACCTTAATTGCTTTACATATTTAAGTTTTTTGATGCCACAATAAATATTCTTAGACTGTCCACATACTGAGAGGTAATAACTAACACAGTACAACATTTGTTAGCTCATTGATTTGGGACTAAATTCTGAGAACTGCAGGTGAAAGTAGCGCCAAAAAGAAGAAGTTCTGCATCATTCGTTTTATCAACTTACATGCCATAATAAATTAATATCGATTTGAAGTTAGTAAGTATCGTATAGGGGAATTTTTCACTTTTTAGGCTCTTTTCAAGTGCAGTTCTGAAAATGGAGTCCCAAACTCATGTGTTATACTGTGTAATTCTGCTCTGGCTGAATTATAAAATCGAAAAAAGTATCTGTATATATTTATCTAGTAACTACTTCTCTCTCTCGCTCTATGTCTTATAATATTGTAAATATTTTGTCATCGATTTTTTCCCTATAAGATTATTGGCTGCATCTCAGCTACATTCTTTTATATTCAGTTGACATCGTGCACACGTTTCAAACAGAACAAAGGCAACTATATTTATCAATGTTCTTGGCAGAAAGCTTTTAGAACTATTAATTTTCTTTTTTATACATAGGAAGACGTAATAATATTAATCGTTTGCTGTATAATAATAATAATAGCAAGAGCACAATTATATTTAATATTAATCATACGTCTACTTAGGGCGGTGATAAACTACAATCTGGCAGAAAATGAAAAAAAATTGTGACTTTTATATTCTCATTATAATTTTAAAAACTCATATCATTTGATACGAGAAAAAGTGTAACGCATTTAAAGACACGAGTTATGCCTCTAGTAGTTTAAGAATTCGTTTCAAGGTGTTTTTAGACGATTGAGCCATGTCCGTCCGTCTGGCTAGCTGGATGGCTAGTTGGCATGATTACTTTGAGTAAACCTTCATTGATTCTAATAAAAATTTACCAGCCGTAATAGTTTTCTAATGGCAGTTCTGAGATTGTAAATAGCCCTACCCCTTGGGGTACCCCCCATACAAAATGAAATATTTTTTTGATATATTTATATTTCTCTTTTGTAATTGTTGTCATTTTTATTCGACCTTTTTTGTTATAAATTGATAATTTTTTTTTAAATAATTAAGCTCAAGGTCTTATTTTATCTTTTTATTATTCTTTTTATTCAATATTTCAATCCTATTCGAGGATCATCTTGTATAAAAATGTATAAGTAAATAAAATAAATAAAACAATAAATGTGAGCGATAGACCTCCGTCACCGTTGAGATTATCTCTAACACAAAAAACATGACCTCGAGCTTAATTATTTAAAAATATTATCAACTAGTGGACCCGGCAATTCTTCGCTGTTACATACTTGACGTATACTATAACATATACTTAAAGTGCTAAGTTTAAGGGACCGGTCGTGGCATAGTGGTTAGAACACGCGACTACCATGCGGGAGATCCCAGGTTCGACTCCTGGCTCCAGTCAACTACATTTTTCTTTCATTGCCGGGCCCCTCGATATTGTCGACCGTAACTTCGCAGTATAGTGTCGAGTTAATCGAAAAGTCTAGTTAAAGCTTCTCGAACAATGACGTTCGCATTCGTCGATAAACAAGTAGGTGCCGTTTGTTGTGAATCTAAAAAAAAAGAAAGCGTGTTAATTCGCAACAACGCGAGTAGCTATCCCATACATCATTCATGGGGTGTAAAGCGAAATTAAGTTTTTAAGTAAGTTATTAGTACATTTAAAGTACTTTTTGGTACAAACAAGATACTCTTTGGTACATTTGATTGTTCTTTTTGTGTACAATTAAAGTACATTTAAAGGTACTTTAATACAATAAATTGTACTTTTTAGTACAAAAAATTGTGCTATTCGATACCAATTAGGTACATTTTGATACCATATACTAAATGTAAATGTACTTTTTTGTACAATAATAGTACTTTTGGTACAAGCAATGTACTTTTTAGTACAATAAATGTACTTTTTAGTAAAATAAATGTACTTTTTGGTACAATAAATATACCTTTTTGATAAGTAAAATTGTACTTTTTGTTATCTTGTATTAACTATGTATCAAATATTATCGCTTTAGGGCTAAAGTTTTTGCCACGCCCCCTTCGCCCACTGATCCAAAATTAAAATGACGTCTGTATATTCATCTTCGTGTTGCTGTGTACTATCTGGTTGTCAAATTGTATCCGTCTAAGGCTAAAATACAGTTGTGACATGCCCTCTCCGCCCACTGATCCATCATTTATCTAGTACTATCTGTGTTCCAAATTTTATCTCTCTAAAACTTAAATACAGTTTTTGGCACGCCCACTCCGACCACAGATCAAAGATTTAAATTTCGTCTGCATTAAGACTACTATTGTTTTTTTTTTTCGTCTAATATGACTCCATCTCTAAAATTTCAATATGTTTGTTACTATCCGTGTACCAAATTGTATCTCAAAAATTAAAATTGATCAAAAATTTAAATTCAAATGCATATTCATATTTGTATCAAATTTTATCTCTCTGACTGTGAAAAAAAGTTTTGCCACACCCTTCCGTCCTCTGATAGAAAATAAAAATTTCGTCCGCAAAATTTGAGCCTGAGGTGCCGATTACTATTTGTGTACCAAATTTTATCTGTCTTGGGCTAAAATACAGTTAAAATACTTCTTGACACGCAAAATACGCCGACTGATCTAAAATTAAAATTTCGTCTGCATATTCTTTTTTATGTGGCCGAGTACTATGTGGGTGTTAGATTTTAACTTCCTAGGACTAATATACAGTTCTGACATGCCCCCTTCGCTCAGTGATGTTAAATACAACCAGTCCTACCGACTACTATCTGTGTACCAAATTGTATCTCCCTAGCTCTAAAAAAAAGCTTTTCCACGCCCCATTCGCCCACTGATCCGAAATTAAAATTCCGTTTGCATATTTATATTCGTGTGGCCGAGCACTACCTAGGTATCAAATTTTTTTCTTCCAAGCTCTTAAAAATGTTTTGCCACGCCCTCTCCATCCACTGTTTGAAAATCCAAGTTTTGTCTGCATATTCATATTTGTGTGGCCGAGTATTATCTGTGTATCAAATTTTATCTCTCTTGTGCTAAATTACAGTTTTGACACGCCACCTACGCGCACTGATTGAAAATTATAAATTTGTCTGCATATTCATATTTGTATTGCCGAGTACTATGTGGGTGAAAAATTTTATCTTCCTAGGACTAATATACAGTTCAGACACGCTCTCTTTTCCCAGTGACTGGAAATACAAATTTCGTCTGCTTATTTCAACCAGTCCCGCAGAGTAACATCTGTGTACCAAATTTTATCTCCCTAGCTCTAAAACAAAAGTTTCGCCACACCCCAATCGCCCACTAAACGAAAAAATAAATTTCGTCTGAATATTCTCAAACAAAAGTGTCTAAAACGTCACAAATTCCCCTATACGATACTTACTAACTTCAAATCGATATTAAATTATTATGGAATGTAACTTGACAAAACGAATGATGCAGAACTTCTTCTTTTTGGCGCTACTTTCACGTGCAGTTCTCAGAATTTAGTCCCAAATCAATAAGCTGAAAAATTTTGTACCGTGTAATATACTAAATTTCATTGAAATCGGTACTTAGCTTTTTGAGAAGTTGTTGAGGCACAAATAAATATAAAGTTAACAAAAATTTCTTAACATGCTTTCATTTGTCCATATACGATCTTGCCGCCTACTTCCCATGGATTACTGTTATATAGACTACTCTTGTTTTTTTTTTTGTCAAATATGACTCCATCTCTAAAATTGCAATATGTTTGTTGACCGACCCATAACTTTTACTGTATAATTCGTTAAGAATAGCTGACCTAAAATTTTTGGTAGCTTGGCATATTTTTCAAATTTAAAATCCAGTCCATTCTTTGCACGCCAACAATTCCGCCAAAAGCTTTATAAATATCACTAGTACTTTTGAACAGTTGTTACCATTGCACCACATATTCATTTCCATGTGCATGCGCGTCACCAAAGTAACATATTAAAAATGACATTTGCATCATATTAGTTTATTAATTAATATGTCCTTGGAGAAAAGTTATAAAACCAATTCACTTTACTTGACTTACAATATGCAACAAAAAGACCCTCACGTTTCGCTGCACATGACACCATAAGATAAGATTAACATACGAGTGCAGCACCAAAACACACAAGAGTCAACTCAAGTAGCTATCAGCAGCTTCCTTTTGCAAATAAAACAAAATTAAGTAATCTTTTATTGTCTCTCAACGGGTGGGTGGTATCTCCTGCAAGTGATGAACTTTACACTTCCTTATTTTCAAGTTGGATAAGAGAAAAAAAACGGCCGCAATTGTGGCTACATAATTAATGGCATCTGCAGAAGGGGGGCCTCAACAATTACAAATGGGCTGGCTTTCAATGCTGTAAGCTATCTGTGGTTAAAATGTGGCTTATCATATGAATATCTATATATGTATACTCTTATACACATATGTACAAAGTACATACATATAAATAAGTCTATATGAGCTGAGCTCATATGTTGCTAAATAATTAATTCATACTTGTAAATGTTCACTTACCACACAGCATAAGCGTGGGTGGGCGGTGGAGTAAGAATTATTTATCTCTGCCTTAAAGTTAACGTACACATTCACTAGCAGACGTGCTGCGTGCTGTGCTGTCTCTTCGTTCTTAAACATTCAACAGTACGCCAGCAACAAGTTCAAGAGGTGACGAAGGCCAAAGGCATTCTTAAATGCGTTTATTATACATACACGACGAGTATCCACAAGTATCCACCTACTTTACTTGCAGTCCTGCGGTAGCCTATATCACCTGCTTCGAAACACTCATCATCATCACGAGCAGACATTTCAACTCTTAGGTATTTTTAGGTATCCTTTATAACCATCACCATCACCACTACCGCCACCACCACATATCCTTTATCCTGTTGGTCGTTAAATCATTAATATGCAACCCCATCAACGAAAGAATGCCAATTCTGTGGCAGAGTATGTTGTGGCATCTAATTGAATCCATTTGTTTGGATTTCACTGAATTTTGTTCAAGCAGAATTCGTATTGCTCTACAGGCAGGCAGCAGGCGAGCGGATATTGTACGATGATGATGATGATGCCCAGAGTAAGAGTAGCGGTGGCATTTAGGACCACGAATTAAGGATAATTTTATGCGGTTTTAATGATCTATGACAGTAATAGCATTTTATCTTAATATGGAGTGGAGGTGGAGGGGGGAGTAGGTGGAATACATTATGTATGTTAGGTGAAATTCTTCAAAGATTGTCAAAATTTGTATGTGTGAAGTAAACAATTAAATGTTTTAGTGGTTTTTTATTTAATAACACTGTACAACATTTTTCAGCCTATTGATTTGGGACTCAACTCTGAGCACTACACATGAAAGTAGAATAAGTTCTGCATCATTCGTTTTCTCAAGTTACATGCCATAATAATTTAATATCGATTTGAAGTTAGTAAGTATCGTATAGGGGAATTTTCGGCTCTTTTTTTGACATAACTCGAGAACCACTAGTTCGTTTTAGCTGAAATTATGAATTACAATTTCTTTAATCTGTTCATATAACGTTTCCCTACATAAGCAACAGTTTCACTTTTCCATTCATCAAATGATTTTGAACTGGGTTTATTTTGTAGCAGTTACAATAAATCTGTTGTACTCTATGGCGTATGATTTACGTGATATATTACATATGATAATCATACGCCACCATATAGTATTTATGTTATGTCAAACAAAAGAGCCTAAAACGTGACAAATTCCCCTATACCATACATACTTACTTCTAAACGATATTTAATTATTATGGCATTTAACTTGAAAAAAAGAATGATGCCGAACTTTTTCTTTTTTGGGCTGCTTTCACGTGAAGTTCTCAGAAATGAGTCCCAAAATCATATGTTGTACTGTGTAAATGATATTTTGTGGTTGTATAGGCGGGTACGAGGGATGAGTACAATGATAAGACAAATACTCGTTCAAAGAGGTTTTGGGAGAAGAGAAGTACGGTATTCGTGAGTAAAAGTAGATACGGGGGGGTTTATAATCTGCACCAGATACTTCACCATTTATGGGATATATATTTCTCCAGAGTATTTCAATTAGTCACAAGATCGAGGGTTTTCAGTACAAATAGCTCACAATTTATTTTTAGTTACTTATAAAAGCTTATACATAGAAACAATATCTATGAACCGCGGGAAGGGAAACGAAGTTTCAAGAGTGATAGTTATTAAAGAACTAACTCTTTTCTCTCACTATGCAAAAAGAGGTAAGCTCGGGAGCGGTAAGGCAACAACTTGTAGAATGTCATTTGAGTGAAAAACCGTTTGTGGTTAGTGGAAATACGCATACTACAGTGTTGGATTAGGTTAGATTAAGATAGATTGGGTTTGGATTTGAACAGTGGTAATATTGTATTAAAATGTAAAATAACAAGATCATATATAGTTCACTTCCAAATGAGGTATGAAAACACAGTATTTTTTTATGGTAATTGCTCCCAAATCATTGGTTAATTAATCAAAAAAATTAATTTAGAACGTTGGTCTTTAATTTGAAGAAAAACACTTGAAATGGAGTTGGCAATCGGAATCTAAATTATAATTTGCAAGAATGATCTCTGGCATTTACTTTTTAAAGATAATTCCATACATATCGCTCGTTTTCTGCAAGACCGTCATAACTCAAAAAACGTGATTTTTGAGCTAATGATGTAGAATTGTTCATTACATCATACTCCATGTTGTGTAAAAAATTCATGTTAATATCTTTTATACACTCCCCATGAGAGCTATTTGAATTCCTCCATTTCGTACAAGTTGGCTGTAAATTAAAAACTTTAAACGCGTTTATCTCGGAATCGATTTTTTGGAGATATGACGGTCTTGCAGAAAACGAGCGATATGTTGAACGCCTCTACGCCGAAGGTGGTTAATACGAAAAGTCAAACATTACTCTTTGTAGCGTTGCCACTGCTATATCACAAATTACGCGAATAATGTGGTCTTTCAAGGCTTTCAGAAGATGGCGGAAGAGGATGTAGTAGTTTGCGCTTTGACTATCACGCAGTCCTTAAATTAATTAATCAAAAAAATTGCTTTTAATAGTAATATAAACTGATTCATTTTGAACATTTATATTCAATTTGAAGAAAAACACTTAAAATATAATTGGTTGTCGGAATCTCAATGATGATGTAGAAGAATGATGTCTGACATTTACTTTTTTTAAATAATTCGTTTTAAATGTTGACCGCCACTACGCTGTAGAGGATTAATACGAAATTTCAAACTTTCTTTCTAGCATAGCTACTGCTATATTACAAATTACGCGAATAATGGGGACTTTCAAGGCTTACAGATGATGAGGCTTAAGAATACAATAGTTTTCGATGTGACATGCTCTGAATAAATTAGTTAATTAATTAGAAAAAATTGTGTTTAATAGTAATATAGACTGATTCATTTGGTACATTTGTTTTTAATATGAAGAGAAACACTTAGAATACAATTGGTTGTCGGAATCCTGATTATGATCTGCAAGAATGATCTCTGGCATTTACTTTTTTAAGAATAATGTTATTCAAATGTTGACCAGCACTACACCGTAGGTGGTTTAGAAAAAAAGTCTAATACGAGAAGTTAATATTTCGGTTACTCTTTCTAGCATAGCCACTGCTTTATCGAAAATTAAGCGAGTAATGTGGGCTTCGAAGACTTTCAATGTACAGTAGGGTGGGTCGATAAAAAAAGTTGTGCCGGTCACCCCCTAGAATGAAAGATAATTTAAAAACGAATTCAAAACAATTTTTTATTTTTTTTTGCCACGCCCCTTGACCCCGCGCATTGGGTTTTTTGTTTCCAGTGTCTCCATTTATAGTCCGATCGTAATGTGTGACATATCAATGTTCTTGGACTAACAACAGCTACATTTTCTTCTCTGGTCACTTTTGACTCCGACGTCAAATTCTAGAAGTTTCTACCGGAACCTCGGTTTTTACCCCCCTAAGTCAAATTTTTTTCGTAACGATAAAAAAGTTTTTTAAATTCCATGATAGTTTCTATTTATAGTATATATTTTTATTCATAAACAAAAAAGTTACAGAGGTTTAAAAAAATCAATTTGACATCGCTAAAGGCCAAAGCTCATTGTTTACAAATGTTGGCGTGGTCGTATTTTGTTTTTTAAACCTCTGTAACTTTTTTGTTTATGAATAAAAACATATACGGTAAAAGAGAAAATATCATGGAATTTAAAAAACTTTTTTATCGTTGCAAAAAAAATTTTACTTAGGGGGGTAAAAACCGAGATTCCGGTAGAAACTTCTAGAACTTGACGTCGGAGTCAAAAGTGATCAGAGAAGAAAATGTAGCTGTTGTCAGTCCAAGAACATTGATATGTCACACATTACGATCGGACTATAAATGGAGACACAGGAAACAAAAAACCCAATGCGCGGGGTCAAGGGGCGTGGCAAAAAAAAATAAAAATTTTTTTTGAATTCCTTTTTAAATTATCTTTCATTCTAGGGGGTGACCGGCAAAACTTTTTTTATTTGTATGAAGTGCGACCCACCTTAATGTACAGTATACTCAGCTCATGATCACAGACCAGTTAATATCTTATATTTTTATTTCTTACTTTTATCATTTTGTGCAAAAAAGTAAGTTTATTGTAGTGTACAACTAATAACTTATTGTACATTAAAAGTACTTTTTGGTACAATAAAAGTACTTTTTGATGCAATAAAAGTACATTACGGGAGAAGAAAAGTACTCCTAAACATTGAAAGTACTTTTAAAAACAATAAAGAAACTTTTAGGCACAATGAAAGTGAATGTTCTATTTGGTACATAAATGTACTTTTTTGTACAATAAATGTTCTTTTTGGAACAATAGGAGAACTTTTTGGTACAATTAAATGTACTATTGGTACATTGAAAGTACATTTTCATACAACAAAAGTATATTTTGGTACAATGAAAGTACTGTTCGGTACAATAATAGTACATTAATAGTACTTCTGGGTACAATAAATTTACTTTTTGGTTCATTTAAATTACGTTTTCATACAACAAAAGGACTTTTTGTGCATTGAAACTCTTTAGTGCAATTAAAGGCCTTTTTGGTACAATCATAGTACATTAAAAGTACTTGCTGGTAAAAATAAAAATACTTCTGGGTACAATAAATGTAATTTTTGGTATAATAAAATTACTGCTTTGTACAATAAAATAACTTTTTGGTACAATCAATGACATTTTGATACATTGACAGTATGTTCCCACAATAAAAGTACTTTTTGATACATTGAAAGTACGTTTTCAACGTTCTTTTTGGCACAATAAAAGTACTTTTTGGTGCAATAAATGTACTTTTTGGTACAATAAATGTGCTTTTTAGTACAAAAAATTTACTTTTTGGTACAATAAAAAGTAATTTTTGGTGCAATAAACCTACTTTTTGGTACAATATAAGTACTTTTGGGTACCTTGAAAGTACGTTTTCAAACAACAAACGTTCTTTTTAGTGCAATGAATGTACTTTTTGGTACAATAAATGTAATTTTTGGTACAATAAAAAACTTTTTGTTTCCATAAAAAGTACTTTTTGGTATACTGAAAGTACTTTTTCCTCCCCTTTTGGGTACAGTAAAAGTTTTTTTAGATTTAAATAAAAGCATTTTTGGCACAATTAAAGTACTTTTTGGTACAATAAAATTTCTATTATGTACAATAAAAGTACTTTTTGGTAAATTGGAAATTCTTTATTGTACCAAAACACTTTCTATGTACTAAAAAGTACTTTTATTGTACCATAAGTACTTTTGTTGTGCCAAAAATTCTTTTAGTTGAAGCTAAAAGTACTTTTACTGTACCCAAAAATACTTTAATTGTACGACAAAGTTATTGTACAAAAAATACTTTAATTGTGCCAAAAATGCTTTTGCTATCATACATGGGGTGTAAAGGGAAATTAACAGTACAACATTGTTCAGTTCTCATTTGGGACTCAATTCTGAGAACTGCACATGAAAAAAGCCCCAAAAAGAAGAAGTTCTGCATCATTCGTTTTGCCAAGTTACATGCCATAATAATTTAATATCGATTTGAAGTTAGTAAGTATCGTATAGGAGAAATAAGTTACGTTTTAGGCTAACTAATTGCCTAACTAATATGCCACCGGCCGTGGCATAGTGGTTAGAACACGCGACTACCATGCGGGAGATCGCAGGTTCAAACCTGGCTCCAGTCATCTTAAAAGAAAAAATAAAAAAAAATAAAATTTTCTTTCATTGTCGGCTCCCCTCGAATGTTGTTTGACAGCAACTTCGCAGTATTAAGCGTCGATTCAATCGTCGTGTCTAGTAAGAGCTTCTCAAAACAGTGACGTTCGCATTCGTCGATAAACAAGTAGGTGCCGTTAGTTGTGAATCTAAAAATAGAAAGCGTGTTAATTCACAACAACGCGAGAAGCTATCCCATACCTCATTCACGGGGTGCAAAGGGAAATTAAGTAAGTAAGTAAGGCTATTTTGTTTGACATAACTCGAGAACCACAAGTCAGATTTAACTGAAACAAATTTAAAAAAATTTTAGAATTGCAATTCATTTAATCTTTTTATATAACGTTTCCCTACATAAGCAACAGTTTCACTTTTCCATTCATCAAATGATTATGAACTGGGTTTATTTTGTAGCAGTTACAATAAAACTGTTGTACTCCGTGGCGTATGATTTACGTGGAATATTACTTATGATAATCATACGCCACAATATAACAATCTAACAAAAGAGCCTTAAACGTGACAAATTCCCCTATATATAATAAATTATTCTGGCATGTAACTTGACAAAACGAATGAAGCAGAATTTCTTCTTTTTGGGGCTACTTTCGCGTGCAGTTCTCAGAATTAAGTCCCAAAATCATAAGTTGTACTGTGTAAGTTTTAAATATGTATCAAAAAGTACTTTTATTGTGTTGTTGTACAAGAATCAAAAATTTCAATGGTTTTTGTTAAATTCATGATATTCTTAAATTTTGTTTATAAACTTTAAATCGAAACAACACATCTGAAGCAAAACAGTTGACTTCGAGTATCTGAAATTGTTCTTCCTTGTTATTCCCTTGCCCGACTGTTTAGATTAGGGCGATTATATTCCCGTGAATAATTAATTCCCAGCGAACTCATTTCCATGGGAATATTTAGAACTAGGCTGATATTCTTAAGGAGTTCACTCTTATCCCTCAATATACTGCATCTTATATTTCAAAGTTTGTTATGTAAAGTTTCCCTTTCTATACTGTGTACGCTCTCCTATATAAACTAACACAAGTAAATATTAACCTTGAATGCATTTATTTAAGTATTTATTTTAGCAATCAACATGACCTTTAGTTAAATATACATTTTTTCACTTAATTTTTCAGATGGCCGAACTTATGCATCAAATGCGTGATCCCGCCCACACATTGGGCGGTTCCGTGGGCAGCATACCACAGACATTGGTGGCCAACAGTGGTTCGGGCGGCGAATTATCAATGCAAAAACTTTTGACCGGCAATGGAATACACACGACACCGGCTACAAATCTAAAAATGACCGAAGCCATGCGTTTGGCACAACACGATGCTAGTCCAAATTTGGTGCCATCGACGGTATCGAAAATGAAATCATCAAAATCATATACACATGGTCTCAGTAATTCCGCAGGAACGGTAAGTAGTGCAGCACAAGTAACTCTACAAAATGAGAATTTCGAATTTCAAGTGCTGAGTTGTGAATTTCAATTATGAGTCAAAGAAAAATCTATTGAAATTCAAATATTCCATTTGAAATTCAATATACCTCAATTCGAATTCCAATATACCATTTCAAATTACAACTGATATTCAAAGTTTCGACTTGAAAATGCTATTAACTCATCAGTTGAAATTCAAAACACACAAATCTATATTCAAAACTTGATAATTGAAATTCATAATTCATAAAATAAAATTCAAAACTCGTCAATTAACTTGACAATTGAAATTTAAAATCATCATTCAAAATTCAATATGAATTTTATATATATGTTTATGATTTTTATATTATATTTTATATATGGATTTAAATTAATGAGTTTTGAATTTCAGCTGTCAAGTTTTGAAATTTAATTGACGAGTTTTAAAAGTCATTAGACGAATTATGACTTTCAATTGTCAAGTTTTGAATATATATTGATGTATCTTGAATTTCAACTGATAAGTGTATTACAATTGATGCCTTTTAATTTTTAAGTCAAAACCTTAAATATCAGTTGCAATTTCAAATAAAATATTTAATTTCGAATTAAGGCATTTCGAATTTCAAATGGAGTATTTGAATTTTAATAGATTTTCTCTACATTTCAAATGTAATATTAAAATTTCATTGGATTTTCTTTGAAAATCATTTGCAATTGTTGCAGATGATTTGTTAACTTTTTACTTAACCTTTAACCTCTTGTGTCCCCCATTTCCCCCTCTAGGTACACATTCCAACATCTACCTCAGCTCAAAGTAATCTCTCCCTTCTCGCCGATATCTCACCCAATCACACTCATTTCTTTGAGGTTATGTATGTGGGCAAAATACGTGTATCCCACAAGCGTGTGCCCTTCTCTTTCATCGACGATGCATTGCCCAAATTCAAGGCATACGATGCTCAGCGGCAGCGCCTTATGCAAATGTCTTCGAATCGTAAAATGTCCATAACAAGTGAAGGAGCATTCGTCGGCTCCACATCGATCGATTTAAAAAGTGGCTCTCTCAAAGATCACGATGTCAAAGAGGAAGATGAAGAGGCTGCCGAACGTGAGGATGCTAAGCGTTTGGAAGAGGACAGAGATGAAGTGTTTGATGAGGAAACGACAGCAGTGGCATCGGATGCTGTCAATGTTGGTGTTGGCGAGGTCAGCAAACAACCGGAGGAAAATAAGGAGAATAAATCGCCAACGATTCGTTTAATGCGTGGCATGAGTCAACTGGATATGCCGCTAAAGAGAGAGTAAGTAGAAACGAGGGTTTGTGAGCGCATTTGTAATTACAGGATTCACCTAAAAATATGCCACAGATTTCGTCTGTTTTACCCGCACTACATTATGTGATGCTAAAACAAATATCGGTGGCAAGATACATTTTAGGCATCTAACTTTTATTACTCTTAAGTAATTTGTCGTTGAAGTTAGATTTGTAACCGAAGCTACAGTTGAAAAATATATGAAAGAGTTAATCAATTTATCGGCCGAACGTGGCATGATGGATAGAATTCGTGACTAACTATACAGTACAACTATTTTCAGCTTATTGATTTGGGACTCAAGAGCCTAAAACATGACAAATTCCCCTATACGATACTTACTAACTTCAAATCGATATTAAATTATTATGGCATGAAACTTGACAAAACGAATGATGCAGAACTTGTTCCTTTTGGGGCTACTTACACGTGCAGTTCTCAGAATTGAGTCCCAAAATTATGTGTTGTACTGTGTAATATAAGACTAAGCCTATGAACATTCCCCTTTTACTTTACAAATTTTTTAGCAACTATGTATTTATGAATTCTTTTCTATATCACACTCTTAACTCTGCGCCACGTCAGCAATAAAACGGATTCTCAAACAATTGACGAAAATGAACCATTACCTAGTAATGTTATTATAAATAAACATCCTTCACCGCCACGTCAGGAGCAACAACAAGAACAACAATCTCAGAGCCAACAACAGCAACAATTGCATCCTAACTACGGTTTGGAGAAGTGAGTAAAAACGAGAAGAAAGAAATCCGTACAGTGTTTCCTTGATTTTTCTGGTTTTGATCTCCCCATGGCTATGTGTTTTTTGGTTGATTTTACGTTGCTTTTCCCTCGAGTTTGATTTTTGCCCCAAAAATTTTACTTTCCTGAGTTTGTATTTAATAACTTTATTACCCGGCATGATTTACGATATGTTTCTTTATTAACCCTGATTTTATAATATTTATATGTGTAAAAAAAACTTCCGGTCGAGTTATTAGTATTCCGTTTCCATAAAAAGTGCTGATAAAACAGTTTAGTATCATTTTTAGTACCTTAAACATAGATTTGGAGATTTTCGAAATTAAAGAATTAAAATTCCTTTAATCTGTTCATATATCATTTCTCTGCATAATCAACAGTTTTGCAGTTTTAAATAAATTATTGAAAAAAAAATTAAAAATTTGCATAAAAAATTTTATATTGAAAAAAATTAATTTGAATTTTTAGCAAAATTGATCTAGTCGTTCTTGAGTTATGCCTTCCAAATGTGGCTGTAAGAGCTTAAAAACTTTAAGACCAAGCTGCAATCGTGCTTAAATTTTAGCTATCGCAGAATCTACAAAGACTTATCAATTTTGGAGGGTCAGACCGGCAAAAATCCAACATCGATTTTTGAGGTCACCCTATTGAATACATATGACAACAGTTGCCAAGATAAGACCTGAGAGCTCGAATAAAATAGTATTGAACTGGTTTTGGTATAGTGATATTAGCCGTCAAATTCCAAACTTTTGGAATTTATATACACTCGGATTCTGAATAACAATATCCTGGAATTTTTTTATTGTTCCCCTATTCTAAATAAAATTTCCAGGGATATTTTTAAGTTTTCCTTTTTCAAAACGAACTTCGAAATAGAAAAACTATTCCTATTTTAATATTTTCATAGAAAAAGTGAAAAACATTTTTCGGACTTAAAGAAAATTCTGCCAAAACGTTACTTGAAGTACCACAAAGTACTTTTGTTGTGCCAAAAATTACTTCTACTGCGTCAGAAATTAATTTATTGGACCAAAAGTTCTTTTATTGTGTTATTAAGTACTTTTATTGTACCAAAAACGGATATTAATTTATTGTTTTTATTGTACCAGAATGTACCTTTTTTGTACCAGAAAGTACTTAAATTGCTCCATATACATTCTATTGTTTTTAAAACTACTTTTATTGGGCAAAAAGTAATTTCACTTTACCAAAAGGTAATTTTTTACCATAAAGTACTTTTATTGTGGCAAAACATTACACATAAGTACATTTATTGTACCAAAAAGAACTTTTATTGACCTGGAGAAAACTTTTATTGTGGCGAAAAATACCCATAAAGTACCTTCGTTGTAGCAAAAGTACTTTAATTGTGCCAAAAAGTAATTTTATTGTAACAAAAAGTACATGTATTACACCACAAAGTACTATAAATGTACTGGAAATTTCCTTAAGTACCTGTATTGTGACAAGAAGTACTTTTATTGTACCAAGAAGTACTTTAACTGGGCCAATAATTAAAATTTTATTGTATCTAAGAGTACTTTTATCGTACCAAAAATTACTTCTTTTGTAACATAAAGTACTTTTATTGTACCGAAAAGTACTTTTCTCGTACCAATAGGTATTTTGATTGTACCAAAAAGTACTATAAATGAACACAAAAGTACATTTTATGTACCGAAAAGTACTTTCATTTTACACAGAAATACAATTATTCTACCAAAAAGTACTTTAATTGCACCAAAACGTTTTTCTATTGTTACTAAAAGTACTCTTATTTTGCAAAAAAAGGTAATTTAACTGTACAAAAAGTACTTCAATTGTTCACTGAAGTACATTTATTGTGCCAAAAAGTACTTTTATTGTACTAGAATAAAACTTCTTGCAGCTAAAAGAACTTGAACTACGCCAAAAAGTACATATATTGTTCCAAAAGTACTTTCATAGTACCAAAAAGTACTTTAATTGTATCAGAAAGTTCTTTTATTGGACCCTAAAGTACTTTTATTGTACCAGAAATTACTTTTAGTGTGTCACAAAGTACTTGTATTGTGACAAAAAGTACTTTAATTGTACCAAAAAGTACATTATTTGATACAAAAATGCATTTAATGTACTTAAATTTTACACAGAATTACAATTATTGTAAAAAAAATAACTTTATTTGCGCCACAAATACTTTGAATTGTTACTAAAAGTACTCATATTGTACAAAAAAGTAATTTAATTGTTTAAAAAAAATACTTTTATTGAACCAGAAAGTCTTTCATTGTACCCAAAGGTACTTTGATTGCACCAAAAATTACTTTAATTGTACAACAAAGTACTTTCATTTTGTCAAAATTTCCTTCATTGTGCCGAAAAGTACTTTAATTGTTCACAAAAGTACATTTATTATATCAAAAAGTGCTTTTATTGTACTAGAATAAAAACTTATTGTTTTGAAAAGTACTTAAACTTTGCCAAAAAGTACATTTATTTTACACAAAAAGTACATATATTGTACCAAATCGTACTTTCATTGTAATAAAAAGTGCATTAATTGTGCCAAAAGTAGTTTTGGACCATAATCTACTTGTATTCCACTAAAACTACATCCTTTGTACCAAAATGTACCAAAAAGTATTTTTTTCACCAAAAGGTACTTTTATTGTACAAAAAAGGTCTTTCATTTCACCATAAAAAAAATGTTATTGTATCTTAAAGTACTTTTATTGTAAAATGGTACATTTATTGCGCCAAAAAGTACTAATAATATATCAAAAATGTATTTAGTGTCCCTAAAAGTACCTCTATTTTGTTACTTACTTACTTTTGTATACTACAAAGTACATTTGTTATACCAAAAAGTACATTTATTGTACCATAAAGTACTTTTATTCTACCAAAAATTAAATTTATTGTGCAAAAAGTACTTTAATTGTACCAAAAGGTACTTTATGTGTCCCAAAACGTACTTTTATTAATCCAAAAAGTACATTCATTGTAATAAATAGTACTTTTATTCTACCAAAAACTACATTTATTGTACCACAAAGTACTTTTATTGTGCAAAAAGTACTTTTATTGTGACCAAAAGGTACTATATGTGTCCCAAAACTTACTTTTATTACATCAAAAAGTACATTTAATGTACTACATAGTACTTTTACTCTACCAAAAACAAAATTTATTGTAACATAATGTACTTTGATTGTACCAAAAAGTACATTAATTGTACTATAAGTTACTTTGATAGCACCAAAAAATACTTTAATATACCGGAAAGTACTTATATTGTACGAGAAAGAACATTAATTGCACCGAAAGTCCCTTTTACTGTATTTGAAAGTACTTTTATTGTACCAAAAAGTGCTTTAATTGTACAAAAAAGTACTTTTATTTGACCATAGGTCAAATATCAAAATCGAGCCCCCGGTTTTTCTGAGAAACATTTCGTATTGGGAAAAATCCACAACAAGGCCCACAACTGCCCCGTAATCGCTCCCAGAGGGTTCAAATGTATGACCGACCCCCAATCATTTTTTCTTCCTGACATTTTTCCCAAAATAGCTATACTCCAACTGCACCGGAGTCGCCCTAGAGGAGTCAAATGTAATATTTTTTCTACCCCAGCAGTTTCTCAGATCATATCCACCTTCTATCTTCAACCCCTAAGGTGGTCCTCATAGAATTTTTGTTTATATTGGGAGCTGGTATAATATGGGGATCACCTTAAGGTTTAAAGATAGATGTTAGATATTATCTGAGAAACTGTTGGGGTTAAAAAAATTTTGGGGGCTGGTCATATATTTGACTCCTCTAGGGGCGATTGCAGGGCAGTAAGAACGGAGGGAGCAAATTTTATAAAAAAAAAATTTGTAGGTGAAAAATTTCAGGAAGAAAAAATGATTGGGGGTCGGTTATACATTTGAACCCTTTGGTGGCGGTTCCAGGGCAGATGTGGAGCTTGTTGTGGATTTTTTTGCAATACGTAAAGTTTCTCGATAAAAATCGGGGCTCGATTTTGATTTTAGACCCATGGTTTCTTGGAAAAATTTTCTTAGAACTCATAATAGATTAAGATTCTGATAACCGCTTGGTCAAGAAAAAAATGTACCCAGTCTATTTTGCATACTTTTATTTAATCAATAAGTTATGTTGTTGTGCTAAAAAGCAACAACTTCAATTGTTTTATCTTAACTTTTCGATATTTTTTAGATTTTTTTACCAAGTTCTAGTCAAAATAACCCTCGAAAGTTTTCTCCCTTGTTATTCCCTTCTCCGACTATTTGGAAAAAGGGGATTTAAGTCCTGGTTAATATAAATTCCGTGGAAACTCATTTTCTATTTAGAACTGGGCTGATAATAAATTTCCTTGAAATTCCTGTCTATGTTTATTTTTTACGTCGCGGAAACGGAAGCTATGTACCACCGGAAGTTTTAACTTATTTCTTAATCTTTGTGGTTACTATAAATTTCTATTTCTCATTTCTTTCTCATTCGTCCCTCCCTCCCCTCATTTAGCCTACCCAAACAACGTGATCGTTCTGCCTCATATGGCTGCATACCTCCCTATGTCGAACAAAATCGTACCATGGTCTTTTTGGTGGGTCGCTCCGATTTGCGACTGATCTCGCCTGATCGCAAGCAAGTGCTGCTGTACAAGGATTTCAAAGATGTGGCCAGTTGTGCCCAAGGTCAAAAGAATGCCGATCACTTTGGCATTATATGTCGCGAAGCTCATAATGATGGCTATATAGGTTACGTTTTCAAATGTCAATCGGATCATGTGTGCGATGATATAGTAGCAGCCATTTCACAGGCTTTTGTCACCTGCGCTGAGCAAAAGAAAAAGGAATCCACTCAGATATTCTCTTGCGATCATTGCCCCATGTTGTGGTATCACAAACTCTGCTCTGACGTGGAGGGACTTAGTGAGAAGAAAACGCAGGCAATGATTTTTAGACGCATTGAAACATTAACCGATGATGAGCAAGATACGATATGGGCGAAATTTTATGGTTCAGAGAAAATGAATTCTCCGTTGGCAGAACAAAATCAATTTCTCATGATGTTGCTACGAGCCCACTGTGAGTCGCGGCAGCAGAGGCATGTTCACGACACTGCCGAGAATAGATCGGAATTCTTGAATCAATATCTAGGAGGCAGTACAATCTTTATGAAGGCCAAACGTTCACTGACCAATTCATTTGATCATTTGTTGAAACGTAAAGCCTCAAAGGATGACATTGGTGCAACGTTGCAGGTAAAGGAACATCGAATTCGTGAGAGTTCCGCCGAACCTAAGCTGGAAGGTTCTCAGGGAGGCAATGATTCGCCTCCCGAAGGATTTAGATCACGTTCGAATACCATAGGTGGTACTAGTCCGACTAAACCTTCGGCAGAGCAATTGAAATCGCCCATGATGGATATGTAAGTAGAGTAAGGAGGAAAGAAAGGATAGAGTTGCTCAATCTTTATTTTCAATTTCATTTGCAGTTTCATCAAAGTCGGTAACAGTCCCAAAGAAGCCGAAGCCCATCAGGGCTCCTGGCGCCAGGCCATACTTCAGAGTGTGGTGACACCATCGAAGGGCATGGAAAGTGATGTTCAATCGGAATTTTTGTCGCCCATGAGGATAACGCGTAAGTTTTATAAAAGTTCTCTTACCTATCTTATATCTTTGTTCCCTTCTTTTAGAACCCAAAACCGGCAAACGTTCCCGTGAGGATCTGCGCGAACTCTGGAAGACCGCTATACGTCAGACCATACTACTCAATCGCATGGAAACGGAAAATGCTATGCTGCAAGCGCGTCAAAATGAAAATGAATTGAAACGCATGAAATTAGACTACGAAGAGATTGTACCATGTGACAAACAGCTCATTGAACGTTGGGAATCATTCATTGAACGTGATTCAATGAAGATAGGCAATAAAAAGGATCCCAAAGTTTTGACGCAAGCCATTAAAAATGGTGTACCACGCTCGAAGCGTGGTGATGTTTGGACCTTTTTGGCCGAGCAACATTCCATGAATACAGCACCGGTGGATACGAAGAAATTTCCCAACTTCAATACGCCCTATCATATGCTACTAAAGAATTTGACCGAACATCAGCATGCCATATTTATAGATTTGGGCAGGACATTTCCCAATCACAAGTTCTACAAGGATCCACTGGGTCTGGGTCAATTGTCGTTGTTTAATTTGTTGAAGGCCTATTCGATACTCGATCCGGAGTTGGGCTATTGCCAGGGTTTGGGTTTCATATGTGGCATATTGTTATTGCACGTAAGTTGAGAAATTGAGAAATTATCTTTTAAATTTTTATTAAATTTCAATTATTTTAAAAAAGTTAGAGCACCGACACTATTCCTGCTGATTCTTTTATAAAATTACCTCCTGAATCCGATTATAACCCCAATTTTCCCCCATCACGTATCGTTTTCTCGGCATGTCCCTAATATCTCTATTTTCTTCTTTATCTTATTTAAAGGATTTAATAAATTTTATAAAATGTATAAATTTTAATTTCATATGTAATGTAATTTCATTCCAGTGCGAAGAAGCCGACGCTTTCCAGCTGTTGAAACATTTGATGTTCCACCGCCAAATGCGCACCAAATATCTACCTGACATGAAGAAGTTCCAACTGCAGCTGTATCAGCTCTCACGCTTGGTCAAAGATCATTTGCCCGATTTGTATGTGTGGCTCGATCAGAATGATGTCTCACCCACTTTATATGCCGCACCCTGGATTTTGACCGTCTTTAGTTCACAGTTTCCTTTGGGTTTTGTGGCTCGTGTCTTTGATTTGATGTTTTTGGAATCATCCGAGGTTATTTTTAAATTTGCCCTAGCTTTGCTGACCGTACACGAATCAGAGCTGTTGGCACGCGATAATTTTGAAGAAATTATGGATTATCTTAAGACGGTGGTGCCGAAAATCGATGCAAAAACCATGGAAAAGGTTATGAAAATGGTGAGTGTGCGAGAGAGAGAGAGTGAAAAAGGAAAATCGAATTGGGGAGACAGTGTAGTCAGTTGTGAAGAGAAATGAAATCATAAGCTATGTATTTTTTTAAATTTTCGGAGGTAAAAGGATACAATTTGGTACCCAGATAGTACTCGGCATTTCAGGTTCAAATTAGCAGACGAAATTTGGATTTTCAAACAGGGGGCAGAGGGGCATGGCAAAACTGTATTTAAGACTTAGAGAAGTAAACTTTGATATCCCTATAGTACTCTGCAACACAACTATGATTAAGCAGACGAATTGGTTATTTTCATTCAGTGGGCGGTTGGGGCGTGGCAAAACTGCATTTTAGCCCCAGAGAGACAAAATTTGATATACAGATTGTAATCGGCACTTTGCAGACGAAATTTTTATTTTCATTCTGGGGCGTGGCAAAACTGTATTTAAGACCTAGAGAGGTAAAATTTGATATCCTGATAGTACTCTACAACACAATTATAAATAAGCAGTCGACATTTTTTTCCAATCAGAGGGCGAACTGAATTTTAGCCCTAGAGAGACAAAATTTGGTACACAGATAGGACTCGGCACTTCAGGTCCAAACTCGTAGACCAAAATTGTATTTTCAAGCAAATTTGATATCCTGATAGTATTCTGCAATACAATTAAAAATATGAGGACTGATTTTCGACCAGTGGGCGGTGAAAGTGTGGCAAAAATATATTTTAGTCCTGTTTGGTACGCAGATAGTAATCGGCACTTCAGATTCACATTAGAGACGAAATTTGTATGTTTAATCGGAGGGCGGAGCGGGCGTGGCGAAACTATGCTTTAGCCCCAGAGAGATAAAATTTGATAGTACACGGCAGTACTGGTTGAAATTTGCATACGAAATTTTATTTTCAATCAGTTGGCAAATGAGGCGTGGCAAAACTGAATTTAAGTCCTAAAGAGACAATCAGGAGGCAGAGGAGGCGTGGTAAAACTGCATTTTAGCCCCAGAGAGACAACATTTGATACACAGATAGTAATCGGCGCTTCAGGTTCAAATTTGCAGACGACAATTTTATTCTCATTCAGGGAGCGTGGCAAAACTGTATTTAAGACCTAGAGAGGTAAAATTTGATTCCTGATAGTACTCAGCAACACAATTATGAATAAGCGGACGTAATTTTAATTTTCGACCAGTAGGCCGTGGGGGCGTAGTAACAATCTATTTTAGCCCTAAAGAGATAATACACTATACACAGATAACACAGTACAACATTTTTTAGCTCATTGATTTAGAACTCAATTCTAAGAACTGCACGTGAAAGTAGCCCCAAAAAGAAGAAGTTCTGCATCATTTGCTTTGCCAAGTTACATGTCATAATAATTTAATATCGATTTGAAGTTAGTAAGTATCGTATAGGGAAATTTGTCACGTTTTAGGCTCTTTTGTTTAACATAACTCGAGAACCACTAGTCCGATTTAGCTGAAACAAATTTAAAAAAATTAAGAATTACAATTCATTTAAACTGTTCATATAAATTTTCCCTACATAAGCAACAGTTTTCCGTTTTAATTTTGAACTGGGTTTATTTTGTAGCAGTTACAATGAATCTGTTTTACTCCGTGGCATATGATTTACGTGGAATATTACTTATTATAATCATACGCCACCATATAGTATTAATGTTCAAACAAAAGAGACTAAAACGTGAGAAATTTTCCTATACGATACTTACTAACTTCAAATCGATATTAAATTATTGTGGCATGTAACTTGACAAAACGAATGATGCGGAACTTTTTCTTTTTGGGGTTACTTTCACGTGCAGTTCTCAGTATTGGGTCCCAAAATCATGTGTTGTACCGTGTAATAATCGACAATACTGATCGAAATTAACAGACGAAATTTTTATTTTCATTCATATATAAATAAGAGTAGGTCATTTGTATGGAGTGTAAAAATGCACCAAGCGGGTATCAAAATTGTAATCTACGGTGATTTCTAAGAAAATTTGCCCGAGAAGCCATGGGTCTAGAATCAAAATCGAGACCCCGGATTTTAATGAGAAACTTTTCGTATTGGGGGAGAAATCCACAACAAGGCCCGCAACTGCCCCAGAATCGACCCTAGAGGGTTCAAATGTGTGACTGACCCCCAGTCATTTTTCCCTCCTAAAATTTTTCCCAAACATACCTAAACGCCATCTTCACCCCACAGGGGGCACCCATACATAATACTTTTTTTTAATAAAATTTGCTACCACCGCTCTATCTGCCCCAGAGTCGCCCCTAGAGTGGTGTAATATAGACCGTCCCCCAATATTTTTGCAACCCCAACATTTTCTCAGAAAATATCTATCCTCTATCTTTAACTCTAGGTGGTCTTCTGCCTTTTTTTATTTATATAATTTTTTTTAAATCAGCTTCTGCTGCTTCTGTGTTGCCTTCTAGAGGGGTAAGATTTAAAAACACTTTGCGCTCATACAAAATTGCTATGAAAATAAAAAAAAATTTACAATTATTATTATGTGGAAAACTTTTTTGTTTTAGTCGATTTAAGTGCATTTTGTATGGGGGCACCCTTAGGGGGTAAAGATAGTGGGTAGGTTTGTTCGGGAAATATGTTAGGAGTGAATTACTAGTACGGGTCGGTCACACATTTTACCCCTCCAGGAGATACGATGGGAGCGGCAGGGGCTGATTTCATAAAATAAATTATAAAAATTAAAAAAATGTATGGGTATCACTTGAGGGTTGAAGACAGATGGTACATATGTTATGAGAAACTGTTGGGGTTGCAAAAATATTGTGGGTACGGTCATACATGTGACTTCTCTTAGAGCAGTTAGAGAGGTGAGAAAAAATTTAACAAAAATTAGATTTTGTGTGGGCGGTCCCTTAGGGAGTAGAAATGGGGGTTAGGAATGTTTGAGAAAATGTTAGGATGGACAAATGAATGGGGGTCGGTCAAACATTCGAACCCAGAAGTGGCTCGTTTTCGATTTTAGACAAATTTTTTTGGAATTCATCGTAGATTTCGATAACCGCTTGGTCGACAAAAAAAATTGACCCACTCTAATGTAATCGGCTCACTTACATATCTTCAATGCCTAGGACCGACCGTTGCATATGCGGGAGATCCTTGTTTTAGTTCACAACAACGAGAGAAGCTATCCCGTACCTCATCCATGGGGTGTAAAGGAAATTAAGTTTTTTTTTTTAAGTCGGACGATGTGGGCCAGGCCGAAGTGTATTTTAGCCCTAGAAAAAGACAATTTCGTATATAGAAGGTACTCGGCACTCGGCAAGTCAAATTTTCATTGAAGACTTGTGATTTTGATAAGAAACATTGATATTCCAAACATTTGTTGAAGGTCAATGCTTACACAGTGCTTTGAAAATATACAACTCCGATTAGTAAAATGAAAATTGCGTTCAAATTTCTCAGAAGTTAGTTGAATTTCATATTTTTTTTTAAATTTTTATATTTGTGTATTCTAATTTTTTATATTTATATTTTTATATTTGTGTATTTTTACACTTTAATATTTTTATATTTTATTATTCTTATACTTTTCTATTTTTATATATTTATATTTTTATATTCGGATATTCTTATTTTTTATTTTTATTTTCTTTTATTTTTATATTTTTATAATTTGATATTTTTATATATTTTTTTATTTTTATATTATTTTTATTTTTTTCTACTTTTATATTTTGTTATTGTTATATTTTTATTGTTTAAATCTTATTTTTTATAGTTTTATATTTTTATTTTTGATATTTTTACATTTTTATATTTTTATATATTTATATTTTTTTTATTTTTATATTTTTATCTGTTTATATTTTTTTATTTGTATATTTTTCGTATTTTTGAATTTTTATATTTCTATTATTTATATTATTTATATTTTTTATATTTTTTATATTTTTATATTTGTATATTTTCATATTTTTATATTTTTATATTTTTATATTTTTATATTTTTATATTTTTATATTTTTATATTTTTATATTTTTATATTTTTATATTTTTATATTTTTATATTTTTATATTTTTATATTTTTATATTTTTATATTTTTATATTTTTATATTTTTATATTTTTATATTTTTATATTTTTATATTTTTATATTTTTATATTTTTATATTTTTATATTTTTATATTTTATATTTTTATATTTCTAATATTTTTAATATTTTTATTAGTTTTAAATTTTTTATTTTTTTATATATTTAATATTTTCAATATTTTTAATGTTTAATATATTCAATATTTTCAATATTTTCAATATTTTCGATATTTTCAATATTCTTGGTATTGTAAATATTTTTTATATTTTTAATATTATTCTTATATTTAAGTATTTTTATTCATTGTCTTTTTCAATTCAATTCCTTTTTAGGTCTTCACTTTTGATATTGGCAAACTGCTCATGGAATACAATGTGGAGTACAATGTACTGCAAGAGGAAATCACCTCATCCAAACATCATCTGGAACTGTTAAATCAAGAAAAATCGAAAAATGTACATTTGGAACAACAACTACAAGTAAGATGCCTTTGCAAAACCTCTCTCCTAACTCATAATTGCTAATAATATAAATATTTGTTGTTGTTTTCCTCCCCCCAGTTCGCCCAATCCTCCATAGCTCAGCTGGAGAAGACCCGTTCGTCACAGCAATCTCACATTACAAATTTACAATCTCAAGTACAATCTTTAGAATTGACCATACAAACATTAGGACGCTATGTCAGTCACTTGGCTGAACGCAATATTGAATTGGAAATACCCCAAGAGATACGTCGTGTCCTACAGCAACTGGATGATCTCGATAGGCAGAGGCGTAAGCCTCTATTCACGGAGCGCAAAATTGGCAAATCAGTTTCGGTCAACAGTCACTTGGGGTTTCCACTCAAAGTCCTCGAAGAGCTGAACGAAAAAGAAGAACATGGTTCGCCCCAAAAGACCAAGAAGACACCCTTTTTTGAGAACACCTATGAACAATTGAGACAGCAGCGTTTTAATCGCTATGATACGACCGGCAGTGCAGGTGGCAGTGAGAACTCATCATCGCCTACGAGGCAAATGCCACAACAGTCGCCGTTGCAGCAGTCACCTCTGTCACCGGTTCTACAGCCGCCCGTGAGACCACATCAACCCCAACAACGGCCGAATCGTTTGTACGACGACAAAGGGCCCAACCTACAAGAGATGCAGACACGTTTGGATGAATTAAAACTACCCGAGCACATAGAACGTTACATGGCCAACATCAAGAGCCCCCTTGAAGTGGACAGTGGCGTGGGCACGCCCCTTAGCCCACCCAGCACCAGCAGCAATAGCAGTCAGAGTAGTTCGCTAAGCACTGGCAGCATATTCAGTCGCATGGGCTATAAAAATACACCAGCTGCGTTTTCTCCTCTAGCTCAGCGGCAGGTCTACAATACTCCCACATTCGGACCCACATCCCCTGCTAAAGTTGCTCCCGCTGTGGCCGTCATAACCGAACAAACTCTGCCCGAGTCTAGTAAATCTGAGCAAATGCATCCCCTTAGTATGGTGGGTGAGGTCAATGTACGTTTCAATGGTACCACCCAATTGAAATCTATACGACCGATGCACTACGCTCGTAGCATGTCAACGACTACAGGTATCATTGCGGCCAGTATTGCCGAAACGGAGACGGCAGAGTCAACGGAGACAGAGGAGATAACGGTGGCGTCAGCGTCAGCTGCGACTGCTCCTCCACTGGCCAGCAATGAAGTGGCTCAAAGTGTAGCAGGGGCCGGTGCAAGCTAACGGTTTTGATTTATAACTAAATTCTTACGTAGCTTTTATTAAGTAAGAACGAGTCAGAGAACATTAGTGAAATTTCTTAACCCCATCCACATGACACAAGAGAAACAAAATGACAAAGAAAGAAAAATATTTTGAGAAAAAAAAATCTATTGTTTAGTACAGCTAATGAAATGAAAAACACTTGAGCTTAAACCTAAAACAAACTGCTGCTTGAACTGTAAGCAGAGAAAGGATGGGTGGGGAAGTAGTTAGGTTGAATTTTTAAGAGAATGAGAGGAAGAAGCTGTATTGAGAAATGAGATTTTGATTGAAGAGAAAACTTCTTTTAAGTTTTTTAAATGACAACCACGATTTAAAACCGGGTTTTAAACTATGTTTTAAACAACGGTTAAAAAAACAACAGCAGTTCAAAAAATTCGGTTCGAAAACGGATTTGGTAACCTGTTTACAAAAACTCTAAGGGTTTAAAATATCCATACCTAATTTGAAAAAAGACATTGACAATTTCGACTTAAACCCGGTTTTTTTTTTGCTTTAAGTTTTTAAAAATTTTTTTGAGAGAAATTAAGGGTTTCCTTTTATTGCAATAAACATTTGCAGATCACGATACAAAACCTTAAACCGGTTCTAAAACCCGGTTTAGAGATCGGGTTTATAAAAAACAAAAAGCAAAGCATTAGTCATTAAAACTGGAAACCAGTTCCCAAAACATGATTAAACCATTCTTGGAACCGGTTTCCAATCCGGTTTTGAGAACCGGTTCTAAAACAACAGTACCTAATTTGAAAAAAAAGACTATGAAAATTTTGGCTTAAAACTGGATTTTTTTTGGTAATGTTTTTGAGAAATTTTTGAGCGATATTAAGGGTTATCTGTTATTACACTAAAAAATTGCAGATCACTAAAGTTTTTTAACATATTTAGCCGACCACGAAACAAAACCTAAAACTAAGTTTTAAACTGCAGCTAAAAAAACGGTAGTTCCAGAGTAATTTGAAAAATTACGGGTTATTAAAATAACTCTTATTTTTGCGTCAATTTACTTGAATAAACCCGGTTCTAAAACACGGTTTTGAGAACCGGTTTATATAAAACAAAGAGCAAAGCACTAGTCATTAAAACTGGAAACCTGTTCCCAAAACCTGATTAAACCATTCTTGGAACCGGTTCCCAAAGCCGCATCAAAAACAAAATTTTTACAACCGGTTTTGAGAAACGGTTTAAAAAAACACATAGAATAAAGCACTCGTAATTTTAACCAGGAACAGGATTCTAAAATCTGGTTGAACCGTTATTGAAACCGGTTCCCAAAGCCGCGTCAAAACCTAAATTTTTACAACCGATTTTTTTCGAAAACAGTTATAAGTTTTAAAATGTTGCTATTCTTTTTTGAAAACGTTTTTTTTTATGTATTCGGTTTTTGACAAAAAAAAATTAACATTTCGAGATAACATACCAACCGTTTTTTGCACAAATGGTTGCTACAACCGGGTTTACATCGTTGTACATTTTATTAAGAAACAAATAATGCGATTTAAAAATATACGATAAAGACAAAGATAAAAACCTGGTTCTAAAACCCGGTTTTGGGAACCGGTATTCAAACACAAAGAACTGATTTTTCACAGTTTTTTTGTGAATCGGTTTCAAGTTTTAAAATCAAGCTGCTTATTGTTGTTGAAAACGGTTTTTATAATCGGTTTTTGCAATAAATCATATATAAAGTTGCCGTATTTTATAAAAGCCGGGTTTGCATCGGCGTAATCAAAATCGTTATAGATTTTATCAAGCAACAAGAAAAGATATTTATGTGACAATTTACTTGATATAAAATTTGGGAACCGGTTTTCAAAAACAATGAACAAATTTTTCAACTAATATCTGCTTATTGTTTTTGAAATAAATCATATATTGAGTTACCGTATTTTATAAAAACTGGTGACAAAAACCGGGAATGCATCGGCGTAGTCAAAATCGTTATAAATTTTTATTAAGAAACAATAAAAGATATTTATGTGTCAATTTACTTGAAATATAACCGGTTCTTAAATCCGGTTTTGGGAACCGGTTTTCAAAAACGAAGAACTGATTTTCAACAGTTTTTTTGGGAATCGGTTTAAAGTTTTAATTTCAAGCTGCTTATTGTTTTTGAAAACAGTTTTTGAAAACGGTTTTTGAAATAAATCATATATAGAGTTAACGTTTTTTATAAAAACTGGTGTCTAAAACCAGGTTTGCATGGGCGTCGTCAAAGTCGCTACAGATTTTATCAAGAAACAACTAATTTGATTTAAAAATATGGCATAGAGATATTTATGTGTCAATTTACTTGATAAAAAAACCGGTTTTGTAACCGGTTTTTGGAAACTGGTGTTCAAAAGCGATAAACTGAATGTTTAAACAGTTTTTTGGAAACGGTTCTCTGTTTTAATGTTTTTTAATCGATTTTTGAAAATAATCATATTTAGAAAAACCGTTTTTTTTTTTAAACTGGCCTACAACCGGGTTTGCATCGGCGTATTCAAAATCGTTACAGATTTCATTAAAAAAACAGTTAATGGGATTTAAAAGTTTGGCATAATAGTAATTATATACCATTTACTTAATAAAAAACCGGTTTTGGGAACCGGTTTTCAAAAACAAAGAACTGATTTTTCAATTATTTTTTCTTTGAATCGCTTTTAAGTTTTAATGTCAAGTTGCTTATTGTTTTTGAATACGGTTTTTAAAATAAATCATATAAAGCGTTACCGTATTTTATAAAAACTGGTGGCTAAAACCGAGTTTGCATTGGCGTAGTCAAAATCGTGTTAGATTTTATCAAGAAACAATTATTGCGATTACAAAATATCACATTGAGATATTTATATGGCAATTTACTTGTTCAAAAAACCGGTCCTTAAATCCGGTTTTGGGAACCGGTTCTCAAAAACGAAGAACTAATTTTAAAAAAATTTTTTTTTAGGAATCAGTTTCAAGTTTTAATGTCAGGCTGCTTATTGTTTTTGAAAACGGGTTTTAAAATAAATCATAGTCACCGTTTTTTTTAAACTGGTGGCTTAAACCGGGTTTGCATCGGCATAGTCAAAATCGTGTTATATTTTATCAAGAAACAATTAATGCGATTTAAAAATATAACATAGAGATATTTATATGACAATTTTCTTGATAAAAAACCGGTTCTTAACCCGGTTTTTGGGAACCGGTGTTTGCAAGCAAAGAACTAATTTTGCAACAGTTTTTCGAATCGGCTCTGTTTTAATGTTTTAATCGCTTTTTTAAATTAATCATTTTAACAAATACCGTTTTTTAAACTGGTCTAAAATCGGGTTTGCATCGGCGTATTCAGAATTGTTCTAGAATTCATCAAGAAACAATTAATGCGATTTATAAATACGGCTTAGAGATATTTATATGGCAATTTATTTGATAAAAAAACCCGGTTCTTAAACCGGTTTTGGGAACCGGTTTTCTAAAAGAACGTGCTAATCACTTGAAACTGAAATCTATTTCATACAACGTGGTTAAACCAGTTTTGAAACCGGTTCCGAAAACCGCGTTAAAGCGTTAATACCGAACATTTTTCTAAATAGTTTTATACGTTTTTATTTGAATCGGTTTCAACTTGAAATCGGTTCAATCAGCTTACTGTTTTAGCAAAGGCTTTTTTATAAACTTTTTTTAATTAAATCATATTTTAAAATACCGGGTTTTAAAAAAAAACTTGCCTAAAACCTTTTTTCTATGAGCGTAGACAAAATCGGTTTTAGATTTTATCAAACAACAATTAATGCGATTTAAAAATATGACATAATGGCATCCTTTTTACTACTTGATATAAAATCGGTTCCAAAAAACGGTTTTTGGGATTATTACCGATTACACGATTTAAAAACTAAAAACTAGTTCTTAAAACCTGGCAAAAACATTTGGAACCGTGTTAAAGGATTAATACCGAAGATTTTTCTAAATGATTTTATAAGTTTTTTTTTGGGATCGGTTCCAACTTCGAAACGGTTCATCTGCTTATTTTTTTAGCAAACGTTTTTTATAATCTTTTTGAATAAAATCATATTTTGAAATGAACGGTTTTCAAAAAAATCATATTTTAAAAAATTTGGTTTCAAAACCCGGTTGTTACGGAATCATATTTTGAAAAATTGGTTTCAAAGCCCGGTTTTTTGGGAACCGGTTTTCAAAAAAAAACGCGTCAAAGCACTCGATTCTAAAACAGGAAACTAGTTCTCAAATAATGTATTTTTATGAATTTTTTTACGCCCCAATTAGGGGGAGTTTTTTTAAAGGGTGGGAGTGACCGATAGAGAATAGAAAAGCTTGCATATCAAATATCAGCTCGGTACCTCTTAAACTACGGCTGTAATCGCAAGGACAGGCCCCCAAAAAGGGGGAATTTGTCTGGAATGTGAGAGTAGTTTTTGACCGATTAGAACCTCCGCTTAGAGGATAGAAGCTTGTATACTAAATTTCAGATCGATAGCTCTCAAACTACGGCTGTAATCGCATGGACAGACCCCCAAAAAGGGGGAGTTTGTCCGGAATGTTGGAGTAGTTTTTGACCGATCTTGCTCATCTTAGAACTTAACCTTTCGCTTAGAGGATGGAAGCTTGCATACCAAATTTCAGTTCGATAGCTCTTAGACTACCTTGTATTCGTGGGGACGGACGGACGGACAGACATCTTTAAATCGACTTAAAATTCGACGCTAATCAAATTGTCATACCTTCCACGCCTTCTTATGGGCGTTACAAATGAAAGACTAAACTGAATATACCCTTCATATAAATAAAGAAAAAAATTATTTAAAAAATATTTATAATTTTGAAGGTGTGACAGGATTAAGGATCCTCTGACTTTTAAGAAAAAAATTTCCTCTCTATCTGAAATTAAGGATAATATTCAAATATAATACCGTTAGTATTAACATCTCTTACAATTTTCAAAATTCTCTCAATTAATTCAGCCAACTTGCCACCACTCGAATTCCTTTCTCTGTAGGTCAAAACCGCACAAACTTACAACAAAAAACAATTAATTGTTCGTTGCCATACAAAAATACAAATAAATCTAACAGCTTAAGCTTAACAACAAATTGTAAATTAAATAATTAACTAAAAAAAGGAATAACAGAAAAAAAATTAAACTCTCTTAAGAGTTAACATTTCACAGAAAAAATCAGAAAAATTAAATATTATTATTATATCGAAAACGTCTGTTTAAATTTTTACCACAACAGTTTCCAAATTCTTGCAAATATGGTTAAATTTATAAGAATTTAACCTAAAAAAGTGATTTGCACTTTAACGCTAGACAAATCGAAATCTCGAAAAGTATAAAATAAGTAACTTAAACCTTGCTCGAAGTTATAATTTAATAATACTAAAAAAAGAAAAAAAAACAAAAAAAAAACAAATATTAAATTAACATTAATAGCTATATTAATAATGCAGCATTAGTTATAGCTAAAGAGATATATATGCATATATATATATATATAAGAATATAGAGTATAAACTGTATAAAACGTATCTCAAACCTTTATGACCCTTGACATTCGACACACTCACTTTGTATTGATGTCAAGTATTGTAAAATATTTAAAAGTAGCCAAAGCTTCAAAAATGCTATAAACATGCTATGTAGTAACGTCAAAAAGTTATAGCAGATACCCACTACCCTGTTTGTAAACCTTTGTAATAGTCACAAAAGCAAATAGTCTTCATTTAAGTTATTAAAAAATTTAAAAAAAGAAAAATTATAAAAAAAAAAAATATTGTAATAAAACCCAACTATTAGTCACAATTCTTCTATAAATATTATATTATACCATAATTAAATAACTAAATTAAATTTAAACTTAAAATTGAGTATATTTATGTTAGCATTATACCTTTAAGATATGTCAAACGATCAGAGTATGTTATGCCGCACGTTATGTGGCACTCTTGATTTTTCTCTATTATTAAATTGTTTTTAGTATATATTCGCTGTCTCTCTACCTATCTCTTTCTCTCTTAATATTAATTATTGATTTCTATAATTCTTTTAAATATACATCTTCATTATTTATACTTAAAATGTTTACTATTAAGCTCAAAATCAACACGAATGTCGTACTTAGGTTTTATTTTGAAAATTTTTTGTTACATCGAACTTACATTTGATTTGTTTTATATAAAAGTGGCTTTTTAAATTTTGTCTTTTTTAAGTAGTTTTTAGATTAAAATTTATTTTACATTTTATTTTTAAATTTTGTTAAAAAATTTTTTTTATTTTTTTTTTAACTTCTAATTTTTCATTACTAAATTGCCACTGTTTATCTCAATAAAAATGTTTTCCATTGCTATTTTTTAAAACTAAAATGTAATTATTTTTTTTTTTAGTTTTTTTCTAATTTTTTTTAAACATTTTTCAAATTTATTTTTATATTTTATTGATATTTTTGATGAAATCCGAACATTTTCAAGAATTTACTATTACATATTTAAGTTGTTTGTGTGTATGTATGTATATGTGTTTAGTTTGTAATTTTTAAGTTTATTTTCATTTTAAATTTTGTTGTGTTTTTATGTTTAAGTTAACATTAAGTAACAATTTGTTAAAACCAAGTAAAAAGTTTTACATTTTATTATTGAAAGAAAACAACAATGTAGTTATTATTTTATATTTTAAAGGGCAAAATTCCTGACCTCAAAACATTGAGACTCTGTATATAGACTTTCTCATATAAAGGGCCGTATGGGATGGCTTCATACTAGAGCCCTGCACAAATGCATTTGCTTTACTAAACAACAAATGACAAATTGCAGTGAGCAATGCTTTAAGAAAACTCTCTACTTACGACAAACTCTCTTCTCTCAAAATCGAAACAAAAATAACTACCGGCTATGTCAATGAATGCCGTAGATCATTTGAAGTCTGTATTTTCTTATTTATTACACTGCACGACACGATTTTTCACCCAAGATCAAACTGAGCAGATTCTGAAAATATAGCTAAAATCAAAATATACGTATCTCCCAGTTTTTCTAGATCAGCTCATTTAAGTTTTTTACAAGCACTTCAATTTTTGGAGCGAAGCTCCTATAAAACGACTTGAAAGTGACTTTTCCTGTTCGCAGAACTCAGAGAGTTGTTAACAGATTTGGATGAATTTTTTTTTTATTGTTTTTCAAAAGACCAGGAAAGGGTTCTAACGAAGTCCAAATTTAAAATTTGTCAACACATTCTGCTAGTCAGAAACTTCTAACCATTTGAAAAACAATAAAAAAATTATAAATTTGGACTTTGTCGGAACTCGCTCCTGGCCATTTGAAACATAGTTAAAAAAACCCAACAAAATCTGTTGACCTTGAGCCTATATGGGTGAGGTCAAAAGTTTAAATTTGTCTTACAGTGTTATAATAGGGACAATCTCTGTTGTAATTTTTGTACAGTGGGCGAAGTGCTTATTCGTACAACAACAATAAAAGTACTTTTGAGATTGATACAACTGTTGCCACAATTAAACTTACTTTTTGCTATAACAAAAGTACATTCTTGAACAATAGTACTTTTTGACACAAAAAAGTACTTTTGATGTAATAAATTGTACTTTTTTTATACAATAAAAACACTTTATGATACAAGAGGAGTAGTTTTTGGTACAATAAAATTACTTTTTTGGAACAATAAAAGTACTATTTAGTACAATAAATGTTCTTTCTTTTTGGTACAACAAATGTACTTTCTGGTACGATGAATGTAATTTTTGGTACAATAAATTGTACTTTTTGGTACAATAAATGTACCTTTTAGTACAATAAATGTACTTTCTGGTACAAATAAAATACTTTTTGATTCAATAAAAGTACTTTTTGGTACATGTAAAGTACTTTTAAGTGCAATAAATGTAATTATTGCTACAATAAAAGTACTCTTTGGTGCAATTAAAGTACTTTTTGGTATAATTAATTGTACTTTTTGGTACAATCAAAGTACTTTTTGGTATAAAAAACTTGTGTGTTACAATTAAATTAAATTTTGGTACAATAAATTGGTTTGTGGTAGAATAAAAATAATATTACTTTTTGGTACAATAAATTGTACTTTTTGATACAATAAATTGTACTATTTGGAACAATAAAAATACCTTTTTAAAAAATAAAAGTACTTTTTATACAATAAATTGTACTTTTTGGTACAATAAATTGCAATATTTGGGGCAATAAAGTACTTTTCGGTGCAATAATAGTACTTTGTGGTGCAATAAATTGTACTGTTTGGTACAATAAAAGTACTTTTTGGTACAATCCATTGTACTATTAGGTACAATAAAAATAGCTTTTGATAAAATAAAATTACTTCTTGATACAATAAATTGTACTTTTTGATACAATAAATTGTAATATTTGGGGCAATTAAAGTACTTTACGGTGCAATAATTGTACTTTTTGGTACAATAAATTGTAATAATTGGGGCAATAAAAGTACTTTTCGGTGGAATAATAGTACTTTTTTGTACAATAAATTGTACTTTTTGATACAATAAATTGTTATATTTAGGACAATAAAAGTACTTTTCGGTGCAACAATAGTATGTTTTGGTACAATAAATTGTACTATTTGGTACAATAAAAATACCTTTTGATACAATAAAAGTACTTTTTGGTATAATTAGAGTACTATTTAGTACAATAAAAACATTTTGGTGCAAGTATTTTCTGGTGAAAAAAAATAAATGTTTGGCACAATAGATTGTACCTTTCGGTACAATAACAAGTTGTAGTATTTGTTGCAAGAAAAGTACATTTTGGTACAGTAAAAATACTTTTATGATGCACAAAAATAACAAATAAAACTTTTCTGCAATAAAAGTACATTTTAGGACAATAAGTTGTACAATTTTGTACAATATATTGTACTTTTTGGTGCAATGAATGTAATTTTTGTTACAAAAAAGGAATTATTGGTACAATAAAAATACCTTTTTGTGCAATAAAAGTACTTTTTAATAAAAAAAAATTGTACTTTTTATTGCAATAAAAGTTCTTATAGGTACAATAAACTGTAATTTTTAGTACCATTAAATTTAGGTACAATAAAAATACTTATAATTTGTTGGTACAATAAAATGAACATTTTGGAACAATAAAGTACTAAAGTAGCAAAAAGTAATTTTTGGTATACAAATTTTACAATTTTGTACAATAAATTGCACTGATTGGTCCAATAAAAGTACTTTTTGATACAATAAATTGTACTAACTTGTACAATAAATTGTACTATATGGTACAAAAGGGTATTCTTTGGTACAAAAAAAACTCTTTGGTACAATAATTATACCTTTGTGGTACAATAAAAATCCCTTTATGATAAGGTTACGTTGATACGACAGATACGTTCAACCCAGCTCCCATGGATCCAAGTATGAGTTCCGTTGTGATACTTTTATCAATTTTTTGCACCAAATATTCCTATTCTGTTCGGTCAACGTCGCTATAATGCCATTTCGTTGATCTGATGAAGGCATGGATGTTCCGCAAATCGCCTACTGATAGACAGGTATTGTCTTGAAATGTCCGATGACCAACATTTTCATATCTCCGGTCACCAAAAGCAGGGCAGTGACATAGAAGATGCTCCGTGGCCTCCTTCCTCATCATTGCAACTGCTACAAAAATCGTTATAGGATAGTTTCAACCTCTTAGCGTGTTTACCAACCGGCCAGTGACCGGTTATTACCGGCTATGATGTTCCTCAGGTGGACTCTGGACGGGTTCAACACAAATCGTGTCCTCTGTTTATCCATTGTGGCCAAATTTGTTTGGTCGTCGTGAAAGGGAATTCTTTCACTTAGCAATGAGGTTTAGTTTTCCCGAAATTAGCTGTTTCCCCCTTGTGTCGTTTTTGAGTTATGCCTCCCCAAAATGGCTATAGAAGCTTAAAAACTTTAAGCCTAAAGCGTCAATATACTCTAATCGTGCTCAATTTTTGGCTATACCAAAGACTTATCATTTTTAGGGGACTGACAAAATTCTGCAATATTTTTCCCTATATAACTTGCTACCACCCTATTGCACACTGCAGTAAGTCAATCGTTGCCATAGTAAAGCAAATATATGTGAACGGCTCTAGCATCCATAAATATTGGAACATTGTGGGTGAAAAGTTAAGGTAAGAATTTAGGGTATGTTGTACGGATTTCCATCTAAACTACATTGACCTCTAGCTCATTAATATATTATTTATACACACACATATATATCTTTAATATTATTACTACTTTGTTTAAGCTTTAATAAAAAAAAAATTATTTCATTACACCGCATGTAAATCACCAATCCACACATTTGAAAAAAAATCTTTGGACATTGCATTTATACATACAATATATATATGTAAAAGTATTAAATATATATATCACTATATATGTAAAAACACTATATAGCAACAGAAATTATAAAAATATATTTATAGCATTTAAACAGAAAAAAAATATTTAACTGTATAAAAAAACAAAAACCTCCAAATAAAAACTTTACAAATCCCTATAAATTGATAGCATAAAAAATCAAACATACACACATACACTATTAATACAGCTCGTTACCAATAAAAAAATTATAAATGAAGTGAAAAAAAAATTGAATTATAAAAAAAAATTAATTTAAAAACAACAACCAACAACCATAATAGCAACCGCTTAAACAGACATTATTATTATATAAAAATCTATGAGAAAAAAAACAAAACACAACAAATAATGCTTAGTTTGATGTACAACGTTTGAAAAACGCATAAACAAATCAATAAATATATATATATATGAAAAGAAAAATAAAAACAAAAAGAAACCATTTTCTCAAAATAAATTTATAAATGGAGTTATCATTTAAAGCTTGATAGTGTGGGGGCGGAGGTGAGTATAAGAGGCGTCAGTGTAGCAAAATGTAATGGGTCAAAAGGTTTAATCGAATCCATTATAAAGGAACACAACATATTTGTTGCCGCGGAAAAGACAGAAAATTTTTCGTACAACAGTGACGTTCATTTTATAAAGAAAAAAATAAATTTCCCATGACATATGGGAGAGCTTCTCGAATTATGATGAAGCTTTTGAGAAGCTTTTGCTAAAAATGCCGCCGATTTGACTCGACACTACTGAGAAGTTGCTGTCGGCAACATTGACGTCCCATTGACGGCCCGTGAAAGAAATGTATATGAAATAGAAATTATTTCCCATGTATCTCTAATAGTACGATAGTACTTCCGAATAATACTCTTATATCGGATATTTTTATGAAATAAATCACAGCAAGGTCAATGATATTACCAAAATGTTGGGTTTATTAACTCAAAAATTGCATGACATTAATAGCCTGTTCAGTGAACTTTTTCGTGTAGGCAGACGAACGATTGCTACCCAGACGATCGAGTTTTTATTTGTGTTTTCTTTCTCTTTTCACCCGGGAGTAAAAGCTCATTTCACTCATTGTCCTTCTTTCAAAGTCTATTGTTGCCGATGTGGTGTTTTGGTCTTTTCGAAAGCTTTTGCTATTGAAAAATACCATGTTTTTGCAAGATGCTGGCAACCCTCTCTTTAGTGAATAGAGCCGACTGCGGACACACAAACAAAACAAGCAAACAACAACTCAAAGGTGTTAAGCCGCATTAATTAATAGTTGTATTAATGAAAATCTATAATGATTTAAGAAACAAAAAAACAATACGAAAATCAGTTACATAGATCGATTCCACTAAACATCCCAAATCGTTTTTTTTGTCCACCATTTCCAAATTTCAATGTATATAAGTGTCTGAAATGTTCTAAGCTGTAAGAAAGAACATTCATTTGTAAAAATACTCAATTTTAATAACAATATCTCATTTTCTGTGCAATGTTACACCTCAACGATTGCTAATTTTTGGTCGTCCAATATGACGTTTTGTTTCGCCCGTTATTCAGTTTCTCGAACCAAAAATTTCCATCAATAAAAGCTCTTTTTTGTTTCACTCAAAATAAAGAGTAAAAAACCAAAAATGTCAATCGTTCGCCATTTGGCGTACGAATGGTTGAAAAATAAGTTACAAAAACAGTTTTTGACAGATGTCCTCCGCGACAGCGCCTACAGTATTTACCGCTTATATGCACGCCGGTTATAAGCATTTATCGTTTATATGCAGCCGAACTTGAACAATCTTTCTTTTGTATATAAAATACACGCAATATTTTTTAATATATGCATTTCGCCTATATGCATTTCTCGCATTTATGCACCAAAATTATGTAGGATTTTGAGAAATTGCATGTAAAAAATTCTCATATATGCACTGTCTAAATTTAAAAAATTATTTAAGCTAAGAGCATTTACAAAAAAACATATGAATTGCATTCAAATCTTAAACTTTTAACTTTATATTATTTATTTTTTTAAATTATTAATTAAAAACCGACTGGATTTAAGGTGAAATATAATTTTAAAGTCAAAGCACTGATCTCAAAAAAATTATAATACATATTAATACGTATTTAATGAAATTGAATTTACAAAATTCAAATAGTTACATGCATACATATGTAAATATTGATCTCAAAAAAAATGTTAAAAACACAAAACAAACTAGCAATGTGCATCCATATTCTGTTTTTACAATTACATTTTACGTTTCTGAACTTCTGGTGCATGTATTACTAAATACATATGTACATAACATATTTTTTATATAAGCACCACCGATGCAACTAAGCGAGTTTTTCTACATGCACTGCAAATGCATATAACCGAGTTTTGGTAAATGCATTTCCCGCTTATAAGCACTAAAAGTCGAGCAAATTACAAAGTGCATATAAGCGGTAAATACTGTAGTAAGTATCGTATAGGGGAATTTGTCACGTTTTAGTCTCTTTTGTTTCACAAAACATACATACTACATGGTGGCGTATGATTATCATATGTAATATTCCACGTAAATCATTCGCCACGGAGTATAACAGTTTTATTGTAACTGCTACAAAATAAAGCCAGTTCAAAATCATTTGATGAATGGAAAAGTGAAACTGTTGCATATGTAGGGAAATGTTATATGAACAGATTAAAGGAATCGTTATGTCAAACAAAAGAGCCTAAAACTCGCTCGCGAATTGGTCTTTTCCTAAAAATTGGATCTTAACTCGTGAGCCAAAGGCCACAAAATTTCAAATGAGTCAAAATGATCCAGAGCCAGCTCCAGATCCCATTTGAAATATTGTGGCTCGTGGTTCGCGAATCGAGACCTCATTTTAAATTTTGTGGCTCTTACAAAAAATTACCAAAAATAAGTTTTTGGTACAAAAAAAGTAATTTTATTGGCCCAAATGCACTTTTCTGTTCCCCAAAATACTTTATTTTACCAGAGTACTTGTCGGTACAAAGTACTTTTTTTGTACCAAAGCACTTTTTTTTACTTTTATTGGCCCAAAAGCACTTTTCCGTCGCACAAAGTACATCTTTTTTACCAGAGTACTTTTTTATACCAAAAAGTACTTTTATTGGCCCAAAAAGCACTTTTATGTTGCACAAACAACTTTTTTTGCACCAGAGTACTTGTCAGTACAAAGTACTTTTTTTACCAGAGTACTTGTCGGTACTGTATCAAAGCACTTTTTTGTACTTTTATTGGCCCAAAGCACTTTTCTGTCGCACAAAGTAAATTTTTTTTACCAGAGTACTTTTTTTATACCAAAAAGTACTTTAATTGGCCAAAAAGCACTTATTTTGCCCAAGTAAATTTTTTCCAGAGTACTTTTTTATACCAAAGAACTTTTATTGGCCCAGAAGCACTTTTCTGTTGCACAAAGTACTTTTTTTTGTACCAGAGAACTTTTTTGTACAAAAAACCAGTAAGAAAGTTTTAGTCGGGCAATCCGACTAACATATACCCTCAGTAAAACAAAAAAATGTCTATTATATTGATATTATTACTCGATTTCTAAAGTGGGCGGAGTGGTACATTTGTATGGGAGGTACCAGAAGGGGCGTGTCTAGATTTCCAGATTTTTTTCTCTAAAACTTTATCCTGTTAAAGCTTTACTAAATACAGAATTTGGGCACGATCGCGTTAGGCCTATTAATAATATTAATCGATTTTTAAAGTGGGCGGTACCATATGAGTATGGGGGTACCAGAAGGGGCGTGGCTAAACTTCCAGTTTTATTCTCAAAAACTGTATTCTGCTATAGGTTAAACAAATAAAGAATTTGGGTAGGATCGCATTGGATTTATTGATATTATTACTCCATCTCTAAAGTGGGCGGAAAGGTACATTTGTATAGGAGGTACCAGAAGGAGCGTGTCTTGACTTCCAGTTTTTTTCTCAAAACTGTATGCTGCTATAGCTTTACAAAAATAAAGAATTTGGGTACGACCGCCTTGGATTTATTGATATTACTACTCTATATCTAAACTGGGCGGAAAAGTACATTTGTATGGGAGGTACCAGAAGGGGCGTGGCTAGACTTTCAATATTTTTTCCAAAACTTTATCCTGTTATAACTTAACAAAATGCATAATTTGGGCACGATCGTGTCGAGTGTATTGATACTATAACTCCATCTCTAAATTGGGCGGAGTTGTACATTTGTATGGGAGGTACCAGAAGGGCCGTAGCTAGACTTAAAATTTTTTTTTTCCAAAAGTTATCGCGAGAACCAGCCGGACAGACAGACGGACAGACGGACAGACAGTAGGAACATGGCTCAAACGACTTAAAAATCATGAATCGAATTTGGTTCAAAGAAACCTAGGGTCTAAAGTCACTCCATCTATGTGTTACATTTTTGGGTCGAATCAAATGATATAAATCCCTAAGGGTGATGGTATAATTACTTTTAAGTAGTAGTATCCTTTTTTGTTCAAAATTTATAAAAAAAAAAAATTTACAAAAATATTTGAATTTTCAAAATTTGTTGATATATCACTTGATACTATTAAAAGCTTAATACTAAGCGGAACCATCTCTTACGATACCCAGTATCGTTAAAAGTAAAATATGTATTAAATTTTAAAGTTGTTTGGGCCTTGTCTAACTGGTTTATCCAAACTCCTTTTTATAACTTCTTCTAAAAACTTTAAAAAATGTTTGTCTATCATAAATGAGATTAACAAAAATTACAAAATATGTACATACTAACCACTTACCCTTTTGAATATGCCATAATAACACAAACACCATTTGTTGCTGCATTTTTTCGTAATTTTAGTTTCATTTTATATATTACTCGGTATTTTCTTTTATTCATATTGTTGTTTTTTTTTCAGACACTATTTTGTATGCGTAAATATAAATAAGTATAATTAAAATTAAAAACGTTTAAAAAAACTAATCATAACATACATCATATCGATCGTTATCATTATCGTATGTAACGTATTTATAACTATATATGTATTTAAAGTTAGTATCTGGTTTATTGCAATAAACTCTCACACACAATTGTAAAAAAAACACTAAATTATTATGAAATTTAATTTAATTTTTTTTATTACATTTAATACAAATATTTGTTGCTGTAGTTAATTACTATTTTTGCTGTTGTTTGGACTAATACGAAAATATAATTTATCAGCAGACTCAATGGAGGTGTGGAGGTGAGGGGATTAAAAGAGAGAGACTCGTAGTTTATATGCTGTTCATTTGCTATACTTTTTTATTTATTAATTTAGTTTATATATATATATTTATATGTATATATAGAAGTATGTATATTTCAATTAATTTTATATATCACTACACAATTAAAAAAATATATTATATATATATATATATATATATATCGATCGTATGTACTAAGTATATATAATAGTAGGTAGGTCTTATTGAAATGTATAAAAAAATTACAGGATGTATAAAACATTTAATAATAAAGTTAACAGCTCAGTTGTCAGTTACTGCTGCTGCTGCTTCTACTTCTAATTATTCTTTTTCTTCTTGTAGGTTTTCTAATCGTGTATAAAATATGACAAATAAGTGGGCATGATTGTGATGATGGTAATGGTAGTGGTGGTGTTGTTTTTTATGTGGGTGTGATGCGCTTTGATTTGTATAATTTCAAAAAATAAATTAATTTCCCAAAAAAATAAGTCAATATTCGTCGTATAGGTTTTTTAATATCAGTTTATAGGCTAACAGCCGTATTCATAAAAATGTATTAAAGGTAAATAACGAATTAACATATTTCTTAGTCAATTTATTCTAAAAACCTTTCATATATTATCATGAATAAAGCTTAAATAGTTTTTTTTGTTTGTTCTTGCTTTTTTGTTTTCTTTAATAAATAATTTTGCTTTTGTTTTTTGTTTAGAAAAATTTACAAATTTTTTTTTAAAGTAACAGGATTATCAATTTTAATTTTTTAATGATTAGGAAAGTGTTTATTAGTGAGATAGCTTTTTCTTTTGTTTAGATTAGTTTTTTTTTCTCATTTCTTATTGGAATAGGGCTAGGTGTTTTTATTTAATTTTTGATTAATTTGTATAGTATTTAATTTTTTCCATTACCAAAAATAATTTTAAAAAAGATTGTATTTACACATATGTATTTAGGCTTTAATTTAGATGTTTTATATTATATATATAGGAATATCTAATTTTTTTCTGATAGTTTCCCTAGTTTGGTTATCTTTGTTTAAATTTTTGGGCAAAAGTAAATACTTATAGCGGTTCTACGTAGTTTTTGTTCTCATACACAATTTTGTTAATAATTTAATAAAAAATTTTAATAGAAAAAAATCTTATTAAAAAATAAATTAAAATTTAAAAAAAATCTCATTAAAAATAAATGTGATTTTTCAAAAAATAACTAAAAAATTAATAAATTTAAAAAAAAAATAAACTAAAATTAAAAAAAAAATTAAAGCCAATTATCATTTTTAAAAAATTGATTTTTCCAAATTAAAATCAAAATTAATTTAATAAAATGATGTTAAAAAATATTAGCATTTTTCAAAATTAAAAAAATATTTGAAATTTTCAAATTTAATAACAAAATTTCAAGAAAATATTTGAAATAAAAACAAAGTTAATAAAAAAAATATTTAAAATTTTTAAAAAAAATAAAAATAATTTTTTTTAAATAAATAAAAAAAAATTAAAAAATTATTTCAATTTTTCAGAATAAAAATAATTATGATTATAACCTGTAATTAGTTTTTCTTAGTTCTGTCTCCCATAAAGAATTAAATTGTATACCAATAATAAAAAAAATTTTTTTAATTACAAAATTTCATTTAATAATTATAAAATCTTTTATGCGATATTAACAAAAAAATAACAATTATTTTAAATATTGTGTTACCCAACAAAATAACAGCATCAGCAAAAAAATAAAATAAAAATTTAATATTTTAGATTTTTAATAAAAAATCCTGTAGTTTACTTTATCTACATTTTGGGTCAAACAAGAATAGTTTCCTAAAACAAAACAAAATTTATAAAAAAAAAATTTGAAAAAAATATTTAAATTTTTCAAATTTAATAAAAAATTTAAAAAAAGTATGAATTTTTTTAAAATGTGGCAATAATAAAAAAAATTAATACACACATTTTTTTATATTTTTTTTAAGTCTAATATTTAAAGCGGAATTATTGAAAGGAAAAAACAAAATCAAAATTAAAAAACAAATTTACAATTATATTTTTGTTATCAAAATTTTTACATCTTAAAAGGGTTAACAAGTACTTTTAATGTAGTAACTTCTACATTTACCGCACCATAAAGAAATTATACTGTAATAGAAAGTACTTTTATTGTACCAAAAAGTACTTTTACTATCTCAAAAGTACTTTTACCGTTTCAAAAAGTACTTTTATTGTTTTAAGAAGGATTTTTATTGTATCTTAAAGTACTTTTTTATAATTCTTTAGTTGTCCCACAAGTAATTTTATTGTATCGACAAGTACTTTTATAGTACAAAAAGTACTAAATTTATTGAATCAACAAGTGCTTTTATTGCACAAAAAGATACTTTTATTGTACCAAAAAAATTTTATTGTTTCGACAGTACCTTCATTGTACCAAAAAGTACTTTATTGTACATAGAATGTACTTTTATTGTACAAAACGGTTATATTATTGTATACGAAAAGTACTTTTATTTTGTCAAAGAGTACTTTTATTGCACCAACTAGTACTTTCATTGTACCAAAAAGCACTTTTATTGTATCGAAAAGTACTTTTATTATACCAAAAAGTAAATTTAAAGTACCTTAAAGTAATTTTATTGAGCCACAAAGTACTTTTATTGAACATAGCAAGTACTTTTTCTACACTAAAAGATCTTTTGAATACAAAAAAGTACATTTAGTAATAAAAGTACTCGTTGGTACAATAGAATTATTTGTAGGTGCAATAAAATTGATTGTGATGTAATAAAAGTACTTTAAATATACCGAAAAGTACTTTTATTGTACATAGAGAGTACTTTTGTTGTACAAAGAGTACTTTTATTTAACCAAAAGATTCTTTATTTTATACGAAAAGCACTTTTATTGCATCAAAAAGTACTTCAATTATACCAAAAAGTACTTTTAGTATGCCAGAGTACTTTTATTGTATCAATTAGTACTTTTAGTACACCAAAGAGTACTTTTATTGTAACAAAAAGTACTTTAATAATACTGAAAAGTACTTCTATTTTTCTAAAAAGAACTTTTTTTATACCAAAAAGTATTTTTTTTATACCAAAAGGTACTTCTATTACCAAAAAGTAGTTTTAATATACCAAAAAGTACTTATATAGTATCTACAAGTACATTAATCTTACTAAAAAGTACAGTTATTGTACCAAAAAGTACTTTTTACTATAAAAAAGGACTTTTCGGTACTATAAAAGTATTTAATTATATCAAAGAGTCCTTTTTTTACTAAAAAGTACATTTATTGTACCAAAAAGTACTTTTTAGCAAAATAAAATTACTTTTCGGTACTATAAAAGTACTTTTTGATGTAATTAAAGTACTTTTTGATACAATTTAAATATACCAAAAGTAACATTATTGTACCAAAAAGTACTTTTTTGTATATAGAGAGCACTTTTATTTTACCAAACGATTCTTTATTGTATACGAAGTGTAATTTTATTTTATCAAAAAGTACTTTTAGTATATTAGTGTATCAGAAAGACTTTTATATACCAAAGAGTACTTATATTGCAACCAAAAGTACTTTAATAGTACCGAAAAGTTATTCTGTTTTACTAAAAGAACATATTATACTTATATATAAAAGTATTTTTTTGATATAATAAAAGTACTTTTTGATACAATTAAATTACTTTTTGGTATATACTAAAAGTACTTTTTGATGCAAAGTACTTGAAGTTTTTCGAGTCTATGCACTCTCATTTCGTTATAAATTCTAATGCATAAGACTTGATAAAGCATTTGCAATTATTATAACAAAATCTGCTGACGAGGATTTGTGGCTGAATCCGAAACAGCTGTACAGACTACCTGGCATTATGAGAATATCATTCTGCTATAAAAACAGACCGAATAAATACAAACATAACGATGAATATGGTTTATTTTCCTTTTGATGACAACTGCATGTACATTTCACTACAGTACAGTTATTTTACCTATTTTACTTCTTGACCATATTATACAAGCTCCCCTCTTTTATTGCCCTTTAAAAAACAAAACAGATTCTTGTACGTATTATAAATAAATGAAAAAAATAACCCTTATTAAATTTTAACTACTTTCATTTCCTTCCTGTAGGATATACATACATAGATTTGTGTTTCTTAGCATTTTATTCAATTGTTATCGTTTTCTTTTCTCAGCGTTTGTTTTTTTTTTTTTGTTGTTTCTTTCTTTCTTTTCATCTTTTTGTATGTCTTAAAATATATCTAAAGATTTTAAGCTACATCATACATATACATACATTTGTTATTACATAGTATTTTAGTATTAGTTTTATTCTTACATATGTATAATTATTCGTTAAGAGTAATAGTAATATAAAGTCTATTTACACATATATATGTAAGATGTATATAAAGTATATATGTATATATAAAAATTAAATAATCTATTTAACAACCAAAGACTGTTTTAAATGACGCAGTAAACCGGCGCCAATATCCTGAACATCAGGCCATTGGCGTATCACACAAATTATAAAAAATATCGATAAGAAAGTGGTTAAAACGCGAACTCTATAGAAAGTAAAAGAAAAGTAATTATTAAAAGACATTAAATACAATAAAAATAATAAATAATTAACAGTAATGTTCTGGAAAACAATTCGATTTGAAAACAGAGCAAAATCGGTAAAAATTTATTAAAAAGTATTCTCTTTTTACCGATTTTGCTCTGATTTTAAACCGAATTGTTTTCCAGAACAAGGCTGTAAATGTCAACACCCATTGCTTGAACATACCTCGTCTTCAAAAATGGCATTATAATACCCGCTGCTGTGGCGACCAGCAATAACACCACTTGTAATATGGTCAGCACAACATTGATTAATTTCACCACGAGTGCACGGGCATTTGAGTTGTCGATACCCTCAACGGTCACATATTGTTGTTGAGATAAATGTTCCATTTTTGAAATCTGCAAAAGGTATAAAGTAAAGTCTTGTTCCTGAAGAGGGAATTATTATTCTTTCAAACTTACTCTAGTTTGACAATTTTCCAAAACATCATTGACATCCTGTAAACGTTCATCACTTTGATATTGTACTTTCTCCTCCATATCGGCTATGGTTTGCTTTAAATTTTCAATTTCATTCTGGAATTAAGAAAAAAAGGAAATTTGAATAAAGGTTTGAATAAAATTAAAAGAAAAAATATAGTTGAATAAACTAAATAGACAGCAAACTAAACGTCCAGCTGTGGAACGATGTCAATGGGTGTATTCAATTGTTTGAAGTTAAGAGATTCAAATTTAAATTAAAGCTTTGTGGTAAAATAAAAGTAAGTAAAAGTACTTTTTGTTACAACAAAACTACTTTTGATACATTAATGGCACTATTTAGTACTATAAAAGTACTTTTGTGCACCATAAAAGTACCTTTTGATGCAACAAAATTCTTTTTTATACAGCTTTTAAAGTAAAATTACTTTTTTATAAAGCTGTATACATATTCTAAAGTACAAAGTAATTTCATTGTATTAAATTGTACTTTTGAAGTACACAAACGTACTTTTATTGTATCAAAAAGTGTTATTATGTATCAAAAAGTTTTTGTTGTTACAAAAAGTACTTTTATTTCACCACAAAGTACTTTTATAAATAAGGGCAGCTATAATTGATATAATCACATTTTTAACACATCTTACCTGATGTAATTCCGTCAAGTCATTTATTTGCTCTTCCAAACCCTCGGCACGATATCGTTCACTTTCTAACGTCGAAGTTAAATTATTAAATTCCTTTTGAGCATTCTGAAATTAGTAAACAGAAATTAATAAATACCATAAGTTATTAAAGCATAAGCTTAAAGAATAACAAAATCTATAATAAAATCGACAAAAGAGAGACAAGTCAAAATTTATAATTTTTCATTTTCTGCAATAAAAAGAGAGAAAAAACCACATAAAGCGGTAAATATGGTCCATTGTTTAGTATCCTCTTCCGTAAAAAAGAACCGTTATGACACTCTCTGTGTTTTAAGAATAACTTCTTTAGACCCAACCAAAGAGTTACACTTTTAGTTTTAATAATTTTGAGTTGTCCCCCTTTTGTCGAACAGGTGCGATATATTAAAATTACAGATTTATATATACTTTAAGAAGATTTAAGGCTGTGTGTGTGTTCTTTTTTTTTTGTAGACACCTTCACATATTACACCATTAATAATTCGAGTAGAAGTAACAAAATCAAAGTACCTTAATAACCTTGTGATAGTTGTTGGCCAATAATTTCCGAAGACAAGGTCGGACTCGATGGTTTTACCCGAATTCGGACACGAGGAATCGAACTAAATCATTAGTTTTTTGAGTTACAAGACGGTTTCATACGAAATATTTTTTTAAGTTTTTTTTTACTTTGAGTATTGTTTTAAGATTTTCGACAAGCTATAATTGGGTTTTCGGATAAGCTTGACTTATTTAAAAAAAGTTTGTCGAAGACGGTATATATTCGAAACCCCAACTATACAGCCATGTTCTGGAAAACAATTCGGTTTGAAAATAGAGCAAAATCGGTAAAAAGGTAATACTTTTAATACCTTTTTACCGATTAAGCTCCGTTTTCAAACCGAATTGTTTTTCAGAACATGGCTGATTGTCTACAAAAATCAACTTAAGCTCAAAAACCCCTACACCTGAGAAAAAACTGCCATTGTAACTCAAAAAACTAATGATGCAGTTCGATTCCTCGTTTAAAACCGTGAGTCCGTCCATGTCTTCGGAAATTTTTGGCTAAAAACAAATCACAGTGCTTGTTTTGTATTGTTGATCTATATGTGTAAATAATGAATGTGTTTTCGTCGTTCGGTTCAAAATCTATCTCCATTATTGCTACTATAATTTAATTTACAAGAATTGTGTTAAATGGATTATGTTTATGACAGCTGGCAGGGCAGATAGCTATTTCGATAGTTGCCAAACTATCCTCATCAGCACCCTTTGCTGTGCCTTCTCCACACATTAGCACAACATACAGTTTTATTTTTTGGTACAATCAACATGCAGTTCGATTCCTCAAAATGCACTATCAATGTACCAGTACTTTTAATGTACCAGAATGTACTTTTGTTGTACCAAAAATTACTGTTCCTAAAAGTACTTTTATTATATTAAAATACAAAAAAAGTAATTTCAATATATCAAAAAATTACTTTGAAAATACCAAAAAGTACATTAAAATTACCAAAAAGCACATTAAAAGTACCATAAAGTACTATAAAATTACCGAAATGTACTTTAAAAGTACCAGAAAGTACTTTAAAAGTTCAAAAAAAGTAGATTAAAGGTACCAAAAAGTAATTTTGTTCTACCATCAAGTGCTTTTAAAGCCCATAGTACTTTTAATGGCCCAAAAGAACTTTTATTGTATCATAAATAACTTTTTTGGACTAAATAGTACTTATGAAGTACCAAAAAGTACTTAAAAAGTTTAAAAAAGTACTTTTAATGCACCAAAAGTACTTTTATTATACCATAAAGAACTTTTAAAGCAAAAGTACTTTTATTCTACAAAGTACTTTATTCTTTTATTCTATTATTGCACAATAAAGAACTTTATTATACCATAAAGGAGTTTTTTTTTTGTATTAAAAAGTACTTTTAAAGCACCAAGAAGTGCTTTTAATGCCCCTAAAAGTACACTTATTTTATCATAAAGTACTTTTAAAGCCCAAAAAGTACATTTAGTGACCCAAAGTACTTTTATTATACCATAAATAACTTATTTGTACCAAATAGAACGTTTAAAGCACCAAAATGTACTTTCAAAGTTCCAAAAAGTACTTTTATTCTACCATAAAGTGCTTTTTTATGCACCAAAAGTACTTTTATTATCCATAAATAATTTGTTTGTACCAAATAGTACTTGTAAAGAACCAAAAAGTACTTTTACAGTATCAACAAAGTACTTTCATAGTACCAAGAAGTACTTTAACAATTTCAAAAAGTACTTTTACTCCACCATAAAGTGTTTTAATGCACCTAAAAGTACATAAAGTACTTTTAAGACCCAAAAAGTACTTTTATACCACAAATAACTTTATTGTACCAAACAGTACTTTGAAAGCACCAAAAAGTACTTTCAAGGTGCCAAAAAGTACTTTTAAAGTACTAACAAGTACTTTTAATGTACCTAAAATAACTTTTTTCGAACTAAAACGTACTTTTATTGTAAAAAGTACCAACAATGTAGGAAAATCTACTTTTATTCTACCATAAAGAACCATTTAAACGCAAAGAACTTTATTGTACCAAAAAGTTATTTGAAAGTATCAAAGAGAACTTTTATAGTACCACAAAGTACATTTATTGAACCAAAAAGTACTTTTATTCTACAACAAATTACTTTCTAAGCATTTATTGTATCGAAAAGTATTTTATTACAAGAAAATTGCATTTATTGTGTCAAAGGAACTTCTATAGTATCAGTCCAAAGCGTACTTTTGTTGTTTCCCAAAAGTACTTTTTCTGAACTAAAAGGTACTTTAATGCTAAATAAAAAGTAATTTTACTGTGTCAAAAAATACATTTATTGTATCACAAAGTACAGTTATTGTACCAAAAAGTACATTTATTGCATGAGAAAGTATTAATAGCTTACCAAAAAGTACTTTCAATGGGTCAAAACGTAAATTGTTTGTGCCAAAACGTAGTTTTATTTATTCAAAAAGTACTTTCATTTGGCACAAAAGTACTTTATTGCACAAAAGTACTTTATTGTACCGAAAAGTACTTTTATTGCAAGACAAAGGCATTGATTGTATCAAAAAGTACTTTTTATTGTAACGAAATTACTTTTATTGTACAAAAAGTACAACAATTGTACCAAAACTTTTAATGCATGACAAATGCATTGATTGTATCAAAAAGTACTATTAGAGAATCAAAAAGTACTTTTAATTGTACCAAAAAATAATTTTAATGTTCCTAAGAAATACTTTTTTTTGCATGAAAAGCACTTTAAATGTATCAAAATGTACGTTTTTTGTACCAAAAAGTACTTTCAATGTACCAAACGGTATTAATTGTACCAGAAAGTACTTTTATTGTATAAGAGAGTACTTTGTACTTAACTGTAGACAAAAAGTACTGTCATTGTGCTAAAAAGTAAATTTATTGTACCACAAAGTACAGTTTTTGTACCAAAAAAGTACTTTTATTGCATTTCTATTTTAGCAAAAAGTACTTGTAATGTATCAAAACGTAAATTGTTTGTACCAAAAAGTAGTTTTATTTTATCAAAAAATACTTTAATTTGACCAAAAAGCACTTTTATTGTACAAAAAGTACAATTATTGTACCAAAAAGTACAATTATTGTACCAAAAAGTACTTTTATTTTATTACTTTTAATGTTCCTAAAAAGTACTTTTACTGCATGAAAAGCACTTTAATTGTAACAAAAACTACTTTTAATGTACCAAACAGTATTTATTGTGCCGGAAAGCACTTTTTTACCAAAGAGTATTTGTATTGTGTCACAAAGTACTTTTTTTGTAGTAAATTGTAATGTTTTATGCAACAAAAGTGCAGTAAGTGTACCAAAAGTACTTTTATTGCATTAAAAAGTACTAAAAAGTACTTTATATGTACCAAAAGTGCTTTTATAGTATAAGAAAGTGCTTTCAATGTACTTTAATTGTAGACAAAAAGTACCTTTCTTGTACCAAAAAGTACTTTCAATGTACTAAACAGTATTAATTGTGTATTGTGTCAAAAAGTACTTTTGTTGTAGTAAACTGTTATGTACAGTACAGTAAGTGTACCAAAAGTAATTTTATTGTATATACTTTAAAGTACCAAAAAGTACTTTAAATGTACCAAGAGTATAAGAGAGTACTTTCACTGTAATTTTTGTACCAAAAAGTACAATAAAAGTACTTTATCGCAGGAGTTATGAAATGATGACTCAAGATTCCATTAATATTAATTCAATACTCTTCACGATCTCTCAATAACTGCAAACTAAAAAAACTAAACTTAATTTCCCTTTACACCCCATAAATAAGGTGTGGGATAGCTTCTCCCGTTGTTGTGAATTAACACGCTTTCTTTTTTTAGATTCACAACTAACGGCACCTACTTGTTTTATCAACGAATGCGAACATCACTGTTTGGGAAGCTTTTTACTAGACATGCCGATTGACTTGACACTTTACTGCGTAGTTGCTGACAACAACATTGAGGGGGCCGGCAATAAAACAAAAATTTATTTTTTAAATGAATGGAGCCATGGTAGTAGCGAGTTCTAACCATCATGACACGGCTGGTCCCATAATACATACTATAATACTTAGAATAGACATCACATTTTTACAGGACATAGACTATGACTTTTGGGACACTTTTGCGCATCATTAAGTCCATTTTACTAAAAAGTGGATTTGAAACATTTTTGCAGGATAATTTTTTCCAGATCTGTATCATATTACATAAGCGATTAATATTATTTTATTTAACAAATCTTAGGCTTAACTTAACAAAAACTTACCTCTAAACGTTCTATACGTTCGGTTAATTTTTCAATTTCCGCTTTACGTTCAGTTAGTTCTGTTAATAGAGATTTCAAGACAATGTGATATTGACTGGCACCCGATTGACTTTTTCCAGAGCTAAAATAAAAATAAAAAAAAATATTAAAGAAAAATAAAATAAATAAAAAAAATTTAAAATACACATAAAAATAATGTGATATAATTGTAGAAATGTAAGACATATATGTTGTGGAATTCGAATCTATTTCAGTTAGTTCAATTTTGAATATTATTTATAACTTTAGAAATATTTTTAAGAAATGTATTTTAAAAATGTATAAATATGGAAAAAAAATTCTATTAAAAATTGTTAAGATATGAATAAAAAATTATATATTTTGCGTTCTTTGTAATGACGTTTCGAAATCCATAACATCTATGTGATTTGCTTTAATAGAGTATTCTCAATAATCCATCATCAACTTACCCGGCTGGTATACTCTCACTGGTAACACTGCTGCATTCGCTGCCATTCTCACTATTGAATTTACCACTACCAGCACCACCGGGATTGCCGCCGCCGCCACCCGTAGAACCCGTCGATGGATTCGGTATAACATTGTTGGGCGTTGAGCTACCCAACATATCTTGATTCGCAGGCATATTCAAATTGTTTAAATCATGTTCTATACATATAAAATGTGAAAAATATTTTAAAGAAATTAAATTGTAGCTCATAATGATAAAAGGCACAGAAATCGTAGCAACAAAATCTGAATTTGAAAGAATATGCAATTTGTACAACAGACGTCTTTAAAGGGCAACACACAACTGACATAACTAAGAAGGTGGTGGTGATGGTGGTAAGGAGCTTATCGCAAATACATATACACACAACTGTTTCTGTGTGTGATCATAAAATAATTTAATCAATTTGCAATCTTAATGTTGGCTAAAGTGTTGGCAAATTGAGATATTAACTAAAGCGAGTAATAGTAACATTTTAACGTGGAGTACTAATTGAAAGCAATGGGGTAATGATATGAAGAGGAATTATTTCAGTATGATAAAAAACCAATGTAATGAGTATAAGGTAATTTTCAAGAAAATGTTGTTGTGTTATTACTTAGATACAATAATTTTGATAATTTTGAATAAAATTGTAATAGAATAACCCCAGAATTCAAGTATTTTATTCAAAATTCAAATATTTTAATCAAAATTCTATTATAATTTTGAATAAAATTCCCCTTTTAAGGAAAATTAGATTGTTGTACTCATAAAATACTAACTTTGCAACTAATTATTCACAGTTAAAAAATCCACAGTATAGTTCATGTACCATTTTAGCAAGTACTTCGTTCCACCTTAGTTTACAAACTCTAAACTGGGTTCTGAAAATCGTATAGCGCCGTCTTATTTATATAGCCTTTTTTACTTAATTCCAAATTTCAGATTTTATTACCATTAGTTGTTTCGCTGTAATGACACAAAAACGTATTTATTACAACTTACCTGACATTTGATTGATATTATCAGCACTGCCAAATTTATTCTTAATCAAATGTGCAAATTCACGTGGCTTTGACATAACAGACCCTGAAAATCCCGTAATGCCATCTCTTATGTTTCCTCCAACGTTTCTGCGCAAAGTAAAAAGAAGGATACAATTATTATTTAAGATTTTTTTATATTGCTGACAAAAAGGGTTGAAACATACCTTAAACCTTGGCCCACGTCTCTTAGGACTTCACGTGGTTGTCGGTGTTGTGATTTATTATGAAATTGTTGATTTTGCAGATCTTTTACACGTTTCGTATAGCTATCCAATTTCTTTTGCAGTTGAGATATTGTGTGTGCGCTTTTTTGATTCTTTTTCTCAAAAACAGCCTAAAAAGGAAAAACAAACAAATATTTTCAACAACAATTCACAACAATTTTTAAATATAAAAAAAAAAAAAATAATAAAAAAAATATATACATATAAAAATAATTTTTTATAAAAATACTTTTTTATACGAGTACCAAAATGTATCTCTTTGGGTCTATGATACAGTTTGGCCACGCCCTCTCCGCCCACTGATCGAATATAACAATTTCGTCGTTTTAATCAGTCCTGCGGAGTACTATCTGTGTTTGCTACATCTCTCTAGGGGCCAAATTTAATATCTCTAGTGCTAAATTATAGTTTTGCCACGCCTTCTTCGCCACCTGATTGAAAATTTAAATTTCGTCTGTATATTCATATTTGTGTTGCAGAGTACTATCTGTGTACCAAATTCCATCTCTCTAGGGTGAAACAGTTTTACCACGCCTTCTCCGCCCACTGGTCAAAAATCAAAATTTTCCTTCATATTTATAATTGTGTTGCAGTGCCCTAGCAGGATATCACAATTTATCTCTCTCTGGGGGCTTAAATACAGTATGGCAATCCGCCTACTGATACAAAATAAAATCTTCGTCTGCAAATTTGAACGTGAGGTGCCGAGTGCTATCCTTGGACCAAATTTTAGCTCTCTAGCTCTAAAAACAAGTTTTGCAAGCCCACTACGCCCATTGGATAAAAATTTATAAAAAAAAATATACAGCTTTTGGTACTTCCCCTATGGATCAATATAGACCAAAATCTATAAAGATATTTAATTTTTTGTATTATTTTTTCATAGAGCTTTGCAGTGTAAATAGAAATTTTGGATAAATTGGGAAAAATGGGCGTGGACAACTTTTCTATTTCTGAAAACCATATTCCAACTATTACGAACATTATAAAAAGATATGCGATGGCTAACGTACATCATTTAAATTTTATTTATATAGATTAATTTATTTTATATTATTATGGATTTTTTTTTATAAATATTTTATTTTTTTATTTTGTTTTAATTTTTAGTATTTTGTTATGTTAATTTTTTTTATTATTTTTAATTTTTTTTGTTAAATTATTTTTAATTTTTTTTAAATTATTTTTATTTTTTATTGGTTGGTTGGTTGGTGTGCGGGCATCTCCATCTTCGAGGAGAACACTTAGGTCCTTATGGACCCATTGTGACTCCCGTTGGGCATTTACGCCATCCCTTCAACCTATGCTATCAGCGCGTGTGCTGCCTGATTGCGTTGCCAGTTGTCGATTGGGTATCCGGAGTTTCGATCCAATCCGTCCAGTTAATAATTTTACAAAAGTTGTTGATCCTTCCGATATCCAACGATGCAAGTTCCTCTGCACCATTTAGGAAGGGTTTCCCCAGGGTTTCCAGTCTCCTTCTGTATAGCGCTGGGCAATCACATATAATGTGATCGTTGGATGGTTCACTGCTGCCGCAGTAGTTGCATTCGCTTTTCGTTGCGATTCCCATTCTGATCGCATGTCTGCCTATGGGTCCATGTCCCGTCAGGAATGTAATAATTTTTCTTATCTGGGCCCTCTCTAGGCTTACCAGGTACGATGTACGTTTCGCGTTGTATTCTGGGCAAGTCTTTTTGGCCTTTCTACAGGTTTCTTCATTCTCCCATCTGTCGTTTGCAATTTCAAACGTTAGATTTCCAATGGTACTTTTACAGGTGGATATAGGGCGAAGTGCTACGTGTTCAACGTCGCTTTCCTGCAGGGCTGAGCCCTGTCTGGCCTCTTCGTCCGCTCTGCAGTTGCCCTCGATTCCGCTGTGTCCGGGTATCCACGTAACCAGAACTCTGTTATTCCTGGATATTTCGTTAAGAGATTTCCGGCAGGCACTGACCACTTTCGATTTGATGTCACAGGACTTCAATAAGTTCACCGCCGCTAGACTATCCGTGAACAGGAGAATATCCTCCTGTGATATCCTCCTCACGTTGATCATGTCCGCGGCTCGTTTAATAGCAAGTATTTCCGCTTGGAAAACGCTGCAGTAGTCTGGAATTCTCGATCTTATACTTAGGCCTAGATCCGCGGAGTAGATACCATAGCCGACCTTGTCATCCAGTTTGGACCCATCGGTAAAGATGTTTATTGGTCCATACTCCTTTCTGGTGGGCGTTTTGATTTCGTAGAGGATGTTTGATTTCCGTGTATTGAGCACGTAGTCAGTTTCAAGTGAGATGTTGATATGGTTCAGGATCCTTGAATGTCCTATGGAAGGATCCCAATGTTCAATCTCGTTTAGTCGAATAGCTGATTTGAGAGCGGAGCATTTGCAGCTCAGATCAGGTGGTAGTAGATTGAGCATCGTGTAGAGCCTTAGAGGGGGTCGATCTCATACATCCGGTTATCAGGAGACAAGAGGATCGTTGAACACGATCTAATTGTCTAAATTTGTTCTTCTTGTCGATCGCGTAACACCACACTATAGAGCCATATTGTAATATTGGCTTCACTATAGCATTGTAAATCCAAAGTGTTACCTTGGGTTTAAATCCCCAGGTTTTCCCGATAGCTTTACGGCATGTATATAAAGCTATGAGTGCCTTGTTGGATCTGCTTTCAATGTTCTGTCTCCAATTTAGCTTCCTGTCTAATATAAGGCCCAGGTAGTTCGCCGTATCGGAGAAGTTGATTTGTTTATTGCCCAGATAGATGTTGGATGTAGCGGGCGATTTCTGTTTCCGACTGCAAAGTACTAGTTCTGTTTTGTCAGGGTTCGCATTAAGTCCTCTACTGGCACACCAGTTTGCCAGGATGTTGATATAGTCCTGTATCCTTTGTTCGAGGCAAGATAAACTTTCCCCAGAAACGCAGAGTGCTATATCGTCTGCATACGCTACTACTGTACATTAGACCGGGTCGCGAAAAAAAATTTCCAAAGTCGAGGGCAAATATCAAAGATCACCTCGAGACAACTTCAAAAAAAAAAATTTTTTCCTCCCCCACCCCCCGGAAAAACAGCCAAAATCGTTTTTTTATCACTGTTTTTTTGTTTGTGGCTCAATTGTCAAATCAAGGACATCGGTGTATAGGCCTCGACGAGTACTACATTTGTCCTATAGATGTCGCTGACATACGACATCATCTAGTAATGATGGTCTCATTTAGAGCAATTTCTACCCCTAAAATTTAAAAATATTTTTTCCTAGGATTAAAGCCCTTTAAAAACCAAGAACATTTTGCTTTGGAAGTATACAGTTCTATTTAAAAACAAAAAAGTTACGTATAAAAAGATGTATTTACAGCATCAACACTAATATTTTTTCCTGTTGTTTGCATTATTACAGAAAACTATTGCATACTTCTTAGCGTTTGGAAAAAAATATTAAATACAAGTCATTGCATACTTTTTAGCGCAAACAGTGTTTTCAAACATGCGGATGAAGTTATACAGCGTCACCAATATTCAACGAAATTATAAAGATATCTGGCGGAAAATGGAAGTATTTATAATAAAATATAGACGTTAATATGCACTTGTATTCTCCCATGCAATTTGCAACACTGAACATTTGTGCGAAATTTAAGTGAATCAGCGCTTAGAATGACTAATCAAATTGAAAAATTATTGCCAAACTAGAAAGTAGTGAACGGACTTTGAGTCGCGCCAATATTTGCTGTAATTACATACATATCTTTGCTCTTTTTGGGATTTTATTTGTAATAAAAGTTATATTTCGTCGGTAACTAGATTAAAAATGAATTATCTCGAGAAAATTTTTAATTTTTTTTCGATGTCGTTAAGACTTGTGCAACAATTTGAGCTACAAAGTATAGAATCATGTTTATAAAAAATTTTTATCAGCGCTGTAAAGTATGCAATAATTTGTGATAATAATGCGAACAACATAAAAAAATGTTTTTGTTGATGCTGTAAATACATCTTCTCATTCGTAACTTTTTTGTTTCTGAATAAAACTGTATACTTCCAAAGCAAAATGTTCTTGGTTTTTAAAGGGCTTTAATCGTAGGAAAAAATATTTTTAAATTTTAGGGGTAGAAATTGCTCTAAATGAGACCATCATTACTAGATGATGTCGTATGTCAGCGACATCTATAGGACAAATGCAGTACTCGTCGAAACCTATACACCAATGCCTTTGATTTAATGATTGAGCCACAAACAAAAAAGCAGTGATAAAAAAACGATTTTGGCTGTTTTTCCGGGGGTGGGGGAGGACAAAAAAATTTTTTTTTGAAGTTGTCTCGAGGTGATCTTTAATATTTGCATCGACTTTGGAGAAAAAAAAAATTTGTATGGGGACCGACCCGGTCTACTGTACATCAATCCGACTCCAACCGTTTGAGAACGTCGTTGGCGGCAAAATTCCACAATAGCGGCGATAATACTCCCCCTTGAGGGGTGCCTCTAGTCACCCTTCTAGTGAGGGTGTGATTTCCCAGCTTTGAGGTGATAGTTCTCTTTATTATCATGCTAATATGCGAGTTGATGTGTAAGCTGTTGAGCTCTGTCAAGATGCAGAGGGGTTCGATGTTGTTGAAAGCTCCCTCTATGTCCATGAAGGCAACTAGAGAAAATCCTTTCTTATTTAACGATTTCTCTATGGGATACAATAGTGCATGGAGTGCGGTTTCTGTCGATTTATATATATTTTTATTATTTTTGTTTTTTTTTATTATTTTTATTTTTTATTATTTTTGTTTTTTTTTTATTATTTTTATTTTTTATTATTTTTATTTTTTATTATTTTTATTTTCTTATTATTTTTGTTTTATTATTTCCATTTTTTTTATTAATTTTATTTTTGTATTATTTTTATTTTTTTTTTTTACTTTTATGTTTTCGTTATATTTATGTTTTTGTTATTTTTATTTTTTTATTATTTTTATTTTTTAATATTTTCATTTTTTTTATTATTTTTATTTTTTATAATTTTATTTTATTTTTTTTACTTTTATTTTTTTATTATTTTTATTTTTAAATATTTTCATTTTATTATTTTTATTTTTTTATTTTTTTTATTATTATTAATTTATTTTTATTTTTTTATTGTTTTAATTATTTTTATTATTTTTAGTATTTATATTTTGTAATTATTTTTAGTTTTTTATTATTTTTATTACTTTTAATTTTTTTTTAAATTATTATTATTTTTTTTTTTAATTATTGTAAGTTATTTTTAATTATTTTTATTACTTTTATTTTCTTTTATTATTTTTATTTTTATGTTTTTATTGTTTTTATTTTTTTATATTTATTTTTTTATATTTATTTTTTATATGTTTTTTTTTAATTTGTTGTAGTTTTATAGATTTTAATATAATTATTATTTATTTTTGTTCTCTTCTCTTACCTTAATCCTTGTCAATTGTTGTTTGTCAGCACTGGCGGCTAATTTCAAATATTCATTAACATTATCTGCGAAAGAAACAACAACAATATTTTGTTTTAATTCAAAATAAATATCTGTAATTCTCATCTCATCAGGTACTCTTACCATCTCTGGCAGTTTGTTCTTTACGTATGGACTCTTTTGTACATTGGATTTTTGTATTTAAACGATCTAAAGCCTGTAAGCTTGAGGTGCGTTCGTGGCGGCGATGATGTTTCTTATTGCTACCCCCATCCACTTGGCCACCGGCTGCATCCAAATCATCGGAGGCAAAGGATTGGTAGCAAATGTCCTCGTTGCCTATTACAAGTAAAAAAAAAGAGAGAAAGAGATCATAGTAATTTGCCACATCCTCAACTAGGAATTCGTAGAAATATTTTTATTTACCTGATAATCTTGTATCGTCTATGACACCACCCGAACCACCAGCACTACTTAAACCTATATCCAAATTAGCTAAATCGCCCACCAAACCCACACCACCGCCCAGGGGTATACCACCACCTATGGCCCCGTAGGCCAATAGACCGCCTTGGTCTGAGCCATGAGTGCGCGCATACGTGCGATTACGTTCGCGACTGCGACGATTCGAGGGCGATTGGCTGCGGAAACCGCGAAAGGGCACCGCGCCCACCACACCACCACTGCCTATGCTACCGGTCATCGTCGTCGGTCCCGATGTATTGCTGGTGGCACTTGAGGAGGCAGCCGCTGCCGCTACGGCCGCAGATAGCGCCGCCGCTTGTGAGTTAAATGCTGCTGCCGCCGCCGCCGCTGAGTTGGTTGAGTCGGCACTCTCACCGCGATGATGATCACGCTCTCTGGACACTGTTGTTATATTCATGCGAAAATGTTTTGGTTGTTTTTGTTTAATTTAAGCTCACAAATAGGTACGAAATGTTTCAAAATGATAACAAGAAGTTCGGTGCAAAAGCCGTTACAATTTTCAAAACAAATTGTCGCTTCAAATGATCTTATGCGTTAGCGCACCTGGGTGTTTGTTCATGTAAGCTTGCTAAATTTTTAATAGTTTTGAGTTGGCAATTGATCTAAGGAAAGTGATGGGTGTAAAGCACATTTAGTAGTAAAACAACAGTACGTATGAGAGAGAGTGATAGAGAGACAGCGAGAGACGACTAAAGCTTAACACAAATAAAATCACGCATACTTATTATAAATTTACTTTTTGTTTGTGTGTGTTTTTTCTTCTTCTCTTTTTCTAAAGCATACTTTCAGGCTGAGTTTCAACGAAGCAGTGATAATAGTAACGCGACAAATGCAAAAAAAATAGGCTTTAACAGGCGTTGAGGTTGATAAACAGTGAACTTTTAAATCGTCATATGATAAAGAGAGACAATAACAGAGTGAGAAGAGAAAACTGTTTTTCCGTCTAATGTTGCAGTCTTGTTTAAAAAATATGTGTGAGCGTACGCAGGCAAACAAGTTGATCGCGGTAATTTCGTGGTAACAATTTTTAGTTGAGCAACAACATACACAATTTAACTTATGGTGAGAACAAGTAGGATGCGAGTGTGAGTGTGTGTGGCTTTGGTTGTGTGATGTCCTTTATCGCTTTTGTTTTTGTTTGTTTGCTCTCTTTTTTGATCTTATGAAGCTGTGTGTGATAAAAGAAGTGATGAGAGAAAAAAAATAGTTGTTGTTGAGAAAAAAAACCACATAACGAACAAAAAGACATGTATGTATGTGTGTGTTTGTAACTATGTTATATAAAGTGCAACTTAGAGATAAATGAATGCAAAATAAGAATGTTAAGGGATGTTCGGAAAGTTTAAAGTGAAAAAACGCTAACGTTTGATTTTGGTTTGATTTTCATACATTTAAGGGGAATTTTATTATTGTTTACACTATCATTGTTTAGTCATTGTATAAAGTCATAGCTGTAGTACACCTGGATGCTAGTGAGGTAGGGAGATAAATGCAGTGCGAAAAAGTTGGGTAAACTAGAAAAATTATGTTTACATACATATTTATAAGGCTTCTTAATATGGATGAACATTTTATAGCACAATTAAGCTAAGAGTACTTTTATTGTGCAAAAGAGTACACTTTGTTGTAACAAAATGCTACATCAATTGTACTAATTAGTACTGTTATAAAACAAAAAAGTACAATTTTCTGTATTAATAAGTAAGTTGTTGCAACAATAGGTACTTTTCTTGAACCAAAAAGTACCATCTATTATCCAAAAACTACCTTTGTTGTGCATTACCCGTGCGAAAAAAGTACTTTTATTGTACCAAAAAGTACTTTTATTGTACCAAAAAGTACTTTTATTGTACCAAAAAGTAACCTTTATTGCGTCAAAAAATACATTTATTGTACCGGAAAGTACATTAATGTACCAAAAAGTGATTTTATTATACCAGAAAGTACATTTACTGTACCAAAAATTAATCTTATTGTACCAGCAAGAACATATATTGTACCAAAAAGTGCATTAATTGTACCAAAAAGTACATTTTATAATACAAAAAAAATACACTTTTTTGCACCAAAATGTACGTTTACTGTACCTGAAAGTACACTATTGTACCAATAATACGTTTATTATACCAAAAAGTACTTTTTTGTATCAGAAAGTACATTTATTGTACCAAAAATTAATTTGATTGTACCAGCAAGTACATTTATTTTACCAAAAAGGGTATTAATTGTACCAAAAAGTACATTAACTGTACCAAAAAGTAATTTTATTGTACCAAAAAATACAGTTATAGTACCTGAATGTACATTATTGTACCAAAAATACGTTTATTGTACCAAAAAGTTATTTTATTAGACCAGAAAGTACATTTATTGTTCCAAAAATATGTTTATTGTACCAAAAAGTACTTTTATTGTACCAAAAATTGCATTCATTGTACCCAAATGTATTTTTACTGTACAAAAAGTATACTTTGTTGTATCCAAAAGTACATTTACTGTACCAAAAGTACAATTTAATATAAATGTTGTCATTGAAGAACTTATAGGTATTCTTTTACTGTACCAAATAGTACAATTTTTTGTACAAAAATTACTTTTGTTGAACTTTAAAGTATAATTTAGTGTACCATAATGTACAATTTATCTACTTTTATTTTTCACAAAAGAATAGTGTTTAAAAAAGTATTTTTATTGTACTAAAAAGTACTATTTACTGTACGAAAAGTAAACTTTGCTGTAACCAAAGTTAATTTCCTTTTACTGTAATAAATAGTAGAATTTATTGTACAAAATTACTTTTGTTGTACAAAAAAGTACAATTCATTGTATCATAAAGTACGATTGATTTACTATTATTGTACCAAATAGTACATTTATGGTACCAAAAAGTATTTTTATTGTACCAGAAACTACATTGTTTGTACCAAAAAGTAAATTTGTTTGTACAAAAATTATTTTTATTGTACCAAAAAGTAAATTTAGTACCAAAAAATACTTTATTGTATCAGAAAGTACAATTAAGCACTTTTATTGTACCAAATAAAGTACATTTATTCAACTCAAAAGTACCTTTATTTAGCTAAAACGTACATTTATGCAACTAAAAAGTAATTTTATTGTACTAAAACGTACTTTTATTGTACTTAAAATTACTTTTATTCTACTAAAAAGTACTTTTATTATACTAAAGACTACTTTTATTCTACTAAAATGTACTTTTATTGTACCTTTTTTATATCAACAAAAGTACTTTTATGATTCAGTAAGTAGTTAGATTGTACCAATAAGTTCTTTTATGTACTAAAAAGTACTTTTATTCAACTAATAAGTTCTTTTATTCAACTAATTTTCTTCCACTAAAAAGTACCTTTATTGTACGAAAATGTACTTGTATTGTACCAAAGAGGACTTTTATAGCAACAAAAAGTACTTTTATAGTTAATAAAGTATTAAGATTGTTCCAACAAGTAGTTTTAGTGTACTTTTGTGATACTGTACCTTTTTTTATATCAACTAAAGTACTTTTATGGTTCAGTAAGTGGTAAGATTGTACCAATAAGTACTTTTATTGTACTAAAAACTAAATTTATTGCACTAAGTACCTTCATTCTACTTTTTTGTACTAAAAAGTACTTTTATTCAACTAAAAAGTAATTTAATTCCACTAAAAGGTACTTTTATTGTACTAAAATTTTTACTAAAAAGTATTTTTTCTGCACCAAGGAGGACTTTTATAGCAACATAAAGTACTTTATGGTTAATAAAGTACTAAGTTGGTACCAACAAGTACTTTTAGTGTATTTTTGTATTACTGTACTAAAAATTAAATTTAATCCTTTTTTGTACTAAAAAGAACTATTATTCAACTAAAGTTTTTTTATGCAACTAATAAGTGATTTTATTGTATGTACTATAAATTAATGTACTTGTTGGTAAACTCAAAGTGCTCTTGGTACAATAAAAGTACTTTTTAGTAATAAAAGTACTTTTTATGCGATTAATTATTACTAGTATGATAAAAGTACTTCTTAGTATAATAAAAATACTTTTTGTATTAAAAAGTACAAAATGTGCTTTTACTACATTAAAAGGTACTTTTTGTGTACTTTTATTTTAACAGCAAGTACGACAAGTAAATTTCATGTACGAACAAGTTTTTTTAGTGTACCAACAAACACTGTAATTGTACCAAAAACTACCTTAATTGCATCACAAAGTACTTTCATTGTACCCACAAGTACATTTAATAAGTATTTCTATTATAAAAATTTTATAAAAAAAGTACTTTTTTTGTAATTGTACCAAAAACTACCTTAATTGCATCACAAAGTACTTTCATTGTACCCACAAGTACATTTAATAAGTATTTCTATTATAAAAATTTTATAAAAAAAGTACTTTAAATATATCAAAAAGTACGTATATAATATATCCATTGTATTGCAAGTAATTTTACACAGTGTAAACACAAAAAAAATTGAGATATCAAATGTCGCCATAAATATATTGTCAAGTAAAAACTGTGAATAAATACGAATTTTAACAAACAACAAGTTTAAACTTTCCAAACAACACCACGCTTATTCGAGTTTATCCTTTTAAAACACTTATTTTAAAATTGCCGATCCAAACACTTTTACAATTAAATTTTGGCTTTAATTAAATACAGAGAGAGATAGAGTATCATCCTGTACATAAAACAAAATGTACAACACAAATATATAATATTATGAATGAATAAACACATAATAAATGAACACATTGACAAGAGACTACACAATAAAATTGTACGTAAATCAAGTATCTCAACTACTATTTAAAAGTGAACAAAGGCAAAGAGAAAGTGAGCGAGAGCGAAATGTGATAGCATTGCAAAAGAATCAAATCGAAAAAAATAACAACATCAACTTACTTTGTTCTATACTGCGTGTGGCGGATGGAGATCTACTTGTGCGCAGAAGAAACGTACTTCCGGTTCTCGATTGCGGCAATAATTGTTGCTGCTGTTGTAGTGGTTGCAATGGCAACAATTGGTCTTTGGCTAATTGACTACCGACGCCAAGATGTAAACCATCCATTATTCAGTGGTTGTGCTGTTCGCAGTTGTCGTCGTCACTATTCTCAAAAGTTCAACTCAATTTCTAAAGATGAATAAATGAGAAGTAAAGCAGCAAAGCATTTTCTGTTCCAATACGTCGTCGTATATTGCGAGCTAACGAAATGTTCTCGTGTTTATCTTCCCACTGCAGCGATCAGTCTTGAGTAAATGTAATAAGGGATATATATTGGCTATGCCAGTGCCCAGACTGACTGGCTGTATAAGTAGCCGTTACTGTAAGTGATGCCGATACTCTCCTCCTACTGCTCTTTTCTTCGCAGTAGTTCAGTCGACTCGACTTGAATTGGACCAACAGCAATTACGTATCTGAAAGATTGAACAGGGCAAGAAAGTTGTACATGAATAAAGGCAAACCCAGAGATTATTTCTATAATTTTTTTTTTTTTTTTTTGTATTGTATTGTATTGAAATTTGAATTTTGTATTTAAATAATAGCGCTGTTATAATCTCTGTTGATGCATTGTCATTGTACTTGTCGGCAATGTTGTTGTTGTCGTTGGGCTGTATATATAAATCGGTTTAATTGAAATATAAATAAATTTAATCAGCATAAATTGTAAATGAAAACTTCCACATACAGAAATTCCCTCATGAACATACAGATACACTCACACACACACACACACACACACACAGAGAGAGAGATCATCGAGCTATGTCAAATAGTCCGACGATCTGTGACAGAGGGTGATGAGGCCATGGTTTTGTTGTTATTTTAGTTTGTTTTTTTTTTTTTTATATTACACTGGCAAGTAGGCTGTCTTTATAAACGACAGGGTTTGGATTATGTCATTTACATTTTTATATAGAATTTGTATATAGAACACAGAGTTTTTGTAAAGAAAACTTCAAAGTTATTGAAAAAATAATAACATAAATTTCCACCAAAACGTAAAAAATATTTGTTTCTATAACAAAAATAATATTTTAAATTCCCAATGAATAACTTTGTACCCTGTATTTGCCGCTGCCTTCGAATTCAAATTGGATTCTTCGTCGACTTTATCTGAGAATTGTGTTGACCAACCCCACACCACGCAGCAAAGAGAGTGATAGCTTAAGGTCCGTCCGTGTTTGTCCATCCGTTCGTAGGAACAAAGTCCACAGTTGATTCACCTCGTTACTTATATTATATATTACATTGACCGTTTATTTGTATTTAATTAAAAATAGGAATATTGATAAAAACACAAAACTATTTATATGGGTTAAATTCCAAAACCACACACATTCTTTACTGTGGTGCACGAAGAAGTTTATTATGAATACAGTAAATGTATAATACAAAAATAAAAATTGCATCAATGTTAAAGATAGCTGGAAGGCCTTGTGGTATTATAATAAAAATGTAAAATAATATTGGAATTCCTTGGAGAGAAAAAAATCTAGAATATTATAATGATGTGCTATAGGATTACGGTATTATATATTTCTATTTTAAAACAGTTTTCTTATGATATTTAAAATCGATTTTTTTTTGATTTTTTAATTCGTTTTCGGCTGAAGTTTTGTTATTGATAATATTGTCCCAAAAATGTTTCTCTATATAAATACAAAAAAATGATATGTGTTTTTAAGCGCATCTCTTGAGAACGCTTTCACCGATTTGACTAAAACAAATATTTTTATTATATGTATAAAATTTCTTTATTTTTGATATTTTTTTAGTTTTATATTTTTTTTTTTTTGAATGATCAAGGGGATCTGGGCTTCAGTAATGCTGAAGATAATTTTTTTTTTATTTAAAATTTTTTCATATATTTTAAATTTTTAATATTTGAAACTTTTCTGTATTTTTAATTGTAATTTTTCTTCATTTTTAATTATATTTTTTTTTTATATTTTAAATACATATTTTTTTATAAGATTTGTTGGTAAACTATGCTTACTTAAGTTTTTACGTCAAAGTAAGCATATAGTTTTAGGCCGGGCCATGCCAGTGTATTTTAAACTGTGTTGTTTGTTAGTTTTAGTCGATCGTATTGATTTTATATATCAATTTATGTTAGTGTATCAAATGATACATCAAATTTGGCTAAACGATATATTTTTTATATTTTAAATATGTTATTGTCATTTTTCTATTTTAAATATTTTTTTTTTTACGTTTTACATATTTTTTTTATATATTAAATATTTTTTTTTTATATTTTAAATATTTTTTTTTACGTTTTACATATTTTTTTTATAAATTTAATATATTTTTTTTTATATTTTAAATATGTTTTTTATATTGCAATATTGTAACTTTTTATATTGTAATTTTCATATTTTTTATTTTCTTTTTTTATACTTGATAATTTATTTTTATTTGATAATTTTTTTATATTTTACTTTTTTCTAACTTTTTTTATTTGATAATTTTTTGAAAGTGAATAAAACTGGTAGTTAATGGATTGATTTCATTTTTTAAAATTGATAATTTGATTACAAATTATTATTCTTTTTTTTACTTATTTATAATTTTTGAACATATTTTTTAGTTTCTTTATATTTTTTAGTTTTTTTTTTTTAAATTTTTGTATTATTTAGGAGATATGAGCTTCAGTATTACTGAAGATACAAATTTTTGTTATTTAATTTTTTTTTTTTTTGTTTTAAACTTTTAATATTTTATTTTTTTTTTCTATATTTTTCATTATAATTTTTTATTTTTTTTATTTTATATTTTTTTTTAGTATATTTCTCTCCAATTTTTTTTTTAATTTTCATGTGAGTTAAGACGATCGTGTGATTAGTTTTATTAAGTTTGTTAAATTAAGCTAAACGATCCTAAATTTTTAAAAAATTGCTATTTAATGGATTGATATGTTTTTAGAATTGTTAATTTGATTACAAATTATAATTTTTTTTACTTTTTTCAAAATTTTTGGAAATTTTTTTTAGTTTCTTTGTTTTATTTTACATTTTTGTATTATTTAGGGGATATGAGCTTCAGTATAACTGAAGATAATTTTTTTTTTATTTTTTTTAAATTTTTAACATTTTAAATATTTTATATTTTTAATATTTTAAATTTTTCTATAATTTAAATTGTATTTTTTTTATATTTTAAATTGTATTTCTTTTATATTTTAGATATATATTTTTTTATAATTTAAATATATTTTTTATATATTAGATATGTTGCCATTTTTTTATTTTTTATATTTTTTTTATATTTTAAATACTTTTTTATGTTTTCAATATTTTTTTATATTTTAAATATTTTCTTTTATATTTTAATCATTTGGTATTATAATATTTAATATTGTAATTTTCATATTATTTAGTTTATACATAGTTTATTTTTTTCTAATTTTTTTTATTTGATCATTTTAATAATTAAATAAAATTGCTGGTTAATGGATTGTTTTAATTTTTTAAAATTGATAATTTGATTGCAAATTATTTTTTTTTTTACTTTTTTAAAATTTTTGAAAATTTTGTTTAGTTTTTAGTTTCTTTATTTTTTTTATATTTTTTTTTTAAATTTTTTTTAAATTTTTGTATTATTTAGGAGATATGAGCTTCAGTATAACTGAAGATAAAATTTTTAATATGTTTTTAATTTTAAATATTTTATTTTTTTTTTCTATTTTTAACAGTAATTTTTTTATATTTTAAATATATATTTTGTTATATTTTAAATATATATATTTTTTATAATTTAACTATATTTTTTATATTTGAAATATGTTATTGACATTTTTTTATTTTAAATATTTGTATACCTTTTTTTGTATTTTTTTATATTTTAAATATTTTTTTAGGTTTAAATTTTTTTTTAATATTTTAAATATTTTTTTATTATACAATATTGTATTTTTTATATTATTTTTTATTTTTATACTTGATTTATTTTTAAGTTTCTTTATTTTTTATATATTTTAATTTATTTTATTTTGTTATATTTTTGTATTATTTTTTATAATTTATATATAAAATTGTGTGACCAATCCCAGCTTGTCGACTAAAACTACTCCCACCTCCCATATAAACTCCACCCTTTTTGGGGGTGTCCGTCTGTCGGTACCTGCTATTACAGACGTAGTTTAAGAGCTATCGAGCTGACATTAGTTTTGCAAGCGTCTCTCCAACTTTTTTGGGGTTGTCTGTCTGTCTGTACCTACGATTACAGCCGTATTTTAAGAGCAATTTAAGAGCTGAAAATTGGTATACAATATTTAATCCTCTATGCGGACTCCCATAGAGGAGTCCCATACAGTCTGACCTTGCGGTTACAGTCATAGATAGCTATCGGGCTGAAATTTGTATGACAGTTTGTATAGTCTAAGCGGAGGTTACGTTCTAAGATGAGCCAGAGATCGAACAAAGGCTAATCCCACCTCCCATACAAACTACGCCCTTTTTGGTTGTGTCCGTCAGTCTGTTCCCGCTTTTACAGCCGTAGTTTTAAGAGCTATCTGGTATGCAAGCTTCTACCCTCTAAGGGAAGGTTGAGTTCTAAAATTAACAATATTTTTATATTTTTATGTTTTTATATTTTTATTATTTTGACAATTTGTATATTTTTTAAATTTTTTTTATTTACAATATTTTTAATAAATTAAATATTTTAAATATTTTTAATAAATTAAATATTTTTAATAAATTAAATATTTTAAATATTTTAAATATTTTTAATAAATTAAATTTGTTTTATATTTTCTATATTCTTATATTTTTAATATTTTTTTTATTATATTATATTCGGAATATCGAAAACCGGAACGCTTAATTAATTAATATATATAAAATGAGAAATCATTACAAGTTTCCCAACAAAATTTAAATTAAAATTAAAAGCAATATATTCTAAATGTTTTTTTTTTTTTTGTTTATGCTGTTTTTTTACAATTAGTAAACAAATAAGCAGAGATCTGATTTCACAGCGAACATTCACCACATTCACCACCAAAGTCACGAGCTCAAAGTCTGGATGTCGAGCTTTAAAGGGGTAATTAAACTAAAGTTTAAAATCAAACAAGTTTTTTTTATATATATTTATATGTTATATAGACTGTGAGTATGCTAAAAAAAAAAAACAGGGGAAACAAGAAACGCAAAGCAACAAAACTCTAATTGTTTTACTTTATTAGCAATTACTGAGATTTCCAGTGGTTATTACTTTGAGTTAAATGTACATAATAATTATTTGTAATTAATGCCATAGCTAATTAACGCCATTTAGTCAAAGGCTTCAGACGTGAATTACTCACCATAATTTCTAACTTTTTTCGTTTGATTTTTTTTTTTTCAAAACTTTACGATTGAATGTTAGCCTCGGGTATACAAACTTACAGAACTATTTCGAGTATCTTATCGCTGCTAAAAGATGATTGCAATTTAATGCCTTCAATTCAATAACAACAAATAATTATTTTTTTAATGGGTATTTAGCGGTAATTTGAGGAAGTTGTATACGGTATTTTTTCGGCTACTTCATATTCCTCATCTTCCTCGCTCGCACCCCATTCATCCATGGCACGAGTATTGACTTTGCAAATATTTATTCATATGATTTCCATATATATATGCGGCGTATCTATTAATTGAATAATAACAATTATGATAATAAAATAAACAAATAACAACAAAGCCCCTCCAATAAATTATTCGTATTTGGGAGTGCAAAATACGTTAAGTGATGTGTCGTCGTCTTTCTATTGCAAATGCCTAAGGAATACTAATGGGGCTCTGCCAGGTTATGTAGTGCCCCTCTTCCTCACCTATAGCTAAAAGACGATCCCACGAGTATTGTATAGAATGTGGCATAAATGTCACGATTTCTGATGAATGAATGAGGAGTCTGTCGTTGGAAGATTTATTGGCGGAGATGAGAGCAAAGTGGAGGGAGGGAAATAGAAAGAACGGAAATTTTTAAAAATTTGTAAAAGTAATTGTTGCCGAGTTAAATTCCGTTACAACTTTTTTTTAACACAAAAAAAAATCACTAAAATTTTCTGAGACTAAATTTTGTATCGAGAGAAATTTTTTACAGAAAATTAAGTAATCAAAAATTTAAATAAAGAAACTTGGGTAATGGTAAAGTTTTATATTATATAAATTGTATTTCGATACAGTTTATTATCCAAACGTAAAAAAATAATTTTAAAAAAAAATAATTTAAAAAAAATAATGTTTTAAAAAAAAGAATTAATTAAATTTGTAAAAACAAAATTATTTAAAAAAAACTAATTGAAAAAAGATAATTAAAAAAAATTATAGTAGTTAAAAAAATTATAGTAAATTAAAAAAATTTTATTAAATTAAAAAATTTATAATAAATTAAAAAACAATAATAATTTTTCAAATAAAAATTATAATAAATAAAAAAAATATAATAATTTTTAGAAAAAATATAATAATTTTTAGAAAAAATATAATGATTTTAATGTGATGATAGAGGAAAAGGTACAGCAAAAGGCGCTGAGGAGACATTGTGGTTAATGTCGAAATGATGTCATACGCCTAACCTGCTGTCAACATAATACATTTCACAAACTCTTGATTAAAAACCTATTGGCAATAATAAATAATTGCCAATAGAACTGATCTCATACCGAACTATGACAATATCATAATTCTTTACAGATCAACAAAAGATAAAATCAAGAACGTTAAATATTTTTTTTTAATTTTTCATTCCTTTTTTTTTGTCTAAAGTTTATTTTTTTAAACTAGTCTTTTTTTAATATCTTACCATTCACTAAGTTCCTTTATATTATTAATATTTTTATATATATTTGTTTTTTTTTTACCCATAACTTTTTAAAAGTTATTGTATTTTTTTTTAATAATTTTTGTTATTATTTTAACATAATTTTTGTTATTATTTTTTCATAATTTTTGTTATTATTTTTTCATAATTTTTGTTATTATTTTATATCATTTTTTTAAAAAAAAATTTATTATTATTTTATATGTTTTTTTCCATTATTTGTTATCATTTTTATATTATTTGTTAGTACTTTTATATTATTTGTCACTATTTGCTATTATTTTTATTTTATAGTTTTTTATATAATTTTATTCTTTATTATGATTAGTATTTGTTATTTTATTGTTAATTTTTTTCCATTAATTATTTTGTATTTTTTTAAGAATTTTTTTTTTAAGTATTTTTTTAAGTATTTTTTTAAGTATTTTTTTAAGTATTAATTAAATTTTCTACACCAGCCTATTTTTAAGATCTAACCACTCACTGTATTTCCTTATATTATTCGTTTTCAATATTTTAATTTTTTTTACACAACATTTTTTGTATAATATTGTTTTTTTTTTATAATAATAATTGCAATTATTTTTCATAATTTTTGTTATTATTTTATATTATTTTTATAAATAATTTTTGTTGTTTTTTATTATTTTTATATTATGGCTTTTTATATAATTTTATTCTATATTATCACAGTTTTTTTTTTTTTTTTTTTGTTAAATTTTTTGCATTAATTATTTTTTTCTTTTAAATCAAAAATTCCAATCATTTTATTTTTTGTTAGATAATTTTTTTATATTATTTTTAATTTTTTTTATAATTAGTGTTAATAATTTTTCTTTTTTTTTTTATTTTCTTTGTAATTTTTTATTGTTGTTTTTAAGTATTAAATAAATTTTTCTAAACCAGTCGTTTTTTAATATATTAAAATTTTTTTAAATTATAATAATTTAAAAAACAATTATAATAATTTAAAAAAAAAATTATAATTATTTTTTTTAAAACAAAAAAATAATAAAACTATTATTTAGAAAAAAATAATATTTTTTAAACAAAATATTTTTTTATTCCATTCGTTATTTCTATATTATTTTACCTTCTCTCCATTAAAATTATTATCACTTAGCATTACTTTCTATGACAAAAACTATATCAAAATTAAAGCCATTACACTGTTACATTCACCAAGATTACATGAAAAAAATAATGTTTTTCCATTATTTATATTACAGCTTAATCAAATCTCGTTACATTGCTTTATTATAAAAAGTAACACACTGATACTAATCTTTAAACAAATTTACCCTCTCCTATTCAATACAAAATTTAAGACCTCCAAATCAATTTGTAGCCGCGCGTATGTGTGTGAGTGTAAGTTCATGGCAAACATTATTATCTGTGTTTAATAAGATTAGGCCAGCAAAGCTGCTGCTGCTACCACCACTACCAACCACTACTGGCTTTGGCGATAGTGAAATTGACATTTATGACATCTCTATTTTTGTTGGGGGTTTTTTCACCCTGTTCTGTATGTGTAGCCCCAATATAAATGCAAGGGAATTAATAACGAGATTATCAATTCGTTGAAATAAATACTCAATGAAATATGTTGGAAGGGTGATGGCAATGACGTGATGGCATTTTGTCTAACTATTAGTATGACCATCAATCTTAATTTTATAAACATTCAATAGTTTTGATAGAGAATTTGTTACGTTTTCTAAAGATCAATTAAGTTTAAATTAAAATATATTTATAATAAACTCAAAATACTTAATAATCAACTTCCATATTTTCGAATACCAGTTATTTATAAAAAATAAATAAAAGAAATAAAATATAAAAAAAACATTAATTAAAAACAGAATACAACCAAACAGAATAAACCAAAAAAAAAAATTAACAAAACAAAACTAAAAAAAAACATTTATAAAAAAAAAATAAAAAAAAAGAACAAAAAACATATAAAATAATAAAAATATAATAATAATATAATAATAATAAAAATATAATAAAAATTTAATAAAAAAATTATAAAACATAAAAAAAATATGAATTAACAACAAAAATTATCAAATATAATGACAAAAATTGTTTAAAAAATAACAAATAGTATATAAAAAAAATTATGAGGAAAAAAAACTATTATTTAGAATAAAATTATGCAAAAATAATAATCGTTATTAAAAAAATTATAATATAAAATAATAAAACAAAAATATAAAATAATACACAAAAATATAAAATAATACACAAAAAATATAAAATAATAACAAAAATTATGAAAAAAAATTAAAAAAAAAAATAAAAAATATATAAAAAAAATTATGGGTAAATAGAACAAATTTAAAACGAATAATATAAGGGAATTCAGTGAGTAGTAAAATATTAAAAATGGACTGGTTTAAAAAATGTAACCTAATATTTTAAAATAAACAAAAAAATATTAAAAAAAATAATCAACATAAATAAAATAAGTAATTAAAACAATACAAAGAAAAAATTTAAAACAGAAAAATAATTAATGTAAAAAATTTAAGAAAAAAATACAAAAAACAAATCATTATATAGAATAAAAGTATATAAAAAAATATTATAAAATACTAACAAAAATAATGAAAAAAAGATAGCAAATCTATAATATAAAAATAAGTCGCTGAATGTGTTGCTAAGCGCAAAACTCGAGAACGGTTGGACCGATTTGGCTCAATTTTTTTTTTCAGTTATTCGTAATTGCCAGGAGTAGGTTTTTACGAAAGAAAATTTTGGAAAAGCCGGAAAATTGGAAAAACCGAAAATTTGCTTTTTTGTATGGAATTTTGTGTGCAATTGTTACAAATAATTTTTCGAATGGAAAAATAAAAAAATTTTGTTCGAAAATTCGGAAAATTCCGGAAAAATTCGATAAATTTTAATACTATTTTTCGACGAAATTTAGCTTTTTGTTTTCTTGGTGGAAAACTCGGAAAATTCCAGAAAAAAATCGAAAGATTTGGATGCCTTCGATGAAATCTTCCATTGTATCGCTTGATTTGATGATTTCAGACGACGTAAAGGTGAAAAATTTGTTGTGTTGCTGAAAAATTTCGGATTATTGTGAAATATAGTGTGAAAATGTATAGTAATTTATCATGAAAGAACGTTGTCCCAGTTTGCTCAATTTTTTTTTTAAATTTTTCATAATTCGCAGGAATTTTTTATGCCAAAAAATTTTGGGAAAATCCCTAGGAAACGCCGGGAAAATAGTGTGCAATTGTTACGAAATGGCTTTTCGAATGCAAAAATATAAAATTATTAGCGAAATACTCGGAAAATTCCGGAAAATTTAACAGGATAAATAATTTCTATATATATAAAAATGGTGTAATAGTAATTCATATAGTCATTCATCAATTGAGAACGGCTGGGCCGATTTTGCTCAATATTTTTTTCAGTTGTTCGTAATTGCCAGGAGAATCTTTATGTGAAAGAAAATTTGGGGAAAATCCTTCGGAAAAGTCGGAAAATAGGGAAACTCGAAAACTGCCTTTTTGTATGGAATTCTTACGGAATGGATTTTCGCATCGAAAAAGAGAAAATTTTTGTTGAAAAATTAAAAAAATTACGGAAAAATTAAAAAAAATTTTAATTTTTTTTCGACCAAATTTTGCATTTTGGATAATTATTCCGAAACGACTTTTCGAATGGAAAAATAGAAAAATTCTTGGTGGAAAACTCGGAAAATTCCGGAAAAGCTCGAAAAACTTGGATTTTTTCACCGAAAATTTGCATTATATTACTTGATTTGATGAAAATCGCAAATTGAATTTTCGTATAAAATTTTGTAAGCCATTGTTCCGTAGTGGCTTTTCGAATGGAAAAATGTTTGTTGGAAAAATACGGAAAAATTAAATAAAAATTGAATTTTCTTTTTCGCCGAAATTTTTTATTTTAATGTTTGATTTGATAATTTTGGACGATGTTAATATGGAAAATTTCGGATAATTATTAAACCATTAAATAAACGAATTAAATAAACCATTCGATTGGCTTTTGTGATGACAATCAATAAATCGCAAAGAGAATTGTTGGAAGTTTATGGGATCAATCTCGAATTCCCCTGCTTTGCGCACGGTCAGCTGTACGTTTCCTGTTCGCGTGTCGGCAAACCGTCTTCAATGTTTGTTTTTGCGCCGGAAAACAAATCGAAATACATTGTTTATCAGATCGCTCTTCACTAATTTCGAATAAATTCAAATAAATTACATAAAAATTTTAACTATCTGTATTAATATTACCCTGGAGCTTATATGAAGGCGTTAACTTTGGAGCGAGCCAAAGTTCGCAGGGTACGAAGTTGTATGGCAGAACAACGTTTGCCGGGTCAGCTAGTAATACTATAAAAAAAACAATATACAGTCGCTTACGTTTATAACGAACACCGTTTATAACGAACTTTCAGTTATAACGAATTCTTTTTCAGTTCTCTACGGTTTTGCTTCATTTCTTCATATAAATCTGATATAACGAACATCGTTTATAGCGAACTTTACGTATAACGAACAATATTTTTTGTCCCATTTTCCAGTTTTCATACATTTTTTGACGGTTATAACGAACTTCCTACAATATGTTTAACTACGTCAGCAACGGTAACGTAGTATCTTTCAAACAAATTCTGAAATTTTATTCCGTTGTTTTTATTCCTGAAAATTTGTTTGATTTATTGTAAAGTTGATTGATATCATTTTTTAATGTAATAAAATACTGTTAAAAAAATTAAACTAATAAAAAATAATACAAAAAATTTGTAGTCCATTTGTTTATACCTCGGATATAACGAACTTCGCATGTAACGAACTTAAATGCCTAGTCCCTGGGAGTTCGCTATAACCGTACTCGACTGTATGAAAAAAAATAAAGGTATAAAATATAAAAAATATACAAATAAATTAACACATAAAATAAATAACTAAAAAACATAGAAAAAATTATTTAACAAAAAATAAACTGAAAAGCAATTTTTAATGATAATAATTTAAATAAATAATTTAAAAAATTTAACAAAAAATAAATAGAAAATACTAATCATAATAATAAAATTATATAAAACAATAATATAAAAATAATAAAAAAAATAACAAAAATTATTTAAAAAAAAATAACAAAAATTATTTTAAAAAAAATAATATAAAATAATAACAAAACTTATGAAAAACAATAACACAAAAATAAAAACAACAATATATATAAAAAAAAAATTATGGGTAAAAAAATTTAAAAAAAAATTTAAAGTGAGTGGTTAGATCTTAAAAATAGACTGGTGTAAACAATTTAATTAAATATTTAAAAAAACGTAAAAAATTAAAAAGAAAATAAAAAATTGTTAACATTATAGAATAAATAATAAAAAAAAAATTAAATTACATAAAAAACAATAATATAAAAATAATATAAAAAAAATTAATAAATTATGAAAACATAATAATAAAACTTATTTAAACAACAAAAACAAAAATATATAAAAAATTATAGGTAAAAAATATAAAAATAGTATAAAAAAGAATAAAAAAAAAATTAAAACGAATAATATAAGGGAATTCAGTTAGAAGTAAGATATTAAAAAATAGATTGGTGTAAAAAATTTAATTTAACCCTTTTAAAAACAATAATAATGTTAAATAGTAATATTAAATGGTAAAAAAATATTGTAAAAAAAAAATATTTTTGAAATTATAAAAAAAAATTAAATAAACAGGATTAAAAAAATATTTAAAAATTTATTTGAAAAAGATATAAAAAAATATATAAAACTAGATTTTTAATAATCTTTGGCTATTTCGAAGTTCAGTTTCTTGCACTAAGTCAATATTTTATAAAATTTCGTTTGTATGACAGCTTGAATTGTTTAAATGAGCTGAAAATATTGTTATGAATTGTTTAACCTTTAACAAGGGGAAGTGGAAGTGGGTTTTGTACGATCTTGCCTATCTTAGAACTTAACCTCTGCTTGGAGGATAGAAAAATGCATATTGAATTTCATATTACAAAAATTTCGTAATGTTTACGAAAATTTCAATGAAAGAATTTTGAGATTTTCCAAAAAATACCGTATAATTATAAACCATATGGTGGATCAATTTGTATGGAGTAAAAAAAAGCACCAAGCGGTTATCTACAATGAAAACATGGGTCTAAAATCAAAACGGAGACGCCGGTTTTTAACGAGAAACTTTTCGTATTGGGAGAAAAAATCCACAACAAGCCCTGCAACTGAGCCGGTATCGCCCCTAGAGCGTTCAAATGTATGAACGACCACCAGTTCATTTTTCCCTCCTAACATTTTTCCCAAACATAACTAACCTTCCCATCTTCACCCTCTAAGGGGGCTGCGAAACAAAAATCTAATTTTTATAAAATTTGTTCCCACGGTTCTAAGAGGAGTCAAATGTAAAGCAGGTTTTCGAAAATGACATTTATGGAAAACCCGGCTCACGGTTTCGGAGAAAAAAAAACCACTTAAGACTGTTTTCGGTTTAGTTTTAAACACTCTACTCACTATCTTATATCCCTACCATAACTTTATGGACGTCAAAGTTATCAAGAAAGCATTAAGATACTATTCTGATTCGTCATAGCTTCTTATCTGACCGCCATTCACGTATTATACGTTTAAGTTACTCACTATACTACAAATACAAAGTCCTAATAAAACATTGCACAGGTGCATATCGTAAAATGTCATATCTTACATGCAGCAGCAGCAGCAGCTACAATTAAACATTTGTTTATATCCACATCCCTTAGCATACCCCCCTGTGCTTATTCCTCCTCCTTCACTCACGACACTAGGTACATGAATTAATTTAATTTTAATTAAAAAAAACACATTTCCACAATCTCTGTTGGGATGATGTGAAATTTATCTTCATCTGACGACAGACCGACAGACGGACATAATAATGTTGTGTTAGTTGCCACGCACCCTCTACAATTATGTCTGTATACAATTTAAACGGTGAAGGTCATTTTAAAATCCACAAAATGTTTTTTGGCGCTTTGTGCCCCAGTGTTGATGTTGTTGTAGACAAAAAAAAAATAATGTTTATTTCTGTTAAGATGCCCACTTGGCGTGTTAGGCACTTACAAGGTATACATATACTTTGGTATATTGGGTGAGATAATGCTTTAATAGATATGATACTATGTATATTATGTGATTTAAACGAGGTGCATTCGATAATGTGTTAAATGGGGGAGGCGCGATGTCACTAGTTTAAGCGCGGTGGTATTAACTGCGGAGGAAGAAGTATATAATCTCAAAAAATTCCCATAGTCACGACAACCAATATAAACAATAAATGTTCATTAAAACAAAATGTTCATCCCTTTTTTTTAATACTTTGAATAATATTAAAAATATTAAAAATATTAAAAATATCAAAAATATTGAAATGTTAAAAATACGAAAAATATTCAAATTATTCCAAATATTCAAAATATTCAATATATTAAAAATATTAAAAATATTAAAAATATTAAAAATATTAAAAATATTAAAAATATTAAAAATACTAAAAATATTAATAATATTAAAATATTAAAAATATTAAAATATTAAAAATACTAAATATTCAAAAAATATTAAAAATAATCAAAAAAATATTCAAAATATTCAAATATTCAAATTATTAAAAATATTTAAATTTTTAAAAATATTAAAAAAAAAATGAAAATATTAAAAATGTTAAAAATATAAAAAATAATAAAAAAAAATATAAAAAATAATAATAAAAAAAAATATAAAAAATAATAAAAAAAAATATAAAGAATACTAATACTTCAAAATATTCAAAATATTCCAAATATTAAAAAAAAAAAATATTAAAAATATTAAAAATATTAAAAATATTAAAAAAATTAAATATATTAAAGATACTAAAAATATTCAAAATATTCAAAATATTCAAAATATTCAAAATATTCAAATTATTCAAAATATTCAAAATATTCTATATATTAAAAATATTAAAAAAATAAAAATATTAAAAAATAATGAAAATATTAAAAATGTTAAAAATATAAAAAATAATAAAAAAGAATATAAAAAATAATAAAAAAGAATATAAAAAATACTAATAATTCAAAATACTCAAATTATTCAAAATATTCCAAATATCCCAAATATTCAATATATTCAATATATTAAAAATATTAAAAAAAATAAAAATATTAAAAACACTAAATATTAAAAATACCAAAAATATTAAAAATATAAAAAATATTGAAATTATTTAAAATATTCCAAATATTCAAAGTATTCAATATATTAAAAATATTAAAAAAAAAAAAAAAATATTAAAAATACTAAATATTAAAAATATTACAAATATTCAAAAAAAAGATTTAAAAAATATTCAAATTATTCAAAATATTAAAAATATTTAAATTTAATAATAATAATAATATTAAAAAATAATGAAAATGTTCAAAATATAAAAAATAATAAAAAAAAAATACTAAAAACATTAAAAATACTAAAAATATTTAAATAAATTTCATTAAAACAAAATTTCCCTGCCTATTTTAATATACATATATGTTTCTTATCTCTTTGCTGCCCAAATTATTAAACACCCCTCCCTCCACTCTGATCGTGTTAAACTTAGTATGCATTTTAGTATTTAGTATGTGCTGCTGATTTTCATCTTCGTCGTTTGCGTTAATTTTTTTTTTCAAATTTTATTTAATACAACAACATGAAAACACGAACTTGTTCAGTGCCTCCCCTTAACAGCAACAACAACAACAAAAACCATAAGGAAATGAATTGTTAATGTTCGAAACCAAAATCTACGTCAGTGAGAAGCAAAGACGCAAGAAAATACAACAGCATTTTAGTACTGCACAAAATTGAAAAACGTGTAAATGTTTTTGTTTTCTTTTTCATCATCATCGGCTGTTTCGTTTCGGCGTCAATATTTGCCGCCATCAGTCTATCTGTCTGTTTTGTTCAATGAACTTGGCATAGATATCATTTTTATTTTCGTGTGTGTGTGAGTGTTGCTTTTTGTTCATGTACTATGAACCGATTTTGTTGTTGTTGTTATTTTAATTAATTTTTTTCTCACATAAGAAAAAAATACACTTTTAAATACCTATATGTATTTATTTAAGATGTCTATACTTTAAACATTAGAAAATCTATTATAAATTGTTTATATGCTATACTTTATATTAACTTATATATATATAGAGTATATATAATTATATTTTTTTTATTATAAATTTAAAAATAAGTTATATTGCGGATTACCTAAGAACCAATAGTCCCTTTGAGAGACAAATTTTATTAATTGCAATGCAATTCTTAGTAGTTTCAGTGTTAACAAAAAAAAACAGTATACAAAATTATTGCCTTACATTTGTTTTAGTGCAGTTTATAGAGATTCCCCCAAAGCTTTGTCCTGGCCATTTATCGTATTAAACTTCGAACATACACACACACAGTTTAATCTGAAAGTAATTATATAAATAAATCTTATTTAAAAGTTTAAAATAATTTTCATAATAATATTTATTATATATTTTAAACAATATACTCTCGGAAAAATGAATTATAATAATTAAAATAGTTTAGAAACCTATAATATACATAACCTTTATTTGTATTAATAAGATAAGTGATACCTCGAGCGACATCTATAGTACGTGAATTGTACTACTATAAAGAACGGAAAACTTGAAAACTTAATAAAGCTACTTTACAATCGCAAAAATGTAGCAGAAACGTATACGGAAAATATATATATTTTTTTTGTGATTCAAAAGTTTATAGCCCTCACCCTCGCATTCGACCTTCTCAGTCGTTCATTAGATTCCACCTGTGTGAGGCAAATATGATTCAGTTCTATTAACCCTTACCTCCCTGCCTCTTTTATACAATACGTGCCTTTGGCAGATTTTTTTTTACCTTAGTGCTAAAAATGATTACATCAAAAGTGAGTGCTTTTTCTCTCTCTCTCCCCCTCATCACTATGGCAAGTTTGGCGGTAAATTTGTTTATTGTAATGATATTATGAAATCGCAGTAATGTAATTTTGTATTGTTTTGTATCTTAAACAACATCACTTGGGTAGCAGCGGCGACGTTGAAGCAACAGACGGTGCAGACGGACAACAAACAGAGGATAGTTGAAATACTTTTGCCATTTCGTGTCATTCACGAAACTTTAAATGGATTTGTTAAATGATTATTGCATGTACGCGCGTTTATTTTCAAAGTACGTTAATTTAATAAACACAATAATAATAATAATAATATTTAACAACAACAACAACAAGTTGACATGTATGGTAACAAGATTGTAGGGTACTATTGTTTTTTTGCAATTTTGTTGTATTATAACTTTTTTGTTTCGTTTTTATTTTTGTTTATAGCTTTAATTATTAAGGTCAGCTATTGTATGAACAAAGAAATTTTGTAATATGCGAGAAGTTCAATTAATGGGCAACATTTTGTTTTTGTAAATGCCATAACTATGAATGACTATGAAGGAGGCGCGGGCGAAATGATCACATGAGCGTGTAAATGATTGAGTGGATAAATTACTCACTAGCAGTCGGCCGGTGGTCGTTGACTTTTGTTTTGTGTGGCCGGCAACATACTTGAGAATTTTTGAAATATTTCACGGCAGTACATGGGAAAACACAATAGGAACTTTGACATATAACAGCGAATAATTTGTTGAAAGTAAGAAAATACAAAAAAAAAATTATACATTTAATGAAATTTAATATTGTTGAGGATTATACATATGTCAATAACCAATTAATATAAATATTAAATATATCAAAATACTAAAACTATTAAAAATTTATATAAATTTTTTAAATATTAAACATATTAATAATATTAAAAATATAAAAATATTGAAAATATTAAAAAGATAAAAAATAATAATAATTATTAAAATTAATAAAAATACTAAAAATATTACAAATAATAAAATTATTCAAAATATTAAAAATACATACACGACAACACTTAAGGTTGTCATAATGTGTGGAAAAGGCACATAAAAGGGTGCTGATGAGATAGTTTGGCAACTATCGAAATAGCTATCCGACCTGCCAGTTGTCAAATAATCTATTTTATACAACTCTAGTAAAATACATTCTTTTAGCATTAATAGAAATAGATCTTGAACCGAGCAATGAAACCAAACTCATTATTCACATACATAGATCAGCGATACAAAACAAGAGCATACAAATACGGGAGGTACACTGGGTTGGCATTTGTTGTCAAAATATTAAAAATATTAAGAAAATTAAATATTTAAAAATATAAAAAAAAATTTAAAATTATAAAAATACTAAAAATATTACAAACATAAAAAATATAAAATATATTAAAAACATTAAACATATTATAAATATTAAACATATTAAAACTGTTAAAAATATTAAAAATCTTAAAAATATTAAAAATATTAAAAATATTAAAAATATTAAAAATACTAAAAATATTAAAAAAAATACGTGGGAAAACGTGGGGATAAAATGTCCTTCTTCTCATGTTTGAATATTAACGGTCAAATTCAAACTATAATTGGTGCAGGACATTTTCGGCTGATATCTACTTTGCCACAGTTACAGTGAAAAAACCCAAAAAAAAAATTACTATTGCGCCATATGTCGGACGAACTTCAAACTACACAGAAACACTACTCACGGCCTTAGAGCATGCATATAAAATTTCATTTCATTTCATTTCATTTATTTATATATTTTATAATCCAAAAGCCAATTTGGCCAAAAATTGATTATATAGAAAACATTTACATTATTTTTAGTTATTATTATTAAAATTTTTATTTTTAACACGAATATAGATGTAAGTATTAAAGTTTTAGGGACCATTAGCAGAGAAATAAAAAAAAGACACGCACAAGATTTAAAAATATTGCATTACAACATCTCTAAATTTCTTGCACGACAGTGAAAAATGTCTGTTTTTATACGAAACTAAAGAGTTCCACAACCGAATAGCCCGAATTTCAAACGATCGTTGCATTACCAAAGTCTGGAACCGAGGAATTCTTAAGGAATGAGCCCTTTGTGAACCTACAAATTCAAATCGAGAAGATAAATAAGATGGCTTTTGAAACTTCATAATTTTATATAACAATAAAATAACTCTAAGATTAATAAAATTTTCAAACGTGCAACCCAGAAATTTAATTGCGTACGGTGTAACGTGATCATAAAATTTTAAATTATATACGTAGCGAATAATTCGGTTAAAACACGCTTTTAAGCGTTTCAGAACACCTAATTTGGTGAAAATCGGTCCAATAGTTTTTGAGTTTAGCGATCAAGAACATACACGTAATTTTTATATACGTAGAGATATTTTTAATATTTAAAATTTTTATATTTTTATATTTTTATATTTTTATATTTTTATATTTTTATATTTTTATATTTTTATATTTTTATATTTTTATATTTTTATATTTTTATATTTTTATATTTTTATATTTTTATATTTTTATATTTTTATATTTTTATATTTTTATATTTTTATATTTTTATATTTTTATATTTTTATATTTTTATATTTTTATATTTTTATATTTTTATATTTTTATATTTTTATATTTTTATATTTTTATATTTTTATATTTTTATATTTTTATATTTTTATATTTTTATATTTTTATATTTTTATATTTTTATATTTTTATATTTTTATATTTTTATATTTTTATATTTTTAATTTATTAAAATTTTAATTTATTTAAAAAAATATTAAAATTTTAATTTATTTAAAAAAATATTAAAATTTTAATTTATTTAAAAAAATATTAAAATTTTAATTTATTTAAAAAAATATTAAAATTTTAATTTATTTAAAAAAATATTAAAATTTTAATTTATTTAAAAAAATATTAAAATTTTAATTTATTTAAAAAAATATTAAAATTTTAATTTATTTAAAAAAATATTAAAATTTTAATTTATTTAAAAAAATATTAAAATTTTAATTTATTTAAAAATATATTAAAATTTTAACTTGAATAGTTTCGATCACATCCCGTGGCTTTAGTAAGATGGGGCAAGAAGTCACACCTCCAACGACACCTTGGGTGTAGTTCGCGAAATTTGGGTAGAAAGATATATTCACAGAGGTGCCATTAATTGGCCACCTCATAGCGCAGAATTATTTCCAATAAACTTTTTCGTTAGGGACACCTTAAAAGTAAAGTTTGCAATCTGCAACCCAGCGTCTCTTGAGAAATTTTAAGGTAAGTGTATTAGCAAGGATATACTGAACATTTGACGAAATATCTGACAAGCCGTCATTTGAAATATTCGCTCCAGGTTGCCAAACTTACCATGTCATACTAACCAAGTAACCCAAATGGATAATGTTATTTCTCACAAAGAATTCCCCCCTTTTGTGTTATTTTATAATAATAAAAACCAGCTTGTATCTAATCCACATAGATTCAAGTTTCTATTTAAAAAAAAATTTGTATATTATATCGAAAAATTTATCATGATATCTGACTTTAAATATCTGGCAATCAGCTTTCTCTCTATGTATGTTAACCATCGCAGCAACGTTTTCAACAATTAGCCACTATTGCAACGCATTAATCGGAGTAATATTGCAGTTTATAAAGAACACACAGACTGTCAGTCAGTGGCATATTATTTCTGTGTTCCCCACGACACTTGGACTACATACTACTATGTTAGACTCTTAATATATATGAAATTGATAGTCCTGCTATCATCTAGTTACAATTTGTTTATTTAAGACTTTTGCGCCCCCTATAGTTGTTAAATTGCACTATATTAATCAATTAATTAATTTATATAAAATATTATTATTGTTAACAGATTTTTTATAAACTTTTTTACATATTCTTCTTTCCTTCTTTCTTATGGAAATTGAATTTTCACTTCCCATTTGCGGTTTTGTTTTTCATTTAGTTTTTCAATTATCATGACACACTTTCTAAGCCTTTTCATTTTCATCAAATGCCACGATTAGAGAAAATGATTATAATTAAAAACGCGCAAAGAAAGTGAATTTCTTTTAATGGACTTTGTTTTTGTGCTTTCTTGACGTTTGCCTTTCCTTCTCTTTCAGGGTTGTTGCACTTGGGTCTCTTTTTTCAATACCCATATTTTTTTAATGCGAATCCGCATAGCTAACCAACCATGTAAAGAGCATTTAGTATCACAAATGCTTATGTGCCTGCTGCAATCATAAACATGTGTACGCTTAAATATACTTGTAAAAGTATGTGAAAATATGCACATGACAAGGGGGGGGCCTATCTATAGATAGATAGATAACCACTTGTAACGATATGAATATGGATATAGGCTATATGGGCATATACATATGAGTGTGTATGTGCATATTAAACAATAACCTAGTTTTTATTTGAACTTTTTATGAACCATCGGACGGCAGAGTTGCCGTGTAGGTAGAGGGTATTTTTATTGAAATATTTTAAATTATTTAAATAGTTAAATAGAGGAATTCTTAAATAAGATTAAGTTCCTCAAAAGTAAATTGTTTGTATCCGCAACTTTCAAGTAAGGCTTAGTTAATTTTTCATTATTTCAAGCCCTTGTAAAATTATCTAATAGTACATGACTAAGTTTTAAAGCTTTTGCCTATTGAGAGTTTCAACATTTCGGATTTGGACTGGTATCATAGATATTGTTCTGGGAGACTTACTTAGCAAGAGAAATGTTCTCTCCTCTCATGTTACTGAAATCATATTTATTCATACAATTTAATTGCTATATTTCCTTCTGGCAACTCTATCGCTTGTAGTTTCCCTTTCCGTTTCCTTGTTTGGATTACAATGCAACACTCGAAGGAGGGCTCTCATGTAAATCTTATTTTAAAATAAAATCAAAAGAGAAAAAAAAAGACTAAACGGCACACATACATGAGTGTTTACTATTGTAATTATGGCGATTATAGTTTAATATCTATCAATTTTAATTGTTGCTACAAAGTCCTACATATCGTTGTGTATATGTGTGTGTGCCTTTAATGATGGGATATCTCACACTTGTGCCACTTTCACTATCGATCGATTGTGAGAAATTCCACGTGAACATGTGAAGACCACTAGGACACAAAAGGACATCATCATCATTTAATGATAGTCTGTCCCTCCTCCACGTGTTATCTATACAATATTTGCACTGTTGTGTATAATGTAAAATTCTTCAAATTCCATTAGACAGCCCTCGGTCAATGAATAGCTCAATGCAGCGGGGGAGAAGAAAGAAGATGAATTGCAACCACGATTAGATAAAACGATAAACGCGTTTAAAATGAATCACTGTATTTACACAGTCTTTGTTGCCGTTTGCTACTAATAAATGATACTTTATTGTGTTTCTTCTAAAAGGGGTACAGTGAGTGTCAAAAGTGATGATAACTTTAGGAAAGTTAAATTTTTACAAAATAATAAAATCCTAGAAAAAAAATATAACAATATAAAAATATAGGTGACTTGTGGCCGAGACCACCGTCATGTTCAGCTTAAATGGACCCCAGCTCGCGCGGTATCTTGGGAGGAAAGAGGCGTGGGTAAAAATATAAATATAAAAAATATAAAAAATTTAAATATAAAAATATAAAAATATAAAATATAAAAATATAAAAATATAAAAATATAAAAATATAAAAATATAAAAATATAAAAATATAAAAATATAAAAATATAAAAATATAAAAATAGAAAAATAGAAAAATAGAAAAATAGAAAAATAGAAAAATAGAAAAATAGAAAAATAGAAAAATAGAAAAATATAAAAATATAAAAATATAAAAATATAAAAATATAAAAATATAAAAATATAAAAATATAAAAATATAAAAATATAAAAATATAAAAATATAAAAATATAAAAATATAAAAATATAAAAATATAAAAATATAAAAATATAAAAATATAAAAATATAAAAATATAAAAATATAAAAATATAAAAATATAAAAATATAAAAATATAAAAATATAAAAATATAAAAATATAAAAATATAAAAATATAAAAATATAAAAATATAAAAATATAAAAATATAAAAATATAAAAATATAAAAATATAAAAATATAAAAATATAAAAATATAAAAATATAAAAATATAAAAATATAAAAATATAAAAATATAAAAATATAAAAATATAAAAATATAAAAATATAAAAATATAAAAATATAAAAATATAAAAATATAAAAATATAAAAATATAAAAATATAAAAATATAAAAATATAAAAATATAAAAATATAAAAATATAAAAATATAAAAATATAAAAATATAAAAATATAAAAATATAAAAATATAAAAATATAAAAATATAAAAATATAAAAATATAAAAATATAAAAATATAAAAATATAAAAATATAAAAATATAAAAATATAAAAATATAAAAATATAAAAATATAAAAATATAAAAATATAAAAATATAAAAATATAAAAATATAAAAATATAAAAATATAAAAATATAAAAATATAAAAATATAAAAATATAAAAATATAAAAATATAAAAATATAAAAATATAAAAATATAAAAATATAAAAATATAAAAATATAAAAATATAAAAATATAAAAATATAAAAATATAAAAATATAAAAATATAAAAATATAAAAATATAAAAATATAAAAATATAAAAATATAAAAATATAAAAATATAAAAATATAAAAATATAAAAATATAAAAATATAAAAATATAAAAATATAAAAATATAAAAATATAAAAATATAAAAATATAAAAATATAAAAATATAAAAATATAAAAATATAAAAATATAAAAATTTAAAAATATAAAAATATAAAAATATAAAAATATAAAAATTTAAAATTATAAAAATATAAAAATATAAAAATATATAAATATAAAAATATAAAAATATAAAAATATAAAAATATAAAAATATAAAAATATAAAAATATAAAAATATAAAAATATAAAAATATAAAAATATAAAAATATAAAAATATAAAAATATAAAAATATAAAAATATAAATATATAAAAATATAAAAATATAAAAATATAAAAATATAAAAATATAAAAATATAAAAATATAAAAATATAAAAATATAAAAATATAAAAATATAAAAATATAAAAATATAAAAATATAAAAATATAAAAATATAAAAATATAAAAATATAAAAATATAAAAATATAAAAATATAAAAATATAAAAATATAAAAATATAAAAATAAAAAAATATAAACGAGAACGCAATGTATGGACTAATCAACATCTTTACCGATGGGTCCAAACTGGATGACAAGGTCGGCTATGGTATCTACTCCGCGGATCTAGGCCTAAGTATAAGATCGAGAATTCCAGACTTCTGCAGCGTTTTCCAAGCGGAAATACTTGCTATTAAACGATCCGCGGACGTGATCAACGTGAGGAAGATATCACAGGAGGATATTCTCCTGTTCACGGATAGTCTAGCGGCGGTAAACTCGTTGAAGTCCTGTGACATCAAATCGAAAGTGGTCAGTGCCTGTCGGAAATCTCTTAACGAGATATCCAGGAACAACAGAGTTCTGGTTACGTGGATACCCGGACACAGCGGAATCGAGGGCAACTGTAGAGCGGTCGAAGAGGCCAGACAGGGCTCAGCCCTGCAAGAAAGCGAAACCAGAATACAACGCGAAACGTGCATCGTACCTGGTAATTCTAGAGAGGGACTAGATAAGAAAAATTATTACCTTCCTGACGGGACATGGACCCATAAGCTGACATGCGAGCTGAATGGGATTCGCAACGAAAAGCGAATGCAACTACTGCGGGAATAGCAGCAGTGAACCATCCACCGATCACATTATATGTGATTGCCCAGCGCTATGCAGAAGGAGACTGGAAATCCTGGGGAAACCCTTCTTAAATGGTATAGAGGAACTTTCATCGTTGGACATCGGAAGGATTAACAACTTTTGTAAAATTATTAACTGGACGGATTGGATCGAAACTCCGGATTCCCAATCGACAACTGGCAACGCAATCAGGCAGCACACGCGCTGATAGCATAGGTTGAAGGGATGGCATAAATGCCCAACGGGTGTCACAATGGGTACATAAGGACCTAAGTGTTCTCCTCGAAGAAGGAGATGCCTGCATACCAACCATAAAAATATAAAAATATAAAAGAAATAAAACAATTCAAAATATGTTATAAAACTGAATATGATATTTTGTAACTTTGCTTTAGTGCGTTTTCTGTATACTACATTTTGTCACCCACTGTAAATAAGCAAGTAAGTTAGTAAGTAAGAATGACAAACAATAAATGTGTAATGTATTTAAATTTAAAAGTTTATGAATAATTTATGAAATTGTAAGTAATTGTGAGTAATTGTTATTTCTGTTATATTTTTCTCTTTCGCTCTCAGCGCATACATTCATTATAAAATATGTATCTTCTAGAAAAATTCCTAGGAATAAAAGGTGAAGTAGACGAAAACTACCAAAACAATTTAGTGTGTTGATTGTAGCACCCAGCCTTTATGACAATAATAATCATCTCATTCACAAAATTTCAATGGAATTTAGAAAATTCAATTAATAAAATTTATAGACCGACTTTTAAGAAATGAACCATCTATCTCATTTCCTAGTATCATTAAAAATTAATCAACATATAATACAACGAATAAACAAAACAAATACTGTCTATAAGAAAGAAAAGAGGCAAGACAATTAGCTGAGAAAAACAACAACAACTTGTGCGTTTTTTTGTTTTTGTTTTCTTTGCTACCTGACCGCGCGACACTGCGGTGATAGGTGAATGTGTCACCGCTGCCGTCAATTTTCACGGTTTCAGTCAAGACTTAAGTTTTACTTTCGTCGCAGTAAAATCTGATGATTCATAACACAACAATAACAAAGACGGACGATACTTGAGCGATGATGATTTTTTTTTTAAATAGGTGTAAAACATCCACGGCTGTTTCTCTGCGCTGAAATAAATCATTTATTTTCATAAGAACCGAGAATGACGAAAATGCGCTAAATTAAATTGATAAAAATGACACAAGGGAACAAAAGCAGCATATGATGATATGTATGAATGGATGAACTTGACTGGGTGTCTGACGGTTGTAAGAAAAAAAATCAGCGCTTTGTTTTGTTTTGATAATAATGTTTGTGTCAACTAATTGGCATTCTGAGTGTAAATACTGAAAGACATAAGAGAGCCATAGGTGAATTTGGCCCATATCTGTCAATAACATATGAATGGTGATTTAAGGGGGTAAGAAGACGATAAGAAAATAAACAATAACAAATTTGAAATAAAACAAATATTTGCAATATTACCAATAACAAAATTATAAAAAATATTTAAATTAATTAAAATATTAGAAAAATCACAAATATTAAAAAAGTATTAAAAATTTTAAATATATTAAAAATATTAAAAAAAATTAAAAATATTAAAATAAACAAATATATTAAAAAAATATTTTAAAACAATTTTTAAAACAATATTATAAATATTAAAGTGTTACAAAATCTTAAAAATAATCTTTAATTTTAAATTTTTAATTCTTAATTTTTAATTTATGATTTATGATTTTTAATTTTTAATTTTTACTTTTGAATTTTTAATTTTTAATTTTTAATTTTTAATTTTTAATTTTTAATTTTTAATTTTTAATTTTTAATTTTTAATTTTTAATTTTTAATTTTTAATTTTGAATTTTGAATTTTGAATTTTGAATTTTGAATTTTTAATTTTTAATTTTTAATTTTTAATTTTTAATTTTGAATTTTTAATTTTTAATTTTTAATTTTTAATTTTTAAAATCTTAAAAATAATCTTTAATTTTAAATTTTTAAGTTTTAATTCTTAATTTTTAATTTTTAATTTATGATTTATGATTTTTAATTTTTACTTTTTAATTTTTAATTTTTAATTTTTAATTTTTAATTTTTAATTTTTAATTTTTAATTTTTAATTTTTAATTTTTAATTTTTAATTTTTAATTTTTAATTTTTAATTTTTAATTTTTAATTTTTAATTTTTAATTTTTAATTTTTAATTTTTAATTTTTAATTTTTAATTTTTAATTTTTAATTTTTAATTTTTAATTTTAATTGTTAATTTTTAATTTTAAATTTTAAATTTTTATTTTTTTTATTTTTAATTTTAATTTTAAATTTAAATTTTTTATTAGAAATATTAAAAATATTTTAAATATTAAATATATTTAAAATATTAAATATATTTAAAATAATAAATATATTCAAAATAATAAAAATTTAAAAAATATGAAAAATATCAACAAATATTAAAAATAATAAAAATATTAAAAATATTAAAAATATTAAAAATAATAAAAATATTAAAAATATTAAAAATATTAAAAATATTGAAAATATTAAAAATATTAAAAATATTAAACATATTAAAAATATAAAAAATATGAAAAATATTTAAAATATTTAAAATATTTAAAATATTAAAAATATTAAATTAATATATAAAACTAAAATTAATATATAATAACTAAAAATATCAAATATATTAAAAATATTAAAAATATAAAAAATGTTAAAAGTATTAATAATATTAAAAATATTAAAAATATTAAAAATATTAAAAATATTAAAACTATTAAAAATATTAAAAATATAAAAATATTAAAAATATTAAATATATTAAAAATATTAAAAATATTAAAAATATTAAAAATATTAAAAATATTAAAAATATTAAAAATATTAAAAATATTAAAAGTATTAAAAATATTTAAAATGTTAAAAATATTAAAAATACTAATAATATTAAAAATATTAAAATTATTAAAAACATTAAAAATACTAAAAATATTAAAAACATAAGAAATATTAAAAATACTAAAAATGTCAAAAATATAAAAAATATTAAAAATATTAAAAATATAAAAAATGTTACAAATATTAAAAATATTAAAAATATTTAAAATAGTGAAAATATGCATAAAATTTAGAAGAAAAAAAATCCGTATAATCTAAACATTGCTATATTACAAAACAAAAATTATTGAAATCTTTAAATAATCTCTCAGATTTCTTCAACTTATTAGCTTTTACCCTTTCAGTTGATTGATTATGTCCATGCTGTTAATACAAAAATATTATCTTCGACCATTGGAGCATTTCAATTTTTTTAATTTTCATATTATTATTTTTTCAACTGATGTTATGTCAAAAACATTTTTTATCTTATTTTGACGAGACTAACACATATTTCACTTCACAAAGATATTAAAAAATGATTTGCAAAAACGCATAAACATAACTCGGTACAAGTTACCCCCCTCTCAAACATTCTCCACCCGCTCCCTCTATCTCAAAAAATATATTCAACAATTATTTGCTCTGGTTTAGTTTTTTGGCAAGGTGACAAGAATAATCATTTAGCTTAATCTTTTGTGCACAAACATTTAGCCCCCCCACTAGCGAAAAATGTCGTTGGCCGCCTTTGCCAGAACAAAAACGAAAAAGCAATTTTGGGGGAAATTCTAGTTAGTAACCGAAATGAAAATAAATAAAATGGACACATTTTCAGTGTCATATTGCAGATATACAGATCGTAAAGATAGAACTGGACTGGACGGGTGTACAGAAAAAAGCAATCAAAAATGCTGCTGGCTGCATATAGATGACATATAACATACAAGACCAACCAATTACAAGAAGGAAATTATTTGTGCAATTACTCATACGAAGGAACAATTGAGGTTGACAAAATGAGAGTACCAGCAAGGGCAATTCATTGTTTGTTATAAATATGCTCAAAAAAGGACATCAATTGTTGCAGCTGTCTTACAAATTATTTGGCAAAAAATTAACATTCTTTTTTTTACTTAATTTAATTGTTTCTTAATTTAATTTAATTTTTTGTTATTTTTTTAATTTAACTTTTTTGTTTTTTTATTTATTCTTTTATTTAATTTTTTCTGTGTTCTTTAAATTTAGCATACGCTTCTTATATATTTTTTTTATATGTTAGTGTTTGTTTCTTTAATTTTTTATTTAAAGTTTTTTTTTATTAAATTTTTAATATTTTTAATATTTTTAATATTTTCAATATTTACAATATTTTCAACTTTTTTAATATTATTATTAAAATTTTATTATTTTTAAAATTTTTAAAATTTTTAATATTTTTAATATTTTTAATATTTTTAATTTTTTTAATATTTTGAATATTTTTAATTTTTTTAATATTTTTAATTATTTATAAAATTTTTAATATTTTTAATATTTTTACTATTTTTAATACTTTTAAAATTTTTAATATTTTTAATATTTTTAATATTTTTAACATTTTTAATATTTTCAATATTTTTAATATTTTTAATATTTTTAATATTTTTAATATTTTTAATATTTTTAATATTTTTAATATTTTTAATATTTTTAATATTTTTAATATTTTTAATATTATTAATATTTTTAATATTTGTAATATTTTTACTATTTTTACTTTTTTTAATACTTTTAATATTTTTAATTTTTTTAATTTTTTAAATATTTTTAATAGTTTGAATATTTTTAATATTGTTAATTTTTTGAATATTTTAAATAAGTTTAATGTTTTTAATATTTTTAATATTTTAAATATTTTTAATATTATATTTTTACTATTTTTAGTATTTTTAATATTTTTAATATTTCTAATATTTTTACTATTTTTAATATATATTGAACAACCAGCGTAAGTATGTTTGTGTAAAAGCCAGCAGCATCCAAACAAGTTATCAATAAAGACAACAAGAACAACAACATTAATCGAATCGATATAAAGCAACAAACAGACAGGAAAAGAAAAACAGATGCACTGACTCAAGCGATCAACAACAAAACAGCCAATAACTGCCAACACAACCCAATACAACAACAAAAGCACCAACAATAGCACGAACATCAACAATTGGAAAACACAACAACAGCACCCCATCATCAACACTTGCAAAACACAACAACAAAAACAACAATAATCACTGCCAAAATAAAAACAAATTAATGCAAAGTAAAATAAACAAAAACAAATTGCGTTTACTGGATGGAGGTGGTGCTCTTGAGAATGTTATGAAAACCGGAAAAGATACAATTCTGTTATTAATATTCAACACCAAAAACAACGACATCAGTAACAACAACAACAACAACTATAATAATATCTTCCTTCGTTGGCTTACATACGAATACACTAATGTTGTTGCTTGTTACTACATACCACGGACCACTAGCGGCGACCGGTCAGTTGTCGGTACGAATTCTAACGTAGAATTTGATTTGTTTTGTTTTCGGTGATGAGAGAACAATGAGCTGACCACCAAGTGTTGCGCGGGTGTTAAGGGGATAGCCCTCACTCACTTACTCACTACTATTAAGCGTATGTTGTAACACAATTGTGGTTGTTGTTATTTTTTCTTGTGCGAGATTTTAATGGTTGATGATTTATGTTTGGGGTGATGCTCCAACTCTCTCACACGTCATACAACAAAACATAACCCCCCCCCCCTCCTCTGTAAATTGATTGGTTTGTATGGTGGACGGTGACTCATCATTACATACAGTAGTAGACGATGCCAAAGCGCTAGCAGTGGAGATGTTTGGTTTTTTAAATTGCAACAACATGTGTAAAGTGGTGTTCTGTGTTTTAGGTACGTCATACATATATTGAATAATAAAATAATGTGTTTGAGTGCTTTGGTTGTTGGCTAGGGCAACTTTAATGTTGCGGTATGTTTAACACAAGACAGTTTTCCTAGGTATAGATACAGTGTGTCCTTGATTATAACACTTGATTATACAATAATTGTTTAATTACCAAAAATTGTTAAAACATTTATTAAATATAAATAAAAATTACTATTTTTTGTAAAAAAAAGTCAAATATTTTCTAAAAGGTTATTAATAATTTTTAATAATTCTAAATAATTTTTAATTGTTTTTAATAATTCACAATAATTTTATAAAAACTAATTTTTCTAACCTAATTTTATAAGAAAAACTGTAGTTCGAAAATAATGAGTAGTCAATTGAGAACGCGAGGACCGATTTGACACATTTTTTTCTCAAATGTTCATAATAGTTCGAATAATAGTTAATAAGAAGAAAATTTGTCCGCACCCATTTCTACGACAACTTTTCCCAATATATCTAAATTTTCTTTCTACACTAATAAAATGGGACTCAATTCTAAGAACTGCTCGTAAAAGTAGCTCCAAAACGAAGAGGTTCTGCATCATTCGTTTTGTCAAGTTACATTACATAATAATTTAATGTCGATTTTAAGTTAGTAAGTATTGTATAGGGGGGAATTCGCCACGTTTTAGGCTCTCTTTTCGATCAGTAGGCGCTGGGAGCGTGTCACAACTATATTGTAGCCCTAGAGATATACAAATTTGGTACTCATATAGCACTCATCAGAACTGGTCAGCAGAACTGGTTGCAGTTTGCAGAAGAATTTTTTATTTTCATCTAGATGGCGGAGGGGTCTTGATATACAGATAGGGCATCATTATTACAAATTTTTGGTCAGTGGGCGGAGGAGGTGTGGCCAAACTGTATTTAAGTTCTAGAGATATACAATTTGATATTCTGATAGTACTCTGCAACACAATTATGAAAATGCAGAAGAATATTTAATATTTCGATAAGTGGGCGGTGGGGCCTTGGCAAAACGATATCTTAGACCCAGAGACATACAATTTGGTATACAGATAACACTCGGCAGAACTGGTTGCAGTTTCCAGACGATTTTTTTTTTCAACCAGAGGGCGGAGTGGGTGTTGCAGAACTGTAAATGCAAAACTAACCATTTGATTTTGGTAAATGAGCGTGTCGAAAGTTACGAACCGTTCTCAAAGTACATATGTTTTAAAGTGTAATATGTCAGCACTTATCACTGTGAGGCACTGTCGTGAGATATGCTGAGTTTATTTTATTAGTCTCATTATGGACCGGCCGTTGCCTATTGGTTAGAATACGCGGGAGAGCCCGGCTTTGAATCCCTGCTCCAGTCATCAACTTTTTTTATTGCCGGCCCCTCGATGTTGCCGTCAGCAACTACGCAGTATAAGTGTCGAGTTAATCGGCATGTCTAGTAAAAGCTTCTCAAACAGTGACGTTCGCATTGTGAATCTAAAATAGAAAGCGTGTTAATTCACAACAACGCGAGACGCATCCTATACCTCATTCATAGGGTGTAAAGGGAAACTATTTTTAAAGTTAATTTATTAATTTGGTTAACTTTATAAATTTCATAAAATTTTAACAATTTAATACATTTTGGCGATCTCATAAATTTTACTGATTTTATTTATTTTTTTAAATTTATTTCATTTTATTATAAAGTTTATATTTGATACTTTGGTTATATTATTTAATTTAGTTAATGTTTTATAATTTTATTCATTTTTATTTATTATTATGTCTTTAATTTTTTTTTTTAAATTTTATTTATTTTATGGATTTTATTTATTAAATATTATTAGTTTTATTTTTATTAATTTTATAAATTTTATAAATTTTATCAATTCTTTAAAAACTGTATTTATTATTCTCATTTTTAAAACTTTTTTTTTATTACTTTGTTAATTTTATTAATTTTTATAAATTTTAAAAAATGATATAAATGTAAAAATTTGTACAACTTTTAGAAATTTTGCTAATTTTATATATTTAATTTTTTGATACTTATTTTTTTAGTTTTATGATTTTTTTTTAATTTCAGTAGTATTGTAATTTTATTAACATTTATTTTCTATTATTAATTTACTAATTTTATGAATTTTATTAAAATTTTTTTTATTATTTTTCAAGTTCAAAATTTTTTTATTATTATAATTTTATTACGTTTTTTATTTTTTTTTTTATTAAAAATTTATTGATTTATCATATTAAAATTTCTTTATTATTTTTCAAGTTCAAAATTTTTTTTATTAAAAATTAATTGATTTATCAAATTTTATTAATTTTAATTATTTTACATAATTATTTTGTTTATTTTATTTGATTAGTTTTTATTTTTTTTAAATTTTTAAGTTTTTATAATTCTATATTTAATATTTTAATTTTTTGTGTTATTAATTCTGTAAACTTTATTAATTTTACAGATTTAATTTATTATATTAATTTAAAATTTTTACTGATATATAAAGATTATGAATTTTTTAAATTTTAATAACCTTTTGATTTAATTAATTTATAATTTTATCGCGTTTGTTATTTTGGTATTTTATTTATTTTTATTAATGTTTATTAATTTCATAACCTTACTTAATTTTATAATTTTATTTTAATTTATTACATTTATTTGTTCTTGTTTTATTTTATTAGATTTAGAATTTTTTGCACTTTATTTTTTTATAACATATATTATTTGTGTTATTTTTTTATTAATGTTTATTAATTTTATTTTTTAATTTTTTTTTGTTGCATTTTTTTCTATTTTATTACTTTTATCATTTGTTTATTTTATATTTTTTTTTATTTTATAATTTTTTTTTATTTTATTATTTATTTTTATTTTATTATTTTTTTTATTTTATTAATCTTTTTTTATTAAAATTATTAATTATATTACTTTGTGACTTTTAAACATTTATTAATTTTCTTTTCTGTAAAATATTAGTCTTTAATGACTACATCTGAGATATCGAGGTCCCACTGTACTGTGTGCTACGGTTGGTAGATTTTATTGGCATTGTTTTGAAATTGTGGCAGCAGCAGCGTTGAGGGGCTGTGGCCAGTGATGAATTATTTATGCATTTTTGTTTCCACCGACGACGACGACGACGATGTTGCTGTTGCTCTGTTTTCAGTTTTTATTGTTTTCTTTGTATATAACAATATTTTCCCGTCATTTTGTGACGTAATTCTTCTCACTTCCCAACAAAGCAGATACATTATTATGCCAAAAGGTTATAGCGTTCGTATGTTTGTAGAACCCCCCGCCCCCACCCCCCAATCACACCACAGCGAATATCACAACTGGATATGAAACTTTGGATGCTTTTAATAAAATTAAAAAGTTTTCACGTGTATATTGTGAGGTAATATTAAAAATCCTCTTCATTCTGTCGGAAATCAGAATGACTATTTTGGCTGTGATTACAAGTTTTTTAACATCAAACATGATTTGTTTTGTCCTTTTTTTTATTACCTATGTTATGTTTGTCCGCCATCACCACCACATCAATCACACGATGACATGTCAGGTAGTGATTAGACTTGAATATTTCTACCTCAGAACAAAAAACTTTATATGAAACACGCAATCTTCTAAACTCAACTAGACGGAGATATATTATAGAATATAAAGGGCGGCGAAAAAGTTTAATAACGAAACGAAGTCATTATGTAATGTGATGGTAAAAGGAGACTTTGGGAACCCTTCACATGTGTCATAGAGTTAAATTGTTAAATGAAGTAATTACAATTAGAAAAACTAGTAATTTGTAAATAATGTTTGATTAATCACATAAGCAGGAAAAGAGTTAGAAATGTGAGATATTTCAATTTATGCATATTCTTTTAACTAACGCCACCTATCGAACAAAAATTGTGTTATGCTTTACTAAAACCACTGCAGGTAAAAGAACATCGCCTAGGCAAAATTCAAACAAAATAGTATTAGCATACCAAGAAAAGAGCGCATTGACAATGACTTTTGGAACACTCTTAAATCATAATGTCCATTTCACAGAAAAAGTCGAGCTGGTCAGTTTATGCAGTATACCGATGATATATATGAGACCAAATATACTGTTCAATTATTTTAATTTAAAAAACGTAAATAGCTTAAGATATTAAGTATTGTCAAAACTGTCTATCCCTCTCGGCAGCTTGTATATCTTAAATACACAATATAGGGCATTTTTCAATACCTCAACAGTAAACCGTTGAAAAAAAGAATCCCTGGTGCAAATCCGACAAATGACTGTGAAAAAAAAGTTAAATAAGTGAAACCCAAATCAAATGTTAGCATGTCTGGAAATAACAAAATTAACCATGATTGACAGAAGTTCTCTGTGCAGTGCAGTCAGTACATTAATGTGATGGTTGAATTAAGCAACACATACGAGCTGGGACGCCTTTGCTGGCAAAGTAGACAGCAGCGCAGGGCAGAGCAGGCAAGTAATGCTAGAGAACCCTTAAAAAAATATATAAAACACGTTAACAACATTGCTGCCATAATTCCGGTATGTGACACACACACACACGTAGCCAAACCACCCACTCCGCATCATCATAGCACACACACACGTACCCACATGACTTTCATTTGTTCCGCTACTAACTAACATTGTCAGTGAAAGTAAATTGTTGGGTAATGCAATTTATAACATTTCTCACAGTGTATTTAAAGTTGTTAATGAAATATTTGGACGACTTTACAACAACCAAACAACCAACACAACACAACATTCAATATATTAATGACATTTTTCAACAGTTTTCTTTTTTGTTGTTGTCATTATTTCCGGGTGTGTTTGAGTCGACAACAATTTAATAATTTTCCTTTTTTAACTCTGACGACAGCGACAAGTCGTCAAATCGCTAGAATTAGTTCACTACAACAAGTCTTATCATCAAAGACTGAACTCATCACCACCAACCATCGTTATCAATTTTGTTTTCTATGCCATTTATGAATATGGATGGATTGATAGCCGTCCGCGCTTACCATTCATCAGTCAACAATTTACAATGCTCCGAACATATAATAAAGTAGAACAGTAGCAAAAAAAAATCATTTGATAAGTGAACTATAAGGAATGTCTTTGTTCTGGGCGCTGGAAGTTGGAAGAGAGGGAGAGAGAGAGAGGAGGGATCTTCATCCCACTGCTGACCCTTTTTAGAAGTTACAACATGTTGAAACACGTTGCTAATGAGTGGTTTATGTTTTTTTTTATTCTGTTGGCCATGAATGAGTGTCCATCGCCTAGTCATCGCCAACGTTTCCACCTATGATGGTCATAAAGATTAGCGCCTCGCTGCAATGCGATTAGATTGCGTCATTGACCGCCGCCGTCGACCATTTCCATCTAGCAGCACCATCAAAAGCTGATAACATAATCGAACTGCTCGAACTTAGCAGCAATAATACTTGTGAATTTTAGTGAATGAAATGTTTAATAAGCTTAATTGTTAATTTTATACATTATAAACAAAAATATTTGCAAGTGTTTGATAATATCAAATAAATGAGCAGTTATTCTCAGAGAAATCTTTTGTGGATGCATTTGCAGCAAAGTCAGTGATTCAACAAAAAATGGGCGGGAACGGATTAGTGGGCGTGGTATCACATTAAACGGTTGTATCTCATGAACTGTAAAAGGTATAAAGATGATATGTGGTATGTATTGTTGAAGCGGTATGAATTATAGACAAGGTGGATGGACCCCATATAAAAGAAACCGTTATAGCAGCCATAATAATTTGATCGTTCTGAAAATTTTACAGTATATTAGTGGGCGTCGGGAGTGTGATGCAAGGTCAAGCATCTGATCGGTTTAACTTGGCAAACCTAGAGTGATTTTTGCCAATTGCACTTCAAGTCTTCTCCCAGAGTATTCGTGGTATTACTGCGGACAGAGTACCTCCACGTGGTGACGACTGGAAACGTGGTTTTGACACCCGTCAGAGCACGGCTAACTGTGAGGTGCGAAACTTGAAACCAAGGCACTTCGGCTCAGAGCGAGCGATACAGTATGGGCAGCTGTAAGTGTATGGTATGGTGCGCTGGGCTTGCAATCCGCCACTGACGTTTAAACTATTGCAATAAAAAGAAGTAAGAAAAAAATAAAACGAACCCCCCAAAATGTGGACGACCACCGCAAAACGAATTAAGGACCATGATTTGAGAATATGCACATGGAATGTTAGAACACTGTATAGACCAGGTGTCTCCATCCAACTGGCAGAAGTCCTCGAAGAATACAAGGCTGACAACTGTTTCTAAATCCGGTGGACGGGACACGGATACTCGCGCATGAACACCGAAACGTCGAACAATGGCATCAGACTGATTGATTTCTCTGCGGCAAGAAATATGGTAGGAAGCTGCACTAGATTTGACCATAAAAATATTCATAAGGCAACATGGCTATCTCCAGATCAATTGACGAGGAATCAGATAGATCACGTGGAGTCGATGGAAGGCAAGCATCGAGTGTTCTGGACGTACGAGTGATCAGGGGTGTGAACATTGACTTCGATAACTTCCTTACCGTATTTAAGGTACGCACAAGGCTAAGCAGGGCGAAAAACGTACGTAACCAGGCACAACGAAAGCTGGACATCGATAAACTGCGGACCACAGAGATAGCGGACGTCTACTCCAACCACCTAACTCAACTGCTGTGGAATGCCCCAACCCCTGATAATATAACCTCGCAGTGACAATATATAGCCGACCCTATAGAACGGACTGCGAGAAGCGTACTTGGGTACTCAAAGCCGTCTCAAGTAGGTGTCTGGTACGATGATGAATGTCGCAATGCCGCGAGAGAGACGAATGCTGCATACAGGCCGAAACTGCAACCAATGGCAACGCGAGCTGTTCGTGAACGGCACAGCGAGAAGAGACGAGAGACATCTCTGAAGAAGAGCTGAAGAGCTGAAGAAGAGGCAGGATGAGTGCACAGAGTTGCTTCGAAGTAGAGGGGAAGCCTGAAAATTCTACAAGAGAGTTAAGGCGAGAATGCGTGGAACAGGGTTGCCCTCCATCAAGGACAGCGATGGTCAGCTAGCGACGGACGCGGATAACGTTCTGAAGATATGGAGAGGATTTATATAATATTGAAATTTACTGGGTACTGACACGACTCCAGAAGACCTCGTTCCAATCCATGACGATAGTATTAACTGTCCACCTCCGAGCCAGAGCGAGATATGTATCGCAATATCCCGCCTTAAAAAAAACAAAGCGGCTGGAGCCGATAGTCTCCCTTCTGAAATGTTAAAGGCAGGCGGGGAGGAGCTGATTGGGAGCATGCTTCAGCTCATGGAGAACATCTGGCTAGAGGAGAGCATGCCCGGAGATTGAAGTCTCAATCTCTTATGTCCCATATACAAGAAAGGAGATCGTAGTGAATGAAAGAACTTCCGTGGGATAAGCCTACTACCAATTGCGTACAAGGTCCTTTCAAGCATATTGTGTGAACGTCTAAAGCCAATTGTAGAAAAACTAATTGGACCATATCAGTGCGGCTTTAGACCTTGCTAATCTACGACGAATCAAATATTTACCTTACGACCAAAAAGAACTTTGGTTGTACAAAAAAATACATTTATTTTATCTTAAATAACTCCTATTACACAAAAAGTAATTTTATTCTACCCAAAAATACTTTTATTGTACATAAAAGTACTTTATTGTACCAATAAGTACTTTTATTGTTCCAAAAATAATATTTATTATGTCAAAAGTCAATTTATTGTACCAAAAGCCCATTTAATGCACCAAAAAGTAAATTCAATTTAAAAGTACTTTAAATTGTACCTTAAAGTACAATTTATTGTAACAAGATATAGTTTTACTGTACCAAAAAGTACATTTAATGGACCTCATAGTACTCTAATTGCACTTCAAAGTACTTTAATTGCGCCTTAAAGTCCTTTAATTGTACAATAAAGTATTTCAATTGTACCTTAAGGTACTTTTATTGTACCTTAAAGTACTTTAATTGTTGCTTAAAGCATTGTAATTGTGCTTTAAATACTTTTCTTGTACCAAAAGGCACTTTCATTGGACCAAAAAATAATTTTATTGTACCATAAAGTACTTTCTTTGATCCTTAAAATATTTTTGTTGTACAAAAAAGTACTCTGGCTGTAGCTGAAATCATCGGAATATATTTTATTGTATTAAAAAGTACTTTTATTATACCAGAAAGGACTTTTATTATGCCCTTTTTAATCATCATCATTCAGAAGTAAAATATCCAAAGGAATAAAACATCGTCAAGCCTAGTTGTCATAATGTTGCAGATCTCTCATAGTTTTTCCATTTTAACCACAAGCGCCTTTGTTTACATCAGAACCGGTATTTACAACAATTTTGTAAATAACCACATATTGTCCAAAATCCATCATTCCAATGTAAACTAGACTTTAAGACTTATAAAAAAAGTTTTATGAATATCATTCCCATCCACCATTATAAATAGCAACAAATGGGAGATGTTTGGAAGATGGTACGAATTTTTTTCGTTGCCATCGTCATTATCATCCACAACAGCAACAACAACAAGCAAACAACATCATGTTGATTTCAATTGAATTATTATACAAATTATAATAGAAATATTGCATGAAAATAATGAACCCAACAATAAATCCACATACAAAGAGAGAGAGAGAGAGAGAGATAATGTTTTTTATTTCATTTTTGTCGTGACAACAATGGAATCGGTCAAATTTGAATGATTTGTTGATGATGGTGATATGACGAATTGTGACGCTGGTGGACGTGGTGGCGGTGATGATGATGTGGATGCGGGATCTGTGACTGATACCGTCCGCCCTAGGCTTTGTGGCTATTATTTATGATAATAAATAAAAGAAAATGCTGGAATTATTCCTACGAGGCAAACGCTTTTCGTTGCATGTTTTTTGTCTGTCGTCTTGTCATGTTATTGTTCTCTCTTTTTAAATCGTATTCAATTACTTACTGACAATATAAAATGTTAATCTGATCACTTGTCAGACAAGCGGTAATCAAATCTAGTGACTTTTTGTTGTTGTTGTTGCAATGACTCTTGTCTGGTTGGGGGCAATATGACCATTCTTGGTCATTTACCAGCAGCCATGATAGAGCTCACCAGATAGTTGGTGACCATGTGTGTGTGTGTGTGGTATCATGTTCTAGATCATAATGTTAGATTTTATGGGTTATGTCTTGTCAGTTGTGGTGTACTCTGTACGCTTTAAGTTTTATGAGCAGCCCACGCTGAGTTTTGTCTCGTATTGATAGGGTGGTAAATTATATTTGATGACTCTCATATATATTTTTCATTCATTCATATTGTGTCACTTTAATGTGAAAGACCCTTTATAGGATACTGTATCTAAAGAGAACAATTGAAGTGGTTTCATTTCCCCTGAAAAAAATATTAAATATTTATACATATGAGGAAAAAAATTATACTGAAGAATGTTCTTAGGAAACAATAAGTAACCACTTGTTACTATATAATTAAAGAAGATGATGTAATTGCTGATGGTCATAATAATATAATCAATTAAATGTAAACATTATTAAGTATAATAATGTATGTACAATGAAATCACTTTTTGAACAATAAAGGCTTTTTGGTAAAACAAAAGTAAATTCTGGGAAAACAAAAGTACTTTTTGGTAGAGTAAATGTAATTTTTTGTACAATAAATGTACATGTTTGTACAATAAAAGTAAATGTTTGTACCTTAGCATATTTTCTGGCGACCATAAAAGGACTTTTTGGTAAAATAAATGTACTTTGCCGTACTTTTTGGTACATCAAAAGAATTTTCAGATACAATAAATGTACGTTTTGGTACAATAAGAATAATTTTTGGAACAATTAAAGTACTTTTTGGTACAATTAAAGTACAATTTGGCACAAAGAATATTTTTGGCCAACTTAAAAGTACATTATGGTAAAATAAAAGTACTTTGTGGCAGAGTAGACGTATTTATTGGCCCAGTAAAAGTACTTTTTGGTGCAACAAAATATATTTTAGATACAATAAAAGTACTTTTTGCCACAATAAATGTAATTATTTTTGGTACAATTAGAGTACTTTTTGGCACCATAAAAGTACTTTTTGGTACAATTAAAGTATAATTTGGTACAAAGAATATTTTTGGCCAACATAAAAGTACATTATGGTAAAATAAATGTACTTTGTGGCAGAGTAAACGTATTTATTGGTCCAATAAAAGTACTTTTTGGTACAACAAAATATATTTCAGATACAATAAAAGTACTTTTTGCCACAATAAATGTACGTTTTGGTACAATAAAAATAATTTTTGGTACTTTCTGGTAGAAAAAATATTTTTTGGACAACAAAAGTACTTTTTGAGACGATGAAATTACTTTTAGGGACACTAAAGGTACAACTTGGTACAATAGACAAAAGTTGTAACTACTAAAAAGTCCTTTTTTGACAACTGAAGTACTTTATGGCACAAAAACGTAAAAAAGTACTTTAAAATTCAATTTGGTAAACAAAAGTACTTTTTAGTACAATTAAAGCACTTTTCGGATCAATAAAATTACTTTTTGATACATCTAAAGTACTTTTTGGAACAATAAAATACAATTTGGTACAATAGAATATTTTTTGGTAAATTTTAGTATTTTAGTAAAGTAAATTTTAGTAAAATAGAAGTACTTTTAAACACAATTTAAGTACTTTTCGGTTGGTTTAATGCGCCTTTATGTACAATAAACTTACTTTTTATTCCAATTAAAGTACATTTTGCTATAATAGAAGAATTGTTGACTACTATAAAAGTACTTTTATGACGAAAAAAGTATGTTTCGGCCGAATAAATGTACTACTGGAACAATAAAAGGACTTTCAGATACTTTTAAAGTACTTTTGGAACAATGAAGGTACTTTTTGGTACAATTTAAGTACTTTTTGGAACAATAAAAGTACTTTTTATTAAAGTACATTTAGAAACAATGAAAGTACAATTTGTTACAATAGAATGGTTTTTGCTAACCTAAAAATACTTTTAAGCAAAAAAAAGAGTACTTTTTGGTAAAATAAAAGTGCTTTCTTAGACAATAAAAGTACCTTTTTGTATAGTACAGGCTCTTTTTTGTACAATATTATTGTAATAAAATTGCTCTAGGGTACTTCGAAAGAAATTTTTTTGGGTAATAAAAGTACATAATGGCTCGATAGCTTCTAAACTAAGGTCGTACCCGTGCGGACAAAAAGAATAACGGGCAGTCGTGTTTTATCGAGCCGTAACTCGACGCTGAGCATTCATATGTTTATATTGCAATACCTTCTATGCCTCCTTATAAAATAAAACTTAACTTTCATTTACACCCCATGAATGACGTAGGGGATAGCTTCTCGCGTTGTTGTGAATTAACACGCTTTATACTTTTAGATTCACAACTAACGGTACCTACTTGTTTATCGACGGAGAACATTCAGTGCTTTCTAACCAAGGGCTCATAAAAAGCACTTCTGTCTGAGTATTTTCGGAGTGGAAGTAGGCAGGTAATCGAAAATAACGGTGCTGAACATAACGGGATGCAGAATCATGCGATATGCAAGATTACAGTCAATTCACGCATTCATTCAGTTGTGCAATTAATTGTGAAAGACAAAGACGTGTTTGAGTAATAATATTTCAAATAAAAACGTGGTAACTAATATTTTATATATATTTACGAAACAGCAAACAAAATGAGTGTTCAAAAATCAAGCCGTTTTGTTTCTTATAATGTAAACTTTTTTTTAATTAATCTGCACTCCAATATGCGTCTAAAAAGAACCTTTCAGGAGGCTATTCAAGTGCCTGGAAAAGTAACTTTTATGTGTCTTTTCTGAGGTTTTTAATCCTTCATTGGGAGGGTGAAAGCACTTATATCTGTGTCAGAAAATAGTCAGATTTGACTCAGAAATCTTCCAAATTAAGTGCGACCGTTTTAATAGAAAAAAAACGCTCATTCCGGACTCTTTTTTGGACACATTATGACGGTGAATGCTCATAAAAAAGTGTCCGAAAAGTGTCAGAAAACGCACATATTGCTTGCTGGGTTTTTACTGACATGCCGATTGACTCGACACTTATACTGCGAAATTTTTTTTTGGAGCCAGGTGTTGAACCTGGGATCCCCCGCATGGTAGTCGCGTGTTCTAACCAGTAACCCATCATGCCACGGCCGTGCCTCCCTTATGGGCGTTATAAATTCAAGAACATACAGAATATATCCTTCGGTCCGTGCGTGCTCGTGTTGAAGTGTATAACAAATATAGTTCCGTGATCGTAAGCAGATATCGTAAATTTGATGTAGCCGAGCTAATCTTGTGAAATAACATCTTTTCCTCCCCTAAGTCTGAAAAACATTTTGGAAAATTAAGTATGCCATTAAATTCATCATGTTCTAACTACAGAGAGTTGATGGCGAAACCACATGTAATTTTTTCCACTACCATGCACTTATATTTGTTGAATGAAAAAAGTGTGAAACGTCTGACAAAAAACGTCCGAACAAATAAAATACATAATTTTGACCGCACTACTGCCTTTAATTTAGACAGCGTATAGTTTTTCCGAAAGCTTATTAAATTTGTAAAAATATTGTCTTCACGAATTTTTTGTGCGACTGATAAATTTGCAGATATTGGCATTATATTAACTTAGTCTCAAAATGACTTCCGTTTTGTAAAACTTTCGAACGCATTACAAAAATAAAAATTTAGCTAAACGGTTAAGTTTAATAAAAATTGTTTATTTTATATTTATTATACTAATAGATAGCTCTTCGATAATAAACGCCTTTCAGGGAATAGTGACCCAGTTCGTTTAGAGAATAAGGAAAAAGCCACTTTGCAGGAGAAGTCTAGTAAAACCTTCTCAAAAAAAAACTAACTAATAATTCACATTATTTTCAAGTTGCCCTTATTGTGTCTTTAAATATCCATAGATTCCACAATCTGTCATAATTTTTTTCTTAAGCCAATTATCACTTTTACCACCCACGCTATAATATCACCAATTTTCTCCATTTATAAGGCATTCCTTACACTATAATTGCATCATCCAAATATAGTCCACCAGCCACATGAGCCAACAGCGGCTTGTCAGACTTCTGCCTCTTAAAGAAATACTGGCTACTTCAACATCCTCTTAATAGTTTGTCAAGAAATATGTAGTGAGTGCGTAAATTACATGTAATTTGTATGGGGATTTGTATTATCCACCATACAGCAAAAGATAATAAATGCTTATGTGTTGATATAGTTATCATACACAAGTCGCTGCTGCTGCTGTGACATTCTCGCATCTTTCTGTCTCTCTCAACTGTGTGTCATTCACTCGTTTATGTGAGACTGACTGACTGAGCTGCTGATTGGTAGCCAGTGGCATTTTTCTTGCTGTTCCCGGGTCATGCCAGCTCAAATGTTCACATATTTTCAGTAGTCATATGGCGGCAGTTGCAGTTTATGATATATTGTGGCAGCGTTTGTTGTGGCTGCTGCTGTTGCTACGACGGTGCTGGACTTTAAATTGCATTTAATTTAATTTATAAAGTCTATTGTCTGTCTGTTGATTCTTTTTGGTATTTCGGTGAAAATATGCAAATGGTATTTGGGGTAACTGCTGCTGCTGATGATGGCATTTATTATTCTCGTTAGCTTCTAATTGACTATTGATTAGCAAAGTAATTATTGGTATGTATTTTATTTTATTCTCTAGATTGTTGATTATATAGATTAAGTGGAAATGAGTGAATATTTGGTTGCTAAACCAGTTTAAATGTTAGGTAATAGATATGATTAAAAGATTAGCACATAAAATTGTGGTATTTATGTGTGTTCTAGCTTAGGTACGAAGATATTGTTGAGCTTAATTGCTATGAAATAAAATAACATAAATGGTTGGGTTATTGTTTGTCCATTTTGTTGCTAAATTCTGTTAAAAGTGAACTAGAACTATAACCTATCTTGTTTTTTGAAAAATAAACAAAGTTAACATAAATTGACAAAATTGAACACAATAATACAAATAAAGCATTTTTTCCGAAAAACTTTTTGTAAAAATATACTTTTCTAAGCAAAGCAAAGGTATGAATTGCAGTAAAAAAGTTAAGTCGTCCAAATATGCCTTAAACTCAAATGTCAATATCACAGTTGGGGTGAATTAGGGTACCCAAAAAGTTGAGCTTTAAGTTCCCCCACATGGGGTGTCATCATACAAACCAAAGGGCCTCTTTTGTGACCCCCCCACTTCGACCTACCATTCTGATGTTTGGGGACCAAGACGAAGAGGATGGCATATATTTTTTTATTTGGCGTGGCGTATGATTTACGTGGAATATTACTTATGATAATCATACGCCACCATATAATAATATAACAAAAGAGCCTAAAATGTGACAAATTCCCCTATACGATACTTACTATCTTCAAATCGATATTTAATTATTATGGCATGTAACTTAAAAAACGAATAATGCAGAACTTCTTCTTTTTGGAGCTACTTTCACGTGCAGTTCTGGCCGATGAAGGTGGCGTGCAAAGAGAAGTAAGGGGCATGTCGAAGATTATCCTTAGGATCTTGGTGGACAGGTAATGAGTACTTTAAGCACAAATGTTGTCCACATTTAAACCATACGAAAAAATGCGAAATAATCATCGTACGATATCATCGAAATACACTGAGGAGGGGAAGAAGCATGGCAAGATTAATCTTGAAGAGTATGGGTGAGAGTATAAACCCCCGTGACACGCCCATCTTTATATAGCGGTATATTGATTTTTGATCTCTGAACTTAACAAACGTGTGCCTGCCACAAAGATAATTTGTGACCTAGAGTTTGATGTCGTTGGGAAGATTGGATTTTGAGATGTCATTATTCAGTGTGGGGTGGTCAACAGTGTCAAATAATTGGATAGGTCCAGAGCAGACACAACAGTGCGTTTATGTGGTCACTTGCTAATTGAGACCGTTTGCGATATAAACCTGTAGCCGAAATACCTGGAAAATGATACTAGCGGTATTCACCCTTGGTAGTAAAGTTCCCTTGTTGACCTTGTTAATCTTGTTAATATAGTAAACGTACTAACATTTACAACACTGCAACAACAAAATGACCTAGACTAAAATTTACTAAGCCGTGGTTAAAAAATCACACAAAAAGCTATAGTAAACATGTGTGATAAATTTACCAGAATTAAACAACTGATCATCAAAAACATTTGCTGGCAAAAAAATTTGGATTGATTTTTAATTTTAAATTATGTGAACTATTAAAAGGATTTGGAAGAATATGGATAAAAACCTAAAGTTTTTACGTATTTAAGCATTTAAACTGACAAAAACGAAAGCAAATATCAGCTGATCCATTAATTTACAATACATCCGAAAAAGACGCTCATGCTTTGTAGTGTAAAATGGTAGTAAATTTAACAGGGTTGTAAAGATAACTCAATGGGTGAAAACCGCTACTATTTTTCTGGTAGGTGCTGCTTAGTATAGGAATCTCTTAAAAATTTCTTAAACAGCTCCAAATCTTGAGTTACCGGTAAAAACTCGAGTTTTCGCACCGTTACGAAGTTATAAGTTTCTCAGCGGATTTGGAAGAAGAGACTGTGGCATTTTCAATTATGTATACCGTTAGTTGGCAGCGGAATTTATTGACCATGCATTTTGAAAAATACAGATGAGCAGATTGCGCAAGGACCATGTACATTATAGTTCAACAAATCCAGCAGGCGCCTCTTTGGGGGAGTTTGGCGGTTAAAACTCAAAAAAGCATCTGATAATCCCTAGACACAAACCCTGTTATTTTCAAAGGAACGAAACAGAGTTGCCGACAATGATCGTATGATAATTGGATTACTTTCTGGATCGATTGGCGTAGATAGAAAATTAGTATAAAGAATTATCAGTTCAGCTAGTTCCTCCAGCTGTTGCAACAACAAAAACAAAGATATCATCTTTATATCAAATTTTTCATTGCGATTGGGACAACCTTATTTTCGTATCAAATTTTGACCATAGCTATATAATAACAACTGACACAATATTCCACTCGAACATTACCGAAAATAGCTGACATGCAAAAAATGGGGCAAGAGCACAGTTAAAGAAAAAATATGACTTTGTCTTCGTCCGGGGACCCGTAGAACAAGTTAAGACATATTTTTGTGTGGAAATTCAAACTATAGGATATCTATTTTCTTCAATTTGTTGGTTAAAAATGGGCGTAAGAGGGTCCATGGGTCCCGTTGGGCTTACAATTTACACCACTGGATTCGTTTTGAAAATATCTTTCATTTGGGTTTTCGCACATAAGGATCTCCATAAGACCCAAGGGCACCAAAAATCCCGCATTGTCTAAAAAAAACCCACCACTGGATTCGTCTCGAAAATATCTTTCATTTGAGTACCCACACATAGGGAGGCATTATAGAACGGGCTCCATGCCTTGATTTTCGCGTTTTAGGGCGTATTTATGAGGGTGTGGCATACTTTTTTTACCCCAGTCCCATATTCTGCACTTTTGCCCTGAAAATCCAAAGTTGAACCTGTCACACAAAAAAAAATTATACGTTAACCCATAAACTCCTCACTCCCCTATAAACTTCAACCAAGTAATTGGTCCTTATTAAGGGAATAACTCCACTCTATGAATCCACGTCACAATGGCCTCGAAAATAAGATAGTCTTCCAACTAACCAACAGCGACAGGTAAAGCCAATAAATGCAACACAAATACATTCGATAACAACAACAAAAATAATAACACAAATACAAAAAAAAAACATAAACAAAAGTAAAAATTTACTTACCGTTTTTTTTAAAACAATTTCAGCCGCACCATATATCCGCTCACTCAAAGTTACACACTCACGCCGCTCTCACTCAACAGTAACAAAGTTTGTTTATTTAAATAAGAAAAAAGAAGAAGAAATGCAAAACAAAACAAAAACCAGCATACAAAATTTATGCAAATGCTATTGAGAGATATTTGCCAAAGCCATTGTCAGGTTGTAGTTGTTGTTATTGATATTACTGTATTTTTGTTATTTATCTAAAAACGAGAAATACAACAAATTATTGTTGCGGTATTTTGGCACAATCGGATGATGTTGATGCTGGCTGGGAACGAGCAAACTGCAGCAACAACAACGGCACAATTATATACACAATATTTCACTTTTTTCTTATTGCAAAGATCCACCCATTTTTTTTTGCTGCTGTTGTTTTTGTTTCGAAAGAAACAACACAGCACTGTTTTCCTTTGCACTTTGACTGATTGATAGCTTTGCAAATTTGTTAAAACATGTTCTTGAATATTTGGCAAAAATATTTTATAGATTTGTTATTCGATTTGACGACGACAGAACAGAACAAATTCAGATGAAACCCCGAGAAAATATGGCCAGAGCAGCTCCCTTGGCACATACAAACAAATCAACAACACACCAACAAAATATGCTCGATGTTTTCTTTTATTTTTTGCTTTTATTCCTATTTCTATTTTGTATTTTTCCTTTAATCGCTCGCGCTCTCTTCCTCTCGCTCACTCGCACTGTACACACTCATACACACCTTTCTTTTCTATTCCTTTTTGAACACTTTTTTTCGGGATTTTTTGGTTTCCTTCTCACCGTCCGTCTTTTTGTGGCTGCTCAACCACACAAATAACAGAAAATTTTGACAAATTGATACTTTTCGTTTAACACATTTTTGATTCACCGATATCACCGACGAGTTGTCGTTGCTTTTATTTGTTTACCTTTTTGGTTAATTGGTAGAGTATTAATTATTAAAACAAAAGTTCACTTGTGTGTTTTTTCCAGTTGTAATTTTTCTATTATTTCTTATTTTTTTCTAGTTGGTCGGTGTGAACACACAACACTTCTTTCAGCAGCGAAAAATCACAATTCTACGGGTGAAGTGATGTTCAAGCAATTTGCTGCGCACGAAATGGACTAATGTGAAGCAAGAAAAATATTCAGCCATACACCCATAGAGAGTAATGCAAAAGCATTGCAAGAAAAGTGTGCAAGAGAAGTGACAAGAAAAACACAATGAATGGCAATGACATTGGGTGTTGCGACCAGTGTTGTTTTTCGCTCATAGAGGGTAGGGTAGTGTGAATGAAGAGAAAGCAAACAACCGGGTTTTATACGGAATATATCATGAGTGGAGTAACGGTTGTGAAATAAAATAACGTTCAATAAAAAAACGCCTAGTGGTTGAATTTAATTAAAAATTTATGTAATATTATAAAATAAAATATAATAATACAAAACTATAAAAAATATAATAATATAAAACTATAAAAATATTAAAATATAAATATATATATACTTATAAAAATATAAATGTAAAAAAACATCAAAATATAAAAATGTGAAAATAATAACTTTAAAAACATAAAAATATGAAAATATAAAAATATGAAAATATAAAAACATTAAACTATAAAAACATAAAAATATAAAAATATAAAAATATAAAACTATAAAAACATAAAAATATAAAAATATAATAATATAAAAATATAAAAATAAAATATAAATATATAAAAATATAAAAATATTAATATATAAAAATATTAAAATATAAAAATATTCAAATATAAAAATAAAAAATATAAAAATAAAAAAATATAAATATATAAAAATATTTATATATAAAAAAAAATATAAAAATAAAAAATATGAAAATGTAAAAAAAAATTAAAATATAAAAATTAAAGTTAAAATAATGCAAAAAAAGTCATAATCACATAGCGCGTGATTCATTGGTCTGCTTGTGTTATTACCCAGGAAGTTTTCTTAATATGAGATTTAATGTCGACACTTATATATTATCGCCCTCCCCAGTAATTTTTTTTCAGCCACTTAGAGCAGAATAGACATGTGAGATTTCGTTTTATGGTGAATGCAACATAAGGTATATTCCATTACTACCTACCTCCCTGGAGTATTAAAACTCGGCTCGTATCAATCGAAATGTTATCAACCTTTTTGTCATTCTTTTATGATATGTCTCCTTACACTGTGATAGTTTTTGACAGAAAATAAAATGCATAACTTTAAGAGTTTTCTGAAATTTTATATTTTATATAGATATGACTTCTAAATACAAAAATTTTGTTTGTAATTAGATATTAATATCGGACGTCTGGTCGTTTATTATTAATACAATTAATATATTTATTTTATTAACATATTTTTTCCATTATTACATATCAATTTTACTAAAGTAATTTATGTTACTAATTTCGTTATTTTTTCTTAATTTGACTTATTTTATTAACATTATACATTTTGTTCATTTTTTAAGTTTCATTAAAGTTATTAATTTTTTATTATCTTATTATTTTAATCATTACTTTATATTAATGTTATAAATTTTATTTATTCGATAAATTTTTTTTAACTAAACGATTCATTTAATTAAATTATAAATTTCATTAAAGTTCTTAATATTATTAATTTTGTTATCATTTTTTGATTCGACTAATTTTATCAACATTATATTTTTGTAGGCGGTTAAAGACAAATTTTCTCTGGCAAGACTAATTACTTCATCCTAGGTTTAATTCCATTGAAAATATGTGTTTTCATATTATTTCCTTCCTCCAATACCAAAATGTCCAATATAAGTAAAAAGTAACCATACTACAGTACCCACAAATTTAGTAGCACTACAATTTCTTATTTGCCACTGAACGTACTACCAACCTGGAATACAACCAAAATAAAACCAGTGAACATACCATGCAACCTGGAATATGATTTTATTTTCCATTTTTACATAACATTTTCAAATATAATCACTTTGTACCTTATATAAACATTACTTGGTACATTACCAATTAATATTAATCAAAATTCGTCATATTGTTTAACATTTTCATTCACCTTTTGTCATTTTACATATTTGTTGCGTGCGAACCACAACATGTTCGAAGCTTCTCATCGAACCTCTCTCACTTAATATCCTCTGTTAATTCGCTCGAACCTAAAATGTTGTTAACAGGGCTCTGACCGGGAAGGTCTGGTGTTCTTTGCGTACCATATTACTAAAAAACTATTGCTCTAGCTCTAAAAGCAATTTTGCCGAGGCCACTTTTTGAAATTAATTACATTGTCTGTATATTTATCTCTGTATTGGCGGGTATATATCGTGGGTATCATACTGCAAAAAAAGTCTCAAGGCCAGTTTTTGTGGTTCTGAGTTATTGATGATTTACAGCTTATGGCCGCTTGTGTTTTTAAACAATAACTACAAAACTACATAAAATAGAAATGTAGAAATTACTACAAAACTATTTTAAATAGACATATGGTTTTTTTAGAAAGCACAGACTATGGCTTTTGGAACACTTTTACATCATAAAATCCATTTTAAGATAAAGCGGAGATGGTCAGCTTACGTAGTATACCAACGATATGCTAATACAGTGACACAAACATCCCTGTATAACAATCGCATGCGAAATTTTTGTGAGCCATCTTTTCGAAAATTTTCGGATAAAATATAATTTGTCTCGAACCAAACCAGAAAACAATTTTCATATCTTTATCCATTTCCCTTGTCTACGCTTTAACGCATTCGGCCATCTAGTTGTCGTTTGTACTATTTCGCATCAACGAACAACTGTTGTCTTTGCTAAGATATGTTAATCGGTTCGAAATGTAGATGGCGCATGTCCATGTCTGTGTAGTTGTAAATGCATAAGTAAGTACCCAGTAGGAAGTGTTTGCAAGACATCCTCAAGGTAAGGTGCATGACCATAGTAAATCGTCGACGAAATTTTCCTACAAGTGTGTCTGCTTTGTCATACACAATGTCGGTGAAATTGTCGTTAATGCCTATATAAGCAACATGTCGCCCACACAATCATAGGCGACTGATGACCGACAATGTCGGTAAAATTGTCGTTACAAGTGTTATGAGCGGTAATGGAAACGCAGAATTAGGATTAAGTTGTAAATGCATTAAGTTTTTCATTAAGGGGCATTCAGACACACGAATCTGTCGACAGACTTGTCACATTTGCGTTAACGTTTTGTTGTTGTAGACAACCAGAATATGATAGTAATCTATAATCTATATAATCGATAACACTCCCGACCGATCTGAGTGTCTGAACGCGCCTTTAAATCTGTTATAAATATATTGTTGAATATATAAATAATAAATATAAAATATATAAATATATTTTATTGTTCTAAATAATTAAACAAAAAAAAATAAAAATTGTTTTAAAAAATAAATAAATTATTAAAAAAATTATATATAAATTATAAAAAATTATACATATTTTTAAAAATTCTATTATGCATGATGTATGGCTGGAGCAGCACCAGATGTACACAATTTTATTTTTGTGTACAACCGCTCCATTTTTTAAAAAAAAAAAAAACAATATATTACAGAAAACATATTTTTTCTGTAAAAGTAACGCGATTTTTATAATTTTTTTTTACAACGTATGAATGCGCTTGCAATACAATGGGTATATTAATCCCTATCATACACACACTCTGCGTTTTGGAGTTAGTCTCGGATGTAGATAAAAGTGACTTGAGGCTGAGGCCACGCAATCAGCGGCAGAGCGTCAAAGCGACGAGCTTGATTGGCAAGTAACTTATTACTGAGTGACATTTTTGAGCGTTTAGTTAATAAAATTCCATTATCAAGAGAGGCTTGTTTAATGCTTCTACACGAATTTTTTTCGGAAGTTAGTTAATATTTATATTTTTGATATAAAACATTTTTATAATTTTTTATATTTTTTATATACCGATTTTAATGAAATTTAGAAGAAAATTAGTGTACTATATGGAAATTACCGTAGGCTACAAATTTATTGAATTTTTGACTCTATGGGCGGATTGGGCGTGTCAACATTTTTTTTAGAGCTAGAGAGATAAAATTTGATGCCCAGATTGTACTCTACAACACAAATATAAATATGCAGATGAAATTTAAATTTTTACCAAATTGGCGTAGTAGGCGTGGCAAAATTTATTATTAGAGCTTAAGAGATAAAATTTGATACCCAGGTAGTACTCGACAATGCGAATGTGAATATGCAGGCGAAATTTAAATTTTTACCAAATGGGAGTAGTGGGCGTGGCAAAACTTTTTTGGAGCTATAGAGATACAATTTGATACCCATATAGTTCTCGACAACGCGAGTATGAATATGCAGACATAATTTTAATGTTGGGCCAAACGGTAACTGGCGTGGCAAAACTTTTATTTAGAGCTAGGAAGATAAATTTTAAATTTAAATTTTAGTTTTGAACATATTTTTTTTAGAGCTAAAAATATACAATTTGATACCCAGGTAGTACTCGACAACACGAATATGAATATGCAGACGAAATTTGAATTTTGGACCCAATGGGTGTAGTGCGCGTGGCAAATGGATACAATTTGATACCAGATAGTGCTCGACAATAAGAGTATGAATATGAAGTAAGAATGAGTAATTGTTGACCTAATAGGCGAAGTAATTTTCGTTACAGCGATAACATTTGATATGCAGATAAATCGTAGCAAAACAGATATAAAAAATTGGACGAATTGTTTTTTTTATGATCAGTGGGTGGATTTTATGTGCCAAAAGTGTTATAATCAAAGATAAATAAATATTAATACACCGATACTATAACTATTCACCTAAAGACGAGCATTTTATTTTTAAATGGTGGACGGAGGAGATATATTTGAAACAAATAAAAACCCGGCAATATAGACAAGAGTATACCGACAAAATATTTTATTGCGATAAGTTAGCGGAAGGGGCGTAGCATTTGTGTTCTACGCCAATTTGTTTAATCATTTGTTTAATCATATATATGGGTATTTTCTTATTTTGTAATTTTCTCGAAAAGTTTTGAAGATTATGTTCATATTAAAAAATTTAAATTTTGGACAGTATTATAATGTTTTTTTAATTAAACTTAACTTAAAATGTTGTATTCAAAATTATGGCTAACACAAAGTGCGTTAAGGACACACACAATTTTCCACAGCAACTTGAACTGTCTACAAAAATTTGTGAAATTTAGCGAAATTTCTTATGTGGTCAGTATATTCTCATTTGTAAAATAAAGAAGACATGTTGGGGTTTTATAAACAACTTACTTTACATTTAAAATACTTTTATCTTTTATGCTACTTAAATCTATATGTGCGTTGCGGACACATGCATTGTTCTATGAATAACACAGAGCGACGAAGAAAACAATACCTGGGAAATTATACTATTTTTTTGGTAGAATCTGTTTTTCAAATTTCACAAAACCCCCAAAATTTTGAGTTACGGGTAAAAAACCGGATTTTTCGTACTTTTACACACTTATAAGCCAATAACTCGGATAAATATGAACCGATTTAAAGTTTCTCAGCGGATTTGGAAAGAAAAGACTTCCCAACGATATGTATAGTTTGTTTTTTTAAAGTACAACAAATTTATTTTATGATTACAAAAAAAAAGTTATAAATATAGAAATTTTTTACTATGAAATCGTCCGTCCTTCCGCTGGAAATACCCATATAAATATTTGTGCAGAGGAAAGTAAGCAGGCCCAACATATTGTTATCGAGATTTTAAATTTTTTCCAAAGTATGTTTAAAAGTGAAATATAGCAGTACTTATAACTGTGTGGCAATTCTGTGAAATATATTATATATATTGTGCAATTAATATTTTTAGTTTTCATCAAATATGCAATAGCGAAACATTGCCGGGTCCACGAGTATTTTTATATTTTTGTATATTTTTATATTTTTTTATTTTCGTTTACGTTTTCAATTTCAATTTCTATTGATGACTTTTGAATTTCATTTGATGAGTACTGAATTTCAATTACCGACTTTTGAATTTCAATTGATAAGTTTTGAATTCCACTTGACGAATTTTGAATTTTCAAATGACGAGTTTTGAATTTCAATTGACGACTTTTGAATTTCAGTTGATAAGTTTTGAATTTCAATTGATGAATTTTGAATTTCAATTGAGGAGTTTTGAATTTCAATTGATGTTTTTTAAATTTCAAATGACGGTGATTAAATATCAAATGGAATGTTTGTATTTTAATTGATTTTTTTTGAATTTCAGTTGGAAATGGTGTGGTAGACCCTGCAATGCTTCGCTATTGCATAATTGACGAAAATTAAAAACATTAACAATGCAATTATGAACATACTTTGCGAACGCCTCCCAAGCTCTATACCAATATGTTGAGCTTGCTTACTTTCTTCATGTATAAAATTGTTACCTAAAAAATATTTTTGCCGCGCCCATTCTGAGAAATGACCCTGTAACGCCGTGTAATATCTGTATACTCGTACCAAATTGCACCAATTTAGGCTATCATCCACGCCCATTCCTCCTATTTAATCCAAAGTTATAACCTATTATATATTCCATATAGACCATTATAGAGTGAAATATGTAAAGAAATTAAAGTTTTAGTGCGTTTTATAGGAATTTTAGATATATTAAAAAAGTGTGCGTAGAAATGGGCGTGTCTATTTTATTTTAAAAAAACCATTCTAGGACTGTCACACCATTTTAGTCAAATTAGTTCATGCATTCTCAGGTGATGGCCTTACCAAAGGCTAACAATTAATTTTTAAATTATTATATTTCTATATTTTTATATTTTACATTTTTATATTTAGTATATTTTTATATTTTTATATTTTTATATTTTTATATTTTTATATTTTTATATTTTTATATTTTTATATTTTTATATTTTTATATTTTTATATTTTTTAATTTAATTTAATAATTAATTTTTAATTTTTATAATTTTTTATTTTTATATTTTTATATTTTTAAATTTTTATAATTTTATATTTTTATATTTTTGTATTTTTGTATTTTTGTATTTTTGTATTTTTATATTTTTATATTTTTATATTTTTATATTTTTATAGTTTTATATTTTAATATTTTTATATTTTTATATTTTTATATTTTCATATTTTTATAATTTTATATTTTTATATTTTTAAATTTTTATAATTTTATATTTTTGCTTTTTTGTATTTTTGTATTTTTATATTTTTAAATTTTTATATTTTTAAATTTTTATATTTTTGTATTTTTGTATTTTTATATTTTTATATTTTTATATTTTTATATTTTTATATTTTTATGTTTTTATATTTTTATATTTTTATAGTTTAATATTTTTATATTTTAATATTTTTATATATCTATATTTTTTTGCGGTTTTTTTCTATAATTATAGCTTTTTATTAGTTTTTATGAAATTTATAATTTTTTTTTATTTTCATATTTAATATTGTTATATTTTTTTTTTATTTCTTTTGTTAGACAATTTTAGAATATTTATACAATCAAATTTGTGCCTTAGCGCCTCTTGGGCATTATTGAGGCTAGTTGGTAACCAATAAAATCTGTTGTTATTAAATTACTTTACAATTTTAAGTATTTGAATAATACAAAAATAAAAGTAAACAGCAAAAATATAAAAAAAAAAATTAATATCTTTTTATATTTTTATATTTTTTTTATATCTATATTTTCATATTTTTTTTGGTATTTTTCTATAATTATTATATTATGTTATTAGGTTTATGAAATTTTATATAGTTTTTTTTAAATTTTTAAATATTTATATTTTTTAATTTTTTATATTTTTATATTTTTACATTTGAATATTTTTATAAAGGCTTGTCCGACGGTTTATTAGAGGTTTTCTCGCATTCTTGATTTTTCTTTAATTTTGGTTTTGTTTCACGATTTTTTGAGTCCGTGAAATTCAGCCAATTAGGATAGTGTATAAAAACTTTGCGTAATTTAATTTCAAATCCCTTTATTGTTGGTAATTACATAGTCATAACAGCATATAAGAATGTTAGACATACTACCGCCACCTATACTTACTGTAGCATCTATGTGAATACAAATCACTTCGAGTTGTCACATGTCAAATACATCACTGTTGTTTTTGTTTCTTCTCCCCTTTTTGGGGTGATTTATGCTCAATATAGTTATCTCTCTTTGTCCAAAATCAAAATGGCCGACATTTCTATTCGTTAGAATTGAGACTGAAGAAGAATCAAATAGAAATCAACGAATTTTTATTAAAAATTTCAGTTCCTTTTTTAACGGCGAACGAGTTAGACGACGGTGTAGTAGAAGCGAAGAAGGTGGTTTACAATGGCGCTGTGTGGTCTAATTGAACTGTATCTTCAACAATCAATAATAATTCAACAAAATCCAATTGAAACTTTACAACAATAATAAGAAAATTGTGTGTGCAGTGAAGTAAAGTGCAGAAGAACCAACAAACACAGCAAAAAAAGGAATGAACGAAGAAAAAAAAATCACCAACATTACACATTTTTTATAATTAAAGAAAGAACACACACACGCATGTAGATTAAAGAAGAAAAGCAGAGCAAACAAAAAAAATCCAACCAACCAACAATCAAAAGTACAGTGAGTGTATGTGGTAATATTGTGTGGAAGAAACGAAAGACGAAAAGAGCGAGAAAAAAACCACAGAAATAAATTAGAAATAAGTGCAAGAGCGAGAAACAACGTAAAGAAGCAGGCAAATAACTAACAATAAGAAGAAGAGAAGTTGAAGACGGCAACGGCGGCTCTGATGTTGCTGATGTTGATGGTGGCTATGAAAAAATTCATGCAAGAAAAAACGGCATGGGAATCATCATCATCATAATAATTAAAGCAAAAGCACAGAAATCAAACGAGTGAATGCGCGACGAGTGTGTGTGTTTGTGTGTGCGTGTGTAAATGTGACGAATAGCAAAGTGAAGTGAAGTGTAGTGACGACGACAACGAGAAGCAAACGAAGAAGAACAAGTGAAACACACAACATCAACATTTTACTGATGAGAAACGGGCGAAAGAATAACAACAACAATAACAACAGACAAACGGCAAAGCAACGAAACACACACGCAGCAGCAGCAAACAATCGCGCGACGACAAAACAAAAAGAAGAAAATAGAAACTGATTACGTTTGGAAAAGTGCAGTAAAAAGAGAGGTGAACACAAAAAAAAAAAGAAATTTAATAAATAGAATTTTGTGCTGTTGTATAAAATAACAAAAACAAAACAAAGTGAACAAAAGTGTTGTATAGCAACGATCAAAAAGCGCTGAAAACACCACACTGGGTGGTGTGGCCGAGGCGCGGAGAGAGGAGTGTCAACGTGTGTGTACGTGACGTGATGATGGGTTGTTGGCTGGCCTGGCTTGTATGTGCATGATTTTTTTTTTTGTGTGTGGATATGTTAAAAAGAAGAAGCAATAGAAGAAATACAAATTGAATAGAAGAAAGAAAATGTCATGATAGCAGCACAACCAGCAAAGGCAGCAAATTACAACAAGAAAAAAAGATAATCAAGCAAAGAGAAAATCACAAATAATGATGCTGATGATCTGGTTAACAAAAGGTGTGTGTTGGAAATAGAAACAAATTGTTAAAGAAGGCACAGATGATAGCCATAAGCGAAAAAAAAAGTTAAACATAAAGAGTGCAAAAGGAAAAATAGGAAAATTCAATGATCTATGGAAAGCAAAAAAAGTGTCTAATTGGCTTTCTGGCAATCTCTATCGCTCTTTCTCTCTCTTCCACTGTCTGTAGTTACGTGCACGAAAGAAGCTAAAAACTTTAAAGAAAACTAAAAATAATAAGTGTAATAAGACAACACAAAAATTAAAACACTTAAACATAATATACCTACATAAGTTTAAAGTAAAAGCAAAAAATAAAACTAAACATAATATCCATTATATTTAATACATTTTGATAGCAAACGTAAGATTTCCACAAAAGGATAAACAAAGTTAAGCAAAAACAAAAAAGTGCAACATTGTTTGATACCTAACAAAATTGTTCGTCGGTTAAAAGTGTAAAGCGTCGTCGGTTTTCTAAAGAGAAAAATAACTAAATTAATTATAATCTTAAAGTTTAGTATAACATACATACATAGTTTAAAAATTAGTTTGCTCGGCAGGCAAAAATTAACCTACCAACTGCAACAAACATATAACCTCGTGTGGAATATAATTACAGCTGTAAAAAATATCATATAAAAAGTAAGTTTTTCTTTTTTTACTTTAGATACATTTGATAAATTCCCCACCCATTACATGGTTAGAGATGCCACCTTTTACAATGTCTGCTTGATTAATGTTATTGTGGACTGAGGTGGGGAACTGTTGGGCACTTAAACAAAATATAAACAGATAGAGTGATGGTCTGTGTGATAACAAAGTGTGTGGCGGGTTAAAATAATGTGTTGATATAATAAAACTGTGGCCTATTTAAGGTTTATTTTTCAAAATGTTAAAAGCAGATATTAACAAATTAGTTTGAAATTTTTGCCAAAAAGTGCAAACAAAAGAAGGGCGAGCGCAATAAAAGTGCCACTCCCCAAAAATGCCCTAAAATGAGTAATTCTAAGTGAAAGTTGGCGCCGGGAACCAATGGGTCTTGGGGGTCAATTTAGGGTATATGTGCGGGTATTTAATGAAAGTAATTTTTGAGACGAATCTCCAGGTGTAAATTTTGTTTTTGAAAAAAAAAAAAATAGCAAATTTAATTGTTTAAAATCGCTTTAATATGGTATTGCACAAAGATAAAAAAGTACATAGCACTACCAACTATCAACTTCGAGCGTTGAGAAAATTAAAATTTGTAAAATTTTTTCCTGTTTTATTTTTTACATAAACATCGGTGTTTAAGCTATTTTTTAATTAAGTTTCAAAATATATTTTTATTTTGATAAAAGGTTAAAACCATACATTTAAAACATGAAGACATGCATTTTTGAACTTGTAATTTAAGGAATATTGTCATATTACTAAATTTGCTATAAAAACATTACTTAACAAAATGATTTCCAGTCTAAAAGAAATGCTAGATGATATTTTCTGCAATAAACACCGCTAACTGTAAAAAGACTAATCTCATGTTTTTTTTTGTTAGAGTTTCGGTTCTATGTATTTTACATAAAAAGTTTACACAAATAATAAAATTTTCGGTCACACCGGTCACAGAACAATATATAATAGTTTAATATAACTGTAATTTTACATAATAAACCCTTAGTAATTCTCACAATAGCGAAGTAAGAGCAATTAATGGTATAGCGAAATATTGTAAACATCCATTTTAATTTTTGAGCATTTAACTGGAGAAAATATTTAGTCACGCCTGTCACATCAAAGGTTAAGTGAAATTTTTTTAATACAGTACGAGCTCGATTTTCGCAACCGATAGCAGCCCAAGCCGGTTGCAGTTACCAAGTTTGTTGCGCTTACCGAAATTCTATTGAAAATTGATATTTTACTTCGTGCAAAATGCCCCACGTCACTAAAAAAAACTGTACTATAGCAGTCATTGGTCACTCACATTGAACAGTGGCGTAACATTGCACGCAAATAAAAAAAACATAATTTCTGCGAATACATTGAAAAGTTGCGCTCATCGAGACTGCTTTTTTGAACGTGTTGCACTTATCAAGACTCATGTGTAAAAAAGAGCGGTTGCGTAAATCGGAATGTTGCAATAATCGGTAGTTGCGAAAATCGAGCTCGTACTGTATATGTAAAAATAGAAATCGACAACTACGGAAGAAACTTAAAAGGAATATGTGCTGTATATAACTTTAACATAGAAGGTATAGAAAGGGAAGTAATGTTAAGAAAATTATGATGGATAAAAACTCGTAGGAAAAAATAATAACGTAAACGAAAAACAGAAGAGCTGACAACGAAAAAATTATGAAAATATAAATTTATTGTAAACACTCAAATTTATAGTCTTAAAAGGCAGAGTCCAGAGTCTAAAAATTCGTCCCTACAAATATTAGTAGTTGCTTGCTTGTAGTCTGCCATGCAAGGCTTTAGATCAATAAACAATATTCGAATAATGGATAACTTTTAAATATCTGATTCAGCGTCTGCGTAAGTTTTATGCATCTATATATCTAAATTAAAAAAAAATGATTTAAAACATACTCGGCTGCAGTATTCTGATGTCTATTTCAGTTCAGTTAGCGAAAAAGTAGATGCACTCTCCTTTTTGGTTATTTTTTGTCTCTTTATTGCTGACATAATTGTGCACTCATAATAGGTCACACCCGTCACTTTTTATAAATAAAAATTAGATACAATAAAAAACAACGTAAACAATTGAGTCCAAATATTGAAAATACGAAATATTTAAAATATTTTTACTATTCAAAACATTCTAAAAAAATTAAGATTTTAAAATTATTATATTGGATTGGTTTATGTTGGAAACATTTGAAATTGTGGAAAATTTTGAAAAATTATGTCACAAAAGAAAAAGACCTCGAGCTTCGAAAAAATAATAAAAATAAAAATACTTAATTAAAAAATGTTTAAATGTGTAAATCTTGAAATTTTTTCTTAAAAGGCAGAGTCCATGTATACCAAAAAGAATTGTTCTTATTAGCCAAATCCTCAAAGATGTCCCTCAAAATATGTGTAGTTACAACTATCATGTAAGGCTTTGTACCAATAAACAAAATGTTAAATATCTGATTCAGCGTCTGCGTATGTTTCCTGTACCTAAATTTATAAATTTAAAAGAAAATGCTTTAGAGCATACTCAGCTGCAGTATTCTGATGACTATTTTTGTTCAGATGGAAAAAAGGTGGTGGCTTATAATTTTTTTTATGTGGTTGTCTTCACATTGCTTACACATTTGACGGTTTTCATACTAGGTCACATTGGTCTCATAAAGAGAGTGCTCATAATAGTCACAACCGTCACATTTTCTAAAAAAGATTTTCATTAAGAAAATATTTGTTTTTTCTGAACACTTAGTATTCGATACAATCAAGAACAATTTAAACACTGGAGCCTAAATAATTGAAAATTAAAAATTTTTGAAAAGTTTATATTATTTGAAATATTAGGAAAATTTAAAATAATTGAAATATATACAATATTTAGTATATTCGAAACATTTGAAAGTTTGGGAATTTTTTAAGTTTTCTAAATAATAGAATAAATTTAGTATTTCAAATATTGAGAATACTTAAAATATTTCAATTATTTTATATAATAAGAATATTTAGATTATTTTGAAAGGTTTAATATAATAAAAAATAATAAGTATTTAAACAAATTGTATAAAAGATTTAATAAAAAAAATTTTTAAAACTTCCAAAATATTTTAGTGTCCGGATAATCAATGTAATCAAAATATAAAAAAAAATAAAAATATTTAAATAAAATGGGGTCTTAAGATGAACTCGTCATGGATTTCGAAACGCGTCGTCCTGTTGCGTTACACTAAATTTGACCAATAAATATCAATAATAAAACTCTTTTCAGATCGTTTAGCCTATGTGATGTTTAATTTGTTACTATATCATAAATTGAAAAATAATGTATCAAAAAAAAATATATATATAAATAATTAAAAAAATGTTTAAATGTGTGAAATTTTAAATGTGTTAAATATACCAAATTTTTTTTCTATATTTTTCATATTTTGGACTGTTTCTCATATATTGAATATTTCGAATATTACCAAAACATTTATTTGTTTTATTTTAAAAATTTTTAAAGTTTCAGGTAATTCTAAAACGCCAAATATTCCAAATATTTTAAATATTTCAATTATCATAATTTTAAACAATTCCTATATTTCGAGTATTTAAAAAATGTGAATATATGTATAAGCAATATATCAATTGCTGTGATGTTGGTAGATATTTGCGAATATTTTAAGTATGTATATCAAATTCTTCGAATACTTCTATTATTTTATAATTTGGAATATTTCTCATATTAAACATTTTTCGATAAATTTATTCAATATTTTCGCATATAGCAGACTTAAAATTCATCATAATTTAATGTATTCCTGCATTTTTACGTAGTGTGGTGATTAACCAGTAACTACTTTTTGATTATCGTCTCCTGTCCTAGTAATAACTTTCCCATTGACTCCATTAACAAATGCTACAGATTACTGAAACATTTGTGGCCATAGCACTAAAACTTAAGGTAATAAAAAGTTGCTGCTGTTACTGCTGCTGCTGCTACTGCCATCATGTATCATTGACTCCAGAGTGTCATTATAGCGTCTGTTGTGCGGTTGGCATTCATATGGTCAATAGATTATGGCTATATTCTTCGTTTTTGTCATTGTTTGCTCAACAATGTTGTGAGTTTGGCTTTTACTGTTTAACATTTTTCTTTGTGTTGCCATCGGATTTGTAAGAGCTTTAACTTATACAAGTTTGCGATTGTTCACATATGTATATGTATGTATATTTTTCGCTACATGCTTTGTTTGGTAGTCCTATTATAATTTGGCCATTCCCCTTTTGCAATTTGGTTTACTTCTACCTCAAGTAGTGCGTTCTGTATTGCGGTTTTGTAAAAGGTTTAAACCATAAAATTTGTTCAACAAAATTAACATTTGGCCGAGACAGAAATAATATTTAATTAGGTATATCTTGGTTTCATTGTCAAGTTGTGCTCTGCTGTGGTCTACGTATGTCTTGTCTAGTTCTTGGGACATTATACAATAATAATGTTAGTTCTGTACAGCAGCTGTTATTTTCCGGATAATAATTCTATTTTATGAGCTTTGCTTATCTTTGCTGTTGTTGAACATTATTTACTTGCAAATTTATTGCAACAAAAGTCTATAAACTCGATAACAATGTGAACTTTAATGTTTGGAAGTTAAATGTCCCCAAAGGTCATGGCTTGGCCAGGTCGTAACACGCATTCTTTAGTGAGACTGGTGGCCTTGACTTCTGACATATTACAGCTTTTGCACGCACAGTTTGTAGTTACTAAGAGGATAATTCGCTTTAAATGTTTGGAATGAAGTTCGAGGAGATACATGCCAAATATTATAATCATAAAAAATAAAAAAAATATTAGAATTATAAAAAATATTAAGAATTTTAAAAATATTAAAAATATGTCAAGTATTAAAAAAATTAAAATTATTAAAAATACTAAAAACTAACTACTAAAAATATAAAAAATATTAAAATTACTTAAAATATTAAAAATATTAAAAACATTAAAAATATTAAAAATATCTAAAATATTAAAAGTATTAAAAATATTAAAAACGGTGTTGGCGCTTTGTCAACAGCAAAACTCCTGTGCAATTGTGTCCGATGGACACATGCATAGGCAAGGGCTTGTGTGTGTATTATTCTGGAATGTTGTGCGCTTCAAGGATGCTTTCTTCGCACCGTTGGGAAAAGTTCTCATTAACTTTGAGATGCTTTCTTCCCTTAAGGTTTGTGATGATAGAGGAGAAGGCACAGCAAAGGGCGCTGACGAGGCATTGTGGTGAATGCCGAAATAACGTTATACGCCTAACCTGCTGTCAACATAATACATTTCACACTCTTGAGTAAAAAACTATTGGCAATAATAAATAATTGCCAGTAGAACTGATCTCAAACCGAACTATGACAATATCAATATTAAAAATATTAACAATATTAAAAATATTAAAAATATTAAAAATATTAAAAATATTAAAAATATTAAAAATATTAAAAATATTAAAAATATTAAAAATATTAACAATATTAAAAATATTAAAAATATAAAAAATATTAAAAATATTAAAAAGATTAACAATATTAAAAATATTAGCAATATTAAAAATATTAAAAATATTAAAAATATTAAAAATATTAAAAATATTTAAAATATTTAAAATATTTAAAATATTTAAAACATAAAAATATATAAAAAAAAACATTTAAAATATTTAAAATATTAAAAATATTAAAAATGTTAAAAATATTAAATATACTAAAAATATTAAAAAAATTAAAAATATTAGAAATATTAAAAATATTAAAATTATTAAATATATTAAAAATGTTAAAAATATATTAAATATATTAAAAATATTAAAAATAATAAAAATATTAAAAATATTATTATTATTAAAAAAATTAAAAATTGAAAAAATATTAAAAAAATTGAAAATATTATAAATATTAATAATATTAAAAATATTTAAAAAAATATTAAAATTAAAAATATTTTAAATATTAACAATTTAAAAATATTAAAAAAAATAATAAAAGTATAAAAATTGTTAAAATACTAAAAATATTAGAAATTTAAAAAATTTAAAAATATTAAAAACATTAAAATTATTAGGAATATTTAAAATATTAAATATATTAAAAGTATTAAATTTTTTTAATTTAAAATATTAAAATACATTAAAATATTAAAATGTAAAAAATAGCAAAATATTAAATAATGTAAAATATTAAAATATAAAAAATATTAACATAATTAAAAGTATTAAAAATGGTAAAAATAATTAAAATATTAAAAATATTATAAATATTAATAATATAAAAAATATTAAATATATTAAAAATATTAAAAAATAATATTAAAAATATTAGAAATATTAAAAATATTAGATATATTAAAAATGTTAAAAATATTAGAAATATTAACAATATTAAAAATATTATAAATATTAAAAATGTTAAAAATATTAAAAATTTTATTAAAAATATTAAAAATATTTATATTTATTAAAAATGTTAAAAATTTTAAGGAATTTAATTAATATTTTAAAATATTAAAAATATACATATTGTGAAAAAGACTACTTCGCCGGTTAATTTACAATATTTTTTTTTGATACAATTGTTTTCCCTCTGTATGTGTCGAGCAGTTATCTTCATGTGCTGGCATTTTCATTTCATCCAGCTTACATTTGCTGCTGCCTTCATGTACTTTGCAGCTCAGCAGCTACACAATAATAATAATGGTAATGCTCTGTTCTCTTCTCTCCTACTGACACTTTTGTGCTATTATGGTAAAAAAAAAATTGTTTTCTTTCCTCTCTGCCCTCTGGCCCATCGTCCTCTATTCGATTTGAGCCATCCAATGATGATGGTATTTTGTTTTGGTCTTAAAGAAATATATTGTGGTGCACCAAAATGCTCCATCCATCCTTTGTCGTCGTCCATATGCTGCTCTACTTCGTCTTCGTCTACTTCAGAAACTTTTTTTTGTTGTTACCTCCAGCACCAGCACCAGCAGCTGCGGCTGCCATTTCTGCCGCTGTTGTAGTTTTGTGTGCCTGCGGCCATTGTTGCTGTTGTTGTTTGGGCCATGGTTTGTACGTTGGTTGGGCCATACTATGAATGAAGAATGGAGCAACATCAGGGGAACGAACGAACTCAAAAAAAAAAATCTTATAAATATCGTATCTAACAAAACAGACAGATAATTTTGTTTGTCTTATAACCTAAACATTGTAGTCGTTGTTGTCGTTTTCTGTTTTTTTTGTTCTGTGCTGTATTTTGGTTTCATTGTGGAACACGTATAGTGGCAATGGTGTGGTGTTGGTGGTGGTGGTATCTCTCTAAATCTGTGTGTGGAGTTTTTCAGCTTCGAATGTTCCTGGCCTCACTGCCAGCCAGACAGACACAATGTGAATCAACTCCAACAACCGACCGACTGAATGCCAGATCGACGACCATATTGCCAGTGAATTTGGCCGCCACTGCTGTAGTACTTGCGCATTCGTGCGTTACTTTTCATTTTTTTTCGTTGTTTTTCTATGTGTGTGTGTGGGTTATTTTCAATTTTTTGCATCAGCATTTTTAGCTATCCGTACCGTTGTTGGATTGTGTAAATTTTCCTTTAAAGCTGCAGAAATACAAGAAAATGAAAGAGAAAAATCTGCAGCACAAAATCCAATCTTCCTATCTAATGCTTTACTTGTGTTTTCTTGACTTGAAATATTTCTTGTGTTGCGTTTTTGTTGTTGTTGTTGTTGCTGTTATTATTGGTGTTGTAGTATCTCAGCTTTGTTTATGGTTATTATTTCTTAAATTTATTTCTTGTAATCTTTTGCATGACTGTTTTTGTGTATTCTGTTTTGGCATTCATGGAATTTTGCTGCCTCAATGAAGAAGATTATACATAAGCTATACTGTACAATACTATGAAGAAATTTACAAACACACAAAGTAGAAAAAGAAACTGTAATAGAAATGTATAAAGTATGGATTTTAAGTTTTATGCGATTTTAAAATGGAATTCATAAGAAAATCGAGGAATGAGTTGCAAAATTTAAAAATTCAAAGTAATAAATTCAAAGTAATATAATATTGAAGTCTACATTAGGGGAGGCAAAAATAATAAATATTTTAGAGCACTTAGTATAAAAACTTGCATTTAAATATGAGAGAACCCATTAGTTTCGTCTTAGAAGTGCTGAACTTAGGTCAAAGTTCACTTTCTTCTAGGGTAGGAGTAGAGGTTTATGAGCCCAAATCGATTTTCGCTGATTGTAGTTGGGTTTTTGGATATGCCGTCTTCGACAAAGTTGTTTTAAATAAGTCAAACTTATCCGAAAACCCATCCATTGCTAGTCGAAAATCTGTCAACAACAACAGATATTTATCTATCAGTAGCCGCACGTAGCACAGTGGTCCATTTCCCTGATCTAGCGTAACGAAATTAAAATTTTCGACATTCGAAATCTACTAAAATTTTATTTTCTGACGATAACTTACTATTCATTTAGCAAATCGATAACTTCCAAATTTTCAAATTTGCTATAATTGATTAACTGTCGGCTTACAAACACAACAAATGTCAAAACAGCTGCAATTAAAACGTTTTATCGCGTTTTTACAATTGTGCAGATTTTGGTAAAAAATTGGGAAATTTTTTTTGGATTTTTTTAAAAGATAAAGGTATGTAGGTTCCAAAAAAGTGTATCGTAACCTGTGCAATATATGAGGTGCTAGGAAATTTTGGTAAAAATCAACACTTTTGTTTAACCCTTTTTGTGACCGAATTTTAACTTCTGTAGAGTATAACTTAGTTTGGCCGGTATCGGCCGGTGAAGAGACTGTTCTTTTATGTTAATATATTTCGGCTACTTTATGAAATGCCCAACATTTGCTGCTTTCAGCTGCTTTTGCTCACTATGTTGCAATTTTTAGGCATCATGTCGGTCTGCAATTGCGACCTTTTCCGAGTCAAAGTGGAGTGTTGACGCGAAATAATTTAATAATATAATTTAATACGTCTACAAATTAAAAAAAAATAAAAAAATTTTAAAACAAAAAATTTTTACAGAAAAAAAATTTGAAATAAAAAAAAATTTAAGAAAAAATTTCAAACTTAAAAAATTTTTGGTGAAAATATTAAAATTTGAGTCGTCCAGGAATTAGTTAACCCGATTTATATGCAGCAGAACAAAAAACACGTTTTATTTGAATAGCGTACAAAAGAGAAGTAGTAAAAAGCTTTATTGACATTTCAAAGGAATTCATTTACAGTGTTGCCAATGTTTAGTTTTTTAATTTTTATCTGTCATTCAATCATTTATCTCAACAGAAAATTTTTTTTTTCATTTGATTCCTTTTTGTTTTATTATTTTAGAAAAATTTTCATGATTCATTCGACGACGGTACTCGCCGTTAACGATGATGGGTCCAAATATTTTGCGTAGTATTTTTCTCTCAAAAACTCCCAGAATAGATTGATCCGCTTGTATCATTACCCAGGATTCTGTGCTGTGGAGCAAGACAGGTAGGATAAGAGTCTGGTAGAGTTTGAAAGGGCTGTATCATTAAAATGCTTGCTCCGCGCATAATAGCAACGTTTTGCGATCAATACTCGTCTCTTGATTTCCAGGCTGACATTATTCGTCGACGTAGTAGACTCTTTGTTCGTTGAAACAATTAACTTTGTTTTGTCCTCATTAATCACCAGACCCACTTCTGCTGACTGCTGCTCAATGCTCGAAAAGGCCGCAGTAACATCCTGCAGTCCTCGGCCAATAAATATAGATATTTTCAGCATAAGCGAGCAGCATGTGGCTTTTGTTGAAGATGGTGCCAGTCGTGTTTACTGCTGCCTTCGGCATAATCATCTCCCTGATGATATTAAAGTGATCGTATGACAAACAATCGCCTTGTCTAAAGCCTCGTTTGGTAGAAAATGCCTCTGTCAGATATTTGCCAATTTTCACTGAAGACTTCGTGTCAAGCAGTGTCATCCCGCAAAGTGTGGCCTTTGATAGCTCAGTGGAAGCGACGTAGACTAGTAATCCAAAGGTGCCGTGCTCGATTCCCGGACGGGGCGCTGGCCAAATCAACGTCGATGAAAAATTAATTACTTTTCAAATACTTTCAAATAACACTCATCCTTGATGCTTCCACTACAAAAATCCAGATTGGCGCCATCTCTGGTGCAATTTGGCGGTTAAAACTCACAACAACAACACCTAACAATCCTTGTTCACAAACCTTGTTATCTAACGAAACAGAGTTGCCAACAATGATCGTATGATAATCGGATTATATGCCCGATCGAGTGCCGATAAATTGAAAATCGGTATAACGAATTATCACCCCAGCTAACCACCAGCTGTTACAACAACAACAACATCCCGCAAAGTCGTATTAGCTTCGCGGGAATACCAAACTCAGCCATAACATCCAACAGATGAACAGATGTTAGGTGTCGATCTGCATCTCTTGCGTCTTCTCCAGAATTTGCTGTAGTGTGAATATATGGTCGTGCGTGAATTTACCAGGTCTAAAGCCACACTGATAAGGTCCAATAAGGTTCGTCAGAATGGGCTTTAGTCTTTCACATAAAATACTACACAGGACCTTGTATGCGCTGGGTAAAAGGCTAATCCCGCGATAGTTGGTACACACACTTGCATTGCCTTTCTCAAGAACGGGACATAGGACACTTAGATTCCAATCATCGGGCACGCACTTCCTGAGCCTAATCGTGTTTTTGAGCTGGTGCACGCATGTTACCAGCTCATCGCCGCCGGCTTTAAAAATATCTGCCGTCAGTCGATCGGCTCCCACAGCTTTATTATTCTTAAGCCGTGCAATTGTCGTGTTGATTTCGTTTTGGCTCGGTGGTGGACAATCTACTCCATCGGCGATGATTTGCGTGATTTCGTCACTTATGCTGCCTTCGGGAACGAATAAAGACCGAGAGTGCTCCCTCCATATTTGCAGCACACTCTGTGAGTCCGTGACCTGATTTCCGTCTCAGTCCTTACAGGTATTGATCCCTGTTCCAAAACCTTTGCTTTTAACCATTTGGTATTTCGATTTCGCCTGAACAGTCGTTTCAACTCCCTCCTCTTTTCATTATAACGCTCCGTCACTGCACGTGTTGCCATTGGCTGCAGTTTTGCCTTGTATGCAGCATCTTTATCTTCAGACATTGCGCGACTTTCCTCATCGTACCAGGGCTTGTCTGAGCGTGGTTTTTCATAACCCAATACGGTTGTTGCGGCAATGGTCATAGAATTCGCAATATGCTGCTACTGTGTGTCGGGAACATCAGAACTAGGGGGGTTTGTTTGGAGTAATTGAGAGAGTTGGTTGGTGTAGGCACTAGCTATCTCGGTGGTATGCAGCTTTGTGATATCTAGCTTCCTTTGCGTTTGATTACGAGTGTTTTAGCACTACTTAATGGTGTTCGTACTTTGGCTGCAACTAGGTGGTGATCCGAGTCAATATTTGCACAGCGCAGTGAGTATTTGGACCGGCAGTGAAAGATAAAGGTAGATGACTAGATGGGAGATCGAACCCGGGATCTCCCGCATGGTAATCGCGTGTTGTAACCATCATTTCTACTTTGTCAATATTGTGAAATTTTAATGTATTTGGCGTTTTTTTGGTCTACAAATTTCTCAATTTCGGTTTATAACATTTTCAGACTTGATTTAAGTTTACTGCTCTAGCTTCCCCCCGCCCCCCAACGCACTTGCCTTTTGTCTTCTTTTTTGCCTTTCAATTTCTATATATTCGTAATGATATTTGATTCTTTGTCGTCGTTGACTGACTGCCTGACTATCTTTTACTCCATGCAGCCAAAGGGTATCGCGCGAGTGTGTGTGTGGTACTATCTACTCTAATTCTCAGATATTTTTAATGTTTTTGTGTCCATCTAATTGTCGGTGGAGCTGTATGTATGTATGTGTCTGTCTGGTCTGACGGCCTGTGTTTCTGTATCTTATGGATTCCTTTTTCTGGCTCTTTAATTTACGACCCAAACAAATTTTCGGCAATGCTGTTGTTGTTGTTGTGTTGTAGCTACTGCTACTCTTGTTCTCTTCTAAAAGATAAACAAATATGAATGGCTGCGTGTATGTATGTGTGCATGTGTGTATGTATACATGACAGTATTGTGCACCAAGTGCATGATTTAGTGATTCGAATCTTGTGCCTGACTGCCTGCCTTTGTATTTGTTGTAATTATGAAGTTCATTCAACTGTCAAAATCAACGACCAAAATCTAAAAAGAGAGAGAATTTAAAAATAATTCACTTTTTTTTGTTTCTTTCATTTGGTTTGGAAAATGAACTTCTGATATGAGATGTGTGTTTGTTGTGAACTATAAATGGAATTTAGATTGGAATTGGGAGTGTTTATATGAGCAGAAGGGAATTTATTTTTTTATATAAAGAAATAAAAATTGTTTTATAAAGCATGGCATGAAATAGATTAGAATTACATTTTCTGCAGATAAATCAAAGGTCAAAATAAATTCTATAGAATGGTGTAGGTTTTGAATATTTAACATTAGAAATATAAAGTTTTCTTAATAAAAAAAATAAAAAAATTGGTACAACAAAAAAAAAAATAAATAAAATAGAAAAAAATCAATAAAATAGAAAAAATAAATAAATTAGTAAAAATATATTAAAACAAAGAAATGCAAGTCAACCGAATATTGAAAATAAATAAATAAATAAATGGGAAAATAAAATAGAAAAAAAAATAATGTAGAAAAAAAAATTAAAATAGAGAAACAAAAATAAAAAGAAAAAAATTAATAAAAATATGTTAAAATTAAAAAAACTAAATAATAAAAATATGTTAAAATAATAAAAAAAACCAATTAAATAATAAAAATATGTTAAAATAAAAAAAAAACAAATTAAGTAATAAAAATATTTAAAAGTAAAATAATGTGTTAAAATAAAAAAAATTTGAATAATAAAATAAAAAAAATTGAATAATAAAAATAAACAAAAATAAAATAATACAAATAAAAAAAATTAAATAATAAAAATTAAATAATAAAAATAAAAAAAAAACAATAAAATAAATACAAATATGTTAAAATAACACAAATTCAAGTCAAGCCAATATTTAAAAAAATAAAATAAATAAATAAGAAAAAAATAGGTTGAAGGGATGGGGACATAAGTGATCGCCTCAAAAAAGAAGGAGATGGCTGCACACCAACCAACCAAATAAACAAAATAGAAAAATAAATAAATAAAATAGAAAACAAATTAATTTAAATAAAATAGAAAAAAAATAGTTTAAATAAAAAAAGAATAATATATAATATAGAAAAAATAATAATAAATAATATAGAAAAAAATAATAAATATAGAAAAAATATAAAATATAAAAAAAAAAATAAAATTGAAAAAAATAGAAAAAATAAAATTGAAAAAAAAAAATAGAAAAAAATAAAATTGAAAAAAAGAAAAAAAAAATAAGTTAAAATAACACAAATTCAGGACAACCCAATATTTAAAAAAAAATAGAGAAAAATAAATAAAAATATTGGAAAAAATAAAAAGAAAAATTGGAAAAAATAAATAAAAAAATCAGAAAAAAAATAACAAAAAATAGGAAATAAATAAATAAATGATAGGAAAAAAAAAATAAAAAATTTGAAAAAATAAATAAAAAAATGAATAAAATAAAAAACTAATAAAATTAAACTAAGTAAAATAGAAGAAAACTAAGTAGAATAGAAAAAAAATAAAATTTCAAAAAGTAAAATAAAAAAAAAGAATAAAAGAAAAAAATAAAATAAAATCGAAAAAATAAATAAATTTATATTAATTGAGAGGAGCGAGCAACTTTGTATTATTTTATATTAAATGAGAGAAGCAATTTTATTTATTTCATAAAATTTCAATTTATTATTTAATGAATGCCCAATTCCACATAAATTTGCCCTTAAACAGGAAAAAAATTATTTACTTATTTATAATAAAAATCGTTTAACTAATGTCCACAAGAGAACAAAAAGTATGGTCATATAGAAAATATTACATTATTATTATTTTTCTAATTTTTACATTTTAATTTTCGAGTAATTAGTAAAGAAAAAAAAATAAATAAAATATAAAAAAAGTAAATAAAATAAAACAAAAATAAAAATAAAAAAAAAAATACATTTCATAAAAACTATATTTATTACATAACAAATGGGCAATTCTACGTAGATCGGCCCTTAAACAGAAAAAATATCAGTTAATTTAGTCAACCACAATTACGGACAATTAGAAAAAAAATATTTTTTTTTTATTTTTCTCAATTTTACATTTTAATTTTCAAGCATTTAGTAATAGAGATATTTAGTCACACCCGTCACACCAAATGGATGCAAAAAATATAAAGCTTCAATTCTATATTTATTACTTTACAAATAGGCAATTCCACGTAAATCGGCCCTTAAACAGGAAAAATATTATTTACTTATTTATAATAACAATCGGTCAATTGAAGTCCACAATAATTGACAAATATAAAAAAAAATCAATTTTTGTATTATATTTCTCAATTTTACATTTTAATTTTCGTGCATTTAGTAATAGAAAAGTGTTTGGTTACACTCGTCAAACCAAAGGAACATTGAAAATTTTTTAATGGATGTTAAGCATAGAAAGCGGCTACTAAGAAACAAACTCAAACAAAATAAAGAAAGTCTTTAAGAGTGAAAGGGATAGAAAAAGAAGAGATGCTAAGAAAATATTTATGCATAAAAAGTCGTTGAAATAAATAATGATCGGGAACGGTAACAAAAGAGCCGACAATGGAATAAGAATGAAAATATAAATACAGGCGTGTTGTATATGTCTAAAGTGATATTTTTAAATCACAGCGTCTACCAAAAGTGTTTTTTCTCTTAGTACAAAAAAAGTATTGCTCAAATGAAGCAATTCTCAAAGATAAAAGTCCCAAATATGTGTAGTTGCATCTACCATGCAAGGCTTGGACCGATAAACAATATTTTAATAATGCATAACTTTTATAGAACTGATTCAGCGTCTGTGTATGATTGTCGTACCTAATCAACTAAGTATAAAAAAATTACTTAGCAACATAGGTATAGTTCATTTAACAAAAAGCTAAATATCATATTATTTTCTTGTATCAATGTCTTTATATGACTAACATAACTAAAAGTTTTCATATAAGGTCTCACCCGTCACACTTTCTAAAAAAAAAAAATTAAAACAAAATAATTGTCTGAGTTTTACGGTAACTTTTATACAATATAAACCAAAATTCAAAACTCATTGAAAGTTAAAATTGGTAGGGTCACCCCCGTCGCAGTTTCTAACTGTTAATCTGAGCAAAAATCACGTTAATTTTTTCTTTACCAATAATTAATAGTATTAAGGATTAACTTCCTTTTTCTTAATAACATTTTATATTTTTGAATACATATAACCCAAAATGTGAGTATCACCCGTCACAATGTAATTACTCAAATTAAAACAACATGGAAAAAAAAATAAAAACTGTTCTGTCTCATACACAAAAACTAAAATCGATTTTCGACCAGCAATAGTCGGTTTTTCGGTTAAGTTTGACATAGTTGAAACAACTTTGTCGTAGATCTGGCTTGGTTGTTCTAACCAAATTCTAACGCGAGGAATCAAACTGCATCATTGGTTTTATGAGTTATCAATAGACCTTCAAACTAATACTTGTTGTTAATTTTTAACCTCAGGTTGCTTAAACACATAAAAATCGATTTAAAAAGGCTATTAATCATGTATCGATCACACTAGAAAGTTTAAAAACTTGACACAGCATATAACTAAATTCTTCACATAGTTATATCGCATCTTTAGATTTTTATCATCTATATATATATATGTTTAAAACCATTTGTTTTGTCGCTCTCCCATCCATGAATCCTCTTTTGTCTACGCGTTTCTTCTTCCTTCCTTCCTTAATGTCAACATTAATTTTGCTCAAATTTCTCCAACAAAAATGTAATAACTGCTGTAGTTAATTAAAGAACTTTGTGTAGCGCAGCGCCCAACTTGTATCACTCTCCACACACCCCTCCCCCACACACTTACGCTCACACGTTACAAAGTTACAAGACTCCCTCTTAGAAAGTAACTACAACAAAATTATATATTAGTTTACCAACTAACACCAACGCCCGACAGCCGCCGCCCCATTAACTAACAACTGAAAAAAAAAACAAACAAAAAAAAACGTAAATAGAAGAAAAAAAGTTTATTATGAAATTTTCTCCGAAATTCACTAGTAAGAACATTAAAGTTTGTTTTTGTGTTACTTTTAGTGCCAAGTTTTTCGACGTCGTAACTAAAAGAAGTAAACAAAAACTGTTGTAACACACCCAAAATGAATTTAAAGAGCCAAAATGAGTAGAGAATAAGCATGAGAATACATAAACACTGTGAAATATTTCCAAATTCTGTTTCGTTTTTTTTGGCGGCTTTAAGACAGGACCCCCCACCAGGACATTACAAAGGCAGTATACAAAACTAGAGTAAATAATAAAAACCAAAATAAAAAAAAGTTACCGGAGGGCATGAAAATATTGTACATAAGTATATAATATTGTATTGTGTTTTTCTACCTAAAGGGTAGGAAATTGCAATAGCAAGTGAAAGAGGGAAATATGAACACAGCAAACGCTACAGAGCATATAAATTGCCACTCCAGCCAAATATTATAATTTAAAAAGAATGTTATATTTATTATTTAGAAAATATTTTGTTTCATATCGTCGTCATTGACTTGAGCTTTAAAAATTATATGGCAGACGACGTAGACTAGAGTGTCCTTTTGTATGCACAAGAGAGATTAAGAAAAATTTGAATCTATATTAAACAAAAGAGAATTCTTATCCATAAAAACTTAGGACCTGATTTAATCCTTCTATTACGGTTAGCAACTCAACACTGTTGAGGTTTCGGCTTTCAATTACCGCTTCTGGCTGGCATTATCTGCAAGAAAACTACAGTTACATTTGTAAAAAATAATATTTTATCAAACTATGGCAAATATTAGATTGCTTGTGGATAGAACATCTCCCGCAGGATATTAGTTTTAAATCAACTTTTGGGCGGTAGGTGTAGGTTCTGTTCTTTTCCGTAAAGACCGCAGTAACATTTGTGAAAAATTTTATTTCGTTAAAATTTTGGCAAACATATTAGTTATTTAGATCACATCTTTCGCAGGATATAAGTTTTAAAACCACTTCGAGATCATAAAATTCGTATACGAGAAGACTGCAGTAACATTTATCAAAATTCTATATGATCACAGCATGGGGGGCAATTAACAGCTCTACATGTTGATAGCACAACTCCTGCAGCAGATAAGAAGTAATTTAAATGACGATAGTAGATTTCTTACATAATCGGGAAGACTGCAGTAACATTTACCACAATTCTATGTGATGGTAACTTGGCAAATTATTAGCTTTATTGGTTAAGAGCACAAATCCTACATAAGATCAGTTTTAATTTCACTGTCGATAATAGTTAAAATCCCCATCCTTACTTGAGAAGACTGCAGTAACGTTTATGAAAAAATTATAATTTATTACAACTTTGGCAAATATTATATTGGTTTTTCAGACCACATCCCAAACGCACAAGATTAGCTGCAATTCCACTTCAAAGGTGACAGATTCCATTCAAATTCAAGAAGACTGCAGTAACATTTATAAAATTTCGATGCAATCACAAATTTGGCACAATTATTGGAATTATATGTTTGAAGCAAAACTCTTGAGGAAGGCAAGAAAATTAATTTTAGTGTCGATAGTAGATTCAATCCTTATACGAAGAGACTGCAGTAACATTTACGAAAAATTATGTCATAATTTGATCAAATTTTAATTTATTTTATGGAAACTCATCCTCCGCGGGAAGTACGATTTAATTCCACATTTGGGGGCTGACAAATTCCATTAATATTCGAGAAGGCTGTAGTAACATTTATCAATGTTCTTTATGGTAGCAAGTTGGGCATTAATTATCTCTACATGTTAAGAACACAACTCTTGCAGAAGATAAAATAACATTTCACTGTCGGCAGTAGGTAGATTCCATTCTTATTCGGGAAGATTGCAGTAACATTGATGAAAAAATTATATTTTGTCAGAATTTTTTGCAAATTTTTGGCAAATGCAATTATTATATAAGTTTTTTCAAAGCATATCCAAAACGCAGATGATAAAGTCTAATTCCATTTCGTGTAGTAGTAATTCCATTTATATTCGAGAAGACTGCAGTAACATTTTCTATATGATTACAAATTTGGTAAAACTCTTAGATTTATATGTTAAAAGCACTACTCTTGCAGAAAATCACAGTCAATTCCAATTCCGCTGGCAAAGTCCATCCTTATTTGAGAAGACTGCAGTGACATTTATGAAAAAATTAAAATTTATCACAACTTTGTCAAGTGTTATATTAGTTTTTCAGAGCACATCCCAAACAAAGATGATATGATTAGAGAAGATTGCAGTAACATTTATAAGTCAATTTCAATGCATATAGCAAATTCCTTCCTTATTTGAGAAGACTGCAGTGATATTAATGAAAAAATTAAAATTTATTACAACTTTGGCAAGTGATATTAGTTTTTCAGAGCACAGTTTTTCAACGCAGATTATTAGTTTTGATTCCTTTTCGTGGAGTAGTAATTCCATTTATTTTCGAGAAGACTGCAGTAACATTTACTATGTGATTACAAATTTGGCAAAACTTTTAGATTTATATGTTAAAAGCACAACTCCTGCAGAAAATAAGAGTCAAAATCAATGCCGATTGCAAATTCCATCCTTATTCGAGAAGACTGCAGTAACATTTCTGAAATTTCTATATGTTCGCAATTGTGACACAATTTTTGGATTTATATGTTAACGAGAGCAATTCCCTTAGAAAATAATCTTATATTTATGTACCGGCAGTTGCTAAAATGTTCTCCTTTTTGGAGAAGACTGCAGTAACATTTGTGAAAAATTATATTTTGCCACAATTTTGGCAATTATTATTTTAGCACTTTTAAAATCTTTTTTTTACTGCAGCAGACTGCAGTAACATTATGAGAGAATATTTTTTTTTATCACAATTTTGATAAATATCATTTTCAGAGCACATCTTCCGCAGGAAATACGATTTAATTCTTCTTCAGAGGGAGATTGAGGCAGACAAATATTCACATTGGTTATATTAATAGGAATTCAAGGTCTTTTCTTCAAAATTCATAGAAAAAAATAAGTTATGACTCTTCAGTCCAATGTATTTGTCCGACACTATGAATTATGTTGAACATATTGGGACTCAATTGATTTGGGGACTCAATTATGAGAACTGCAAGTGAAAGCAGCGCCAAAAAGAAGAAGTTCTGCATCATTCATTTTGTCAAGTTACATGCCATAATAATTTAATATCGATTTGAAGTTAGTAATAATCGTATATGGCAATTTGTCACGTTTTAGGCTCCATTGTTTGACGTTTAACGAGTTCTCTGTTAAAGATATTACAGTTCTATCTATAAATTTCATCCTATTAATTTCCAATTTATTGCCTTATATTAAATCTTGTATAGCTTTTATTTGCTTCCCTTGGCGCTTTCCATACCCTATTGTGCTGTGCTTTGCTCTGACTCTGATGTAATTAGATATTTACAAATTACTACGAATTTCTGAATTGTCGCAAAGTTAAATTAACTTTTTCCGAGAATTGCAATATTAAAAAGACATTTGTCCCAGACTCACTTCCTTTGGTAAACAAAATATATTTTATTATAGGCACGCATTAAGGTATATAAGAGTACGCGCGTGATGTGACCTTGCTCAAAATACCACCATTAATTTTGGCAAAATTATCATAACCGTGGCATTATTGCTAGAGAGTGAGTACGTTATCAGCTACAGCTTCCCTACACGTTTAACTTGAATTGACATACCACCCTCTCACCACTCCTGTAGCGCTAGTAGCTTTGTAGAAGAGGCGACAAGGCGGTAGGCAAGATGGGCAGAGGCAACACAGAAATAAATTCCAATTTCTGTTAAAATAGCACGTACCATCATAGCCAGCAACTTTATTTGCTGTTTTTCCTCATCTAACCCATCTTACTGATACTTTTTGTGCTCCAGCAGCAAAAATGTTGTAGTTCTTGTGTAGCGTCGTTTGTTTTTTTTAGTCTATCTGGTTTTTCTTTAATTTATCAACAACAGCGGCAGCAAAACAAAAATTGTGGAAATAAGCGAAGGCAACACAGGCGGCCCCGGCCGTAATGGGTATTAAAGCCAACAATTCAATATGCATGATGTTGTGGTACTAAGGCAGCCAACCAGCCAGCCAGCCAGGCTGTCAGTTAGTCAGTCAGTTATGTTGTCGTTGTGTCCTTCTGACATAGACGCTAACAGCAACTTTTTGCCTCCCGCCCCTAGTGGAGCGCTTTATTGCTTGTACCCAAATGAGTCCGCTTAACCCGTACCCCCACGACCCCATTTAATAGATGATGGCGGCGCGTATAGCCAACATAGAAGACTACAACAGCAACAAACATGACGACGACAACAACGACAACGACTATGAGGACAAAACATAAAAAAATATATGGCAAAGGCAAAATGTTGTTAAAAACCTTACAGTTTTTGTTGTGTGTGTTGTATGTGTTTTTGTGGCAGCCACAATGAATGTGGCAGGCAGCTGCACATAGCAAATCCAGCAGCAGTGGCAGCCACAAAACGGCAGTTACACAGCCTCTCTGGCTCTGCGCCGCAGCTTCACCGTTGTTTATTCACCTCTTATTGTGTTACGAGTTAGTGTGTGTATGTGTTAAGGAGAGAGGGGTGAGAGCTTAGGGTCTCTAATGCCGCAGAGCAAAGGCAAGTAATATTATACACTGCACGTGGCTGAGAGATAACGGCACCCACATGGGCCACCCATTGACCTGACGCGGGCAGAGACAGCGACGACAACGACTGCGACGACTGCAGTATTAGAGAACCAACCAACAAACCAACAGACCGACCGACTATTATAAACAAAACACACGGCAGCGTCGTTGTTAACGCAATCGCAGTGTTGCCAACCTAATTTGCCGCGCTGCTGAATGGTTGAAGGGGGGTGGAGGGGAGCTGATGCTGGAAATGAAATACTATAAACAATAACAAACCTTCCCATGGCAAAGGAGTTAGTTACACAGTGAAGCCCTTGCTGCGGGGTGAAGGCGGGCAGTGGCAACGCAAAAATTCCGGGTTATACACAGAGAGAAACACGCAAGAAAATTGAGGTTATGTTTTGTTGTTTGGGAAATGGAGCAGCAGCAGTATTGTGAGAAAAAAATTGTGTCGTGTGATGCATTTTTTTAAATTGATTTGCTACAAATTGGAAAAGTGATAGGAAATACAAAAAACAGACTTCAAACAACTCATAAAGGCTTTGGAGATTGAAGGGAAATTTAAAAATTATTATTGGCTTTAAATTTGTATAATTCTCATAAGACTTAATAAGACAAATTGTGGGCTCAGTTTACGTTCGATGATAAATGCCTTACATATGCGACTGTTTACGAGTTTTACCTGCAGGGGATTTAGTTTTAGTTATGTGCTACCGAGAAGACTGCAGTTACTTTTACGAAAGTTCTATAAGGTCAATATTTTGTCAAATTTTTGAATCTTATTTTAAGAGCACATCCATCTCCTGCCAAAGATGTGTTTATTGTCCTGACAGCAGATATCGCTTCTGGGTGGCATTATTAGAGAATACTGCAGTAACTTTTTCAAAAATGTTATGTGATCATAATATTGGCAAATTTTAGATAATTTATTAAAATCACATTTAATGAAGTAGTTTAAGTTTAATTTTATTGCTAAAAGGGAAGTACTTTTTGGAGAAGACTGCAGTAACATTTGTGAAATTTTTTGTCGCAATTTAAGCAAATATTATATTATTTTTTCAAAGCACATTTACCATAAGAGATATGTTTTAAATTTAATACAAGCTGTTGCTCATACCATTCGTATTCGAGAAGACTGCAGTAACAATTATCAAAAATCTGTGTGATCACAACTTTGGCAAAATAATTGGGTTTATATGTTAAAAGTGCAACTCCTGCAAAAGATAAAATAACATTTCACTTTCGCTAGTAGGTAAATTCAATTCTTTTTCGAGAAGATTGCAGTAACATTTATGTAAAAGTCAATTTAGTCATAATTTTTCACAAATATTAAATTAGGTTTTTAGATCACATCTTAAACAGCATATAAGCTTTTAATCAACTGCCGATAATTGTTAAAATCCATACTTAAATTTAACCTCATTGAAGAAGGCGCAGTAACATTTATGAAAAATTATGCTTTGTCAAAGTTTTGGCAAATATTAATTTAGTTTGTGGGAACACATCATCCGCAGAAGATACGATCATGTCCACTTTAATAATAGTTAAAATCATTTTTATTTGAGAGGGTTGCAGCAACATTTATGGATAAATTATAATATATCGCAAATTTGGCAAATATTATCTAGATTTTTAGATCACATCTCCCGCAGGAAATTAGTTTGTGGGGTTGCAGATTTCATTCATATTCGAGAAGACTGTAGTAACATTTCTTAAATTTCTATGTGATGACAACATTACCAAAATTATTAGATTTATATGTTAAGGGCACAACTCCTACGGAAGATACGAAATAATTTCAATGCCGACAGTATTTTCCGTTCGTATTCGAGAAGACTGCAGTAACATTTTTGAACAATTAAATTTTGTCACAATTTTGGTAAATATTTATTTACTTTGTGAGAACAAATCTTTCGCAGGAAATACGATTTAATTTCTCTTCAGGGGGTGACAGATTCCATTCATCATTGGAAAGACTGCAGTAACATTTTTAAAATTTCTATGTGATCACAACATTGACGAAAGTTTTATATTCATATATTAAAATCACAACTCTTGCAGAACAAAGAATTAATTTCAATGCCGTTAGTAGATTCCATACATAATCGATCGACTGCAGTAACATTTATACAATTTTTATATTATCACAAATTTGGCACAGTTATTAGATTTATGAGTTAAGGGACAAAGTCCCGCCGATTAGAGTTTTTAATGTTGGAGAAGTTTGCAGTAACATTTATTATTCGGGAAGACTGCAGTAACATTTATGAAAAAATATAATTTCAGACAATTTTTGGCAAATACTATACACATTACGTATAAAATCACCATATTATAAGCTTTTAATCCAATTTGAAGTGAGTTGCAGATTCCATTCATATTCGTGAAGACTGCAGTAACATTTATAAAATGCTTATATGATCACAAATTTGGCACAGTTTTTAGATTGATATGTCAAGAGACAAAGTCCAGCAGAAAACAAGTTTTAATATTAATGCAGATTGTTTCTTTGATCTTCTCCTTAATGGGGAAGACTGCAGTACCATTAAACAAAAATATATTTTGTCATAATTTTGGCAAATATTGTTTTACTAGATCTCTCGCAGGATATGTTTAAATACTATTTAAGGAGTGAAAAATGCCATCCACATTCGAGAAGATTGAACTAATTGTTGTAGTTTGTTATTATTTTGAAACTAAAGGTTGATGAAAAACTTTTAACCTAATTGTCTCTTCCGTACCTATCGCCATAATGCAAATCTATCTCTGTACTCAACTCTCTCTCTCAGCTGTAATTCGTTTAACATAACCCAATTTTTAACAACATATGATAATGTTAATAACGTTGCCGATGACTATTTGCAAGCAATTCGTTAATATGCAGCAACTTTTCAATTTCATTTAGAAAATTATTAGGAAATGAACTTAAATTTTCAAATGAATTATTCATTTCATGGCACACATGATGACCATTTGAGAATTTAATACAATTTCTGTGTCTGACGTTCAAAACTGGCAATGCTGCAGCAACGGCAGCAGCAACAGCAGTTTCTGTACTCGACAACATATGAGAGGAATGCAACAAAACGTGGAAAGCAATGGCTGCTGTGTCCCATGTAGTGGATATTGTGAATAGTGGAGATGGCAAGATGGCAATAGAAATATACTATCCATATAGTATAACTTGGAATGGACGTGGATGAGCACACTAACACAGAAGACATACATAACCTTATGTATGTATGTCTGTATGTTTGTATTATGATACATAGTTACACGACTCTAGTAAATGTATGAAACTTTATATGAATCTCTAATATCTCACATGTAACTAAATGAAAAATGGTGGCACTGCCTTGTTGGCTGGCTGGCTAACTGTCTCGCAGTTAGTCCGTTGTTGTAAGCTGCAAAGTTAGTTGGCTCTGCGAGCGGCGCAGTTAACAGCGTGGCAGCATTACACAGTGTCCTAACAATGGTGGCCCGTTTTTATACCCTACACATTCTCATAACGACCAACCAACCAACAGCTAACAAACGACAACACAAAAAATATAATGACAAACTGTCAGTGCGACACAGACCTAATGGAAATTGCTCATAGGGGCAGAAATGGAGCGTTAGGAGAAGAGAGTGAGACAACGGGAAAGCCATCTGTAAAGTTTAAGCTGATGCTGGTGGTTCTCTTAGGGGGACTGTTGGGGTGGTGGTGTTAGTGACGTGTAGGTGATAGGGTGGTGGTGCGGTGGATTTTCATGGTATACCCATTAGGGGGGACGGCAAATTCGCCGGTGTCGCTATCGCTGTTCTTGTTGTTGCCACATGTATAGGCATGAATGTTGGCAACTGCTGCAATGTGCTGTGCGAATGTTGCTACCATTATTATTATTATTACATATAATTATTATGGTTTTTTTTTCTTCTCTTTACTATAAAATATTGAACAAACATAATTTAATATGTATGTAAGGTATGTAACGGCTTTTAACGCAATATATTGAAATATATTGTTGTGTGAAATACATTATGATGGTGTAGGACCAAAACAGAAAAATAAACAACAGCATTTTTATACATATGCATATTTATATACAAACATATACATGCATAACTCTATGCATATAAAGGAATGTATAGCAATACATAGCATAACACTGAGTGCGTTTGTTTATGTGTGCTATAAATTATTAACTCACTGCGAAATTCTCGTTCAGAGTCACCACCCGCCCCCGCCCTTTATACCCCTTTAAATATGCTACAATTTCAAGAATATGTTGTAACTATGACTAAGTAACAACTTTTGCTAACAACGTTAACATGACAAAAAAAAATCAGAAAAAAATAAAATTCAAATTTTAAAAAGGAAAAAAAAATATTGTACATAAGCTTTAACATTGTACTGTAGATAAAAATCGATTTAAAGCCAAAAACAAGTTTTGCATTTTGAGCTACGTTTATTGGGAACTTTTTCCCATAAGTTGGAGGATTGACAATATAATTTCAGCAATAGTAAACATTTAGAGTTTTTTGATTTAATAAAAATGTGTATAAATTTCTAATTTTCTTTTCCTTTTTTTTTTCTCATTTTAGGTAAGTTTCTTTTGGATACCTCAAAAATACTTCGTAAGTAACTCATAGACATATGAAATAGTTTTGCGCCTTAAAGAATCGTCAATTGTATTTACAAAAAAAAAACAAATTTTATGAAATAAAAATAAAATACGATAACCTCTAAAATAACGAAACTAATTAAATAAAACAAAATAAACTAAATAAAAATAAGGAATTAAAAAAAAATAAAATAAAAAAAATAAAATAAAAAAATATAAATAACAAAAAAAAAAAAAAAATATATAAATAACAAAAATTATGAAAAATTTTTACAAAAATTATTAAAAACAAAAATTATGAAAATTATTTTTAAAAAAAATGAAAATTTATTAATTTATAAAAATATAAAAGAATATTTAAATAATGAGATAAAAATATATAATAATCATAATAATAAAAATGATTAAAATTTTTTATAAAAATAAATTATGAAAATTTTTTAGAAATTAATAAAAAACTAAATTATAAAAAAATATTAAAAAAAATTATGAAACATTATTAAAAAAAAATTATGAAAACTTATTAAAACAACAAAAATTATGAAAAAAATAAAAAAATATGACAAATTATTAAACAAATTATGAAAAATTATTAAGAAAAAAATATGAAAATATAATTAAACCAAAGTAATAAAATATTCATATTAAAAAATAAATAATAATAAAAATAAAAGGCTTGTGCCTAATTAATCTAAACGTGAATATTATAATAAATCCAAAGGTCTTATAAAACACTAAAAGCAATATAAAAATATATAAAAATATCAAAACGGCTATTAAAAACTAGAACAGTGAAAATATAAATATAAATTAAAAAAAAAAATTGAAAGAAAAAAATAAAAAATAAATAGAAAAAAAGACATTAAATAGAAAAATATAAAAGAAAATTAAAATAATGAAATAAAAATATTTAAAACGTAAATCTTAAAAATATATAAAATAAAAAGAAAAAATTAAAAAAAGTATGAAAAATTATTAAAAAAAAGATATGACAAAATTATGAAAAACTATTAAAAAAAATTATGAAAAATATAAAAAAAAACTTTTATGAAAAATATCATTAAACAAAAGCAATAAAAAATTCAAAATTAATTAATATTAATAATTAATATTAACTTGTACAGTGAAACTTCGATATAACGAATATAGAGGGGACCGAAAAATACTTCGTTATAGCTATTGATTCGTTATACATATGCATTGTGAAACCTTGGTATAACGAAATTTAAAGAAATACGAAAGAAATTCGTTATAACTATAGTTTTTTTTTGTCCGAATTTTATTTTACACGAAAATACTAGTATAATAATAAAAATTAACTATTTAAGAGGTAAATAAAAAATTAAGTTTTTATTATTTTTTTATTTTATTACATTTTAGTAAAATATTGTGTAATTTTTGTTTGTTTTTTCTCGTATAGAAATTGATTTACGCTTTAATACACTCATTTTGACAAAAAACTAAAACAGAACTGACTATGTAATTTGTGGCGCTTTACATATTAACCTGCAAAGACATTTACCTTTCGTTGGTTTTAAAAGGGAATTCCCCGTTTTGCTTAAAATTTAATTTTGCTTTATGCTTTATTCTGACTTCGTTGTATGGAGACTATAGTTCAAGACTTCGTTATGTAGAGGCTTTTGATAATGACTTACACACTTAAAATGTTATATGTATGTATTACTCAATTATAATTTCGTTGTATAGAGGCTTTTGAAAAAATACTTCGCTATATAGAGGCTTTATAGATCAGAATTTTTTCGTTATAGCTATAGAGCATTTTTGTATGAAAAACTTTGCAATAAAAAGGTTTTTTCAAGGGTCTCAGCTAAAAATTCGTTATATTGAGTTTTTCGTTATAACGAAGTTCGTAATATCGAAGTTTCACTGTATATTATAATCAATTTAAAGATCGAATAAAACACTAAAAGCAAATAAAAATATGAAATACAGATAATAAAATATTTGATATAAAACAAAAATAGAAAAGTAAAAATATAAAAAATTAAAAATAGAACAGTAAAAATATAAAAATAAAATTGAAAAAAATTAAAAATTTTTTAAAAAAAAAAAAAGTTAAAAAAAAATAGAAAAATAACTAAAAAAAAGAGAAAAATATTTAAAAAAAAATCAAACATTAAATAGAAAACTATAGAAGAATATTCAAATAATAAAAAAAATGTATAAAGTAAAACTTGAAAATAAATATTGTAAAATTAAAAATTATATTGAGCAAAACTTAAAATTATATAAAGAAAAACTTAAAAATGTTACTACATACATATATATATTTAAAATAAAAATTAAAAAATGAATACGGTAAAACTTAAAAATATATCAAATGAAAATTAAAAAATGAATACGGTAAAACTTAAAAATATATAAAATGAAAATTAAAAAATGAATACGGTAAAACTTAAAAATATATAAAATGAAAATTAAAAAAAGTTATAAAAATTATTAAAAAAAAGTTATAAAAATTATTAAAAAAATTACGAAAAAATAATTTTAAAAAATTATTAAAAATTGATAAAAAAAAATTATTAAAATTTATTAAAATTTATTAAAAATTTATTAAAAAAAAAATATTAAAAAAAAAAATATTAAAAAAAAAAATATTAAAAAAAAAAATATTAAAAAAAAAAATATTAAAAAAAAAAACGATTACACCAATACCTCGCTTTGCGTCATTTCGTTTTACGTTTTTTCGTTGTTGCGTAGAAAAAAATATTAACAAAAATTTTAAGAACACTAAAATGAAAAAATAAAAACGTAATTTAAATAACGATACAAAATATATATACAGAGTAAAACATAAAAATATATAATATAAAAATTAAAAATGTATAAAATAAAAATTAAAAATATATAAAATAAAAATTAAAAATTTATAAAATAAGAAAAATATCAAAAATAACAACGTAAATAAAAAAATATAACGTAGAAAAAAATCTAAAACAAAAATTAATGGAAAACTATAAAATGTAGCAAATATTAACAAAAAAAAATTTAATAAAAATAAAAAAAATAGAAAAAAAAAATATAAAAAATTAAAAAAAAATAAAAAAATAGAAAAAAAAATATTAAAAATTTTGCAGTTGTGCTTGTAGAATATAAATCTAAAAATGTTCTCAAAGTTTGTAATCGCATAGAAATTTTATAAAAGTTATGTGCCTGCAGTCTTCTCGAATATGAATGGAATCTGCCACCCGCCCCAAAGTAAATAAAAAATACTTGCATCCTGCAAATTTGATAAATGTTACTGCAGTCTTCTCAAATATGAATGGAATGTGCCATAACCTAAGGTGGAATTAAATTATATTTCCTGCGGAAGATGTGTTTTCACAAATTAAAAATAAGTATGTGACAACATATAATTTTTCATTAATGTTACTGCAATCTTCTCGAATAAGAATGGAATATAGTAGCGGCATTGATATTATTTCCTATCTTCCGCAAAAGTTGTGCCCTTTACATATAAATCAAAAAATTTTGCCAATGTAGTGATACATAGTAATTTTATAAATGTTACTGCAGTCTTCTCGAAAAAAAAAGGTGTTAAATCGTATTTCCTGCGGAAGAACACAAACTATATAAGAATTTGCAAAATTTGACATAATACAATTTTTCATTAATGTTACTGAAGTCTTTTTGAATAAGAATGGAATATAGTATTGACACTGAAATTTATTCTTATTTTCTGCAGAAGTTTTACACTTAACATATAATTTAAACAATTTTGCCAAAGTAGTGATCACATATAAATTTCGTAAATGTTACTGTAGTCTTCTCGATTATGTGTGGGATCCACTATCGGCATTACAATTAATCGTTATCTTCTGCAGGATCAGAAGAGTTGTGATCACATAGAAATTTTATAAATGTTACTGCAATATTTTCGAATAATAATGGAGTCTACCTACTACCGACAGTGAAATGTTAATTCAACATCTGTAGGAGTTGTGCTTTTAACATGTAGAGTTACTAATTGCCCACCTTGTCATCAAATATAACATTGATAAGTGTTACTGCAGTCTTCTCGAATACGAATGGAATCTTCTATCCCCAGAAGTGGAATTAAATCGTATTTCCTGCGAAAGATGTGTTCTCGCAAACTAAATTAATATTTGTGAAAATTGTGAAAAAATATAATTTTTCATAAATGTTACTGCAGTTTTATCGAATAATGATGGAATCCACTATCGGCATTGAAGTTAATTCTTTTTTTCCGCAAAAGTTGTGCCCTTAACATATTAATCTAATATTTATTCAAAGTTGTGATCACATAGTAATTTCAAAAATGATACTGCAGTCTTCTCAAATATAAATGGAATCTGTCAAAGTGAATAAAAAACCGCGAGAGATGTTATCTAAAAAACTAATATAATATTTGCCAAAAATTGTGACAAAATATAATTTTTTATAAATGTTACTGCAGTGAATAAGAATGGAATGTAATGTGATGTTGTGATCTTAAGATGAAGAGCTATTAATTGGCCACCTTGTCATTATAAAGAACTTTGAAAAATGTTACTGCAGTCTGCTCGTATAAAAATGTTCTCACAAAATTGTGACAAAATGAAATGTTTCATTAATGTTACAGCAGTTTCTTCGTGTAAGCATCGAATCTACTATCGACATTGAAATTAATCCTTATCTTTCGCAGAAGTTGTGCCCTAAACATGTAATTCTAATAATTTTGCCAAAATTGTGATCGTATAGAATTTTGATAAACGTTACTGCAGTCTTCTCGAATATGAATGGAATCTGGAAGCTTCTCGACACCTTGTTTTCATATCAGAGTATATTTATCGTTCTTTTCCAACTATTTCTTACCAGTTCTACTATAAATGTTCTTGGGTCTGAGAAATCAAAAAATTACAAGTGTCCAATCTATGCCCCAACCTTGTCGTCGTCACCACACCCCTTGCCTATATTTGTGCTTAAACTTTAAATTGATTTCATGGAAATTTTTAAATTAAATTTACATACCCAATTCTGCGCCATGTAGTACATATCCACTTGTACAATGACAGTACATGGAAACATGGCACAAAATTAGGTAAAAACCTTAAAGCTTAAATTTCACATTCGCCAACGGAATTTAAGCTGACTCTGCTTCTTCTTCTGCTTCTGTTATATACCGAAACAGAAACTCACTCACGGACACATACATTTTGCACACAAAAAGCCATTAAAACTGGGTGGGTCAATGTGGGACGGAAATGGGTGGGGGGGGGGAGGCCAAAGGAAATATTTACCGTTTGCGCTTATGTACAACGACGAACTGTACATATGTACGACGACGACGACGACACCAGCATGTAAAATCATCCGAACCTATAATAACATTTCAACGAAATGAGACCGGCCGGTAAGGGAGCGCGACAAAGGTGGCGGGGAGGATAATGGGTTGGGGATGGATGGCGGGAGGACGGCTAGAGATGGTGGTATACTCGGAAGAAAAATGATAGCACAAAATACCACAGAGGAGTATACAGATGACAGATGGTCTGTATGTGTATACACACTCACACAGATACAGCCAAATTGGAGGAAATGTGTATTGGGGGTGGCTAACCATCCCTGCCCCCACTCCCCCTACTCCTTAAGTGGGGTAGTAATTGTAGGCGAGAGAAAGGGTTGCCATCTGTAACTGTAACTGCAGCTGCTGTTGCTGGGCCCCACTGCAAGCGGAGTTTGTTGATATGGCAACAACGAACGACGCATCATTCTTGGTTGGGTGGGATGACAGGCGGGCAAACAGGCAGGCAGCATATAAAAGAGCACTAAGGAAAGAAAGAAAATCAATAAAATCAAGGGCAGACAATATACAAAAATGCCAGCAACAACAACACTAGCAAGCATACAAAGCAGAGCACGATACACAGCGGCAAGTCAACAACACGTGGGATAGAGAATCAAAACAACATACAACGGGAAGATATACATACAGAGAGAGAGGAATCCCAACAACAATGCCGTCATTGCACACTAAACAACAATTGAGAGCACAGAGCCAGGATAACTTACAACAGTGAAAAGTTTGCACACATAGTCACACAAAGAGACTCTTAAAGTGCTGGCGAAGGACGAACACAAAATACTGGCAACACTTTTTTTTGCCATAAAAACCAGGCGTTAGATGAAAAAGTTTATTTTTAAAGTTGTTTAACTTGAACGACCAAAGCGACGACGACACCCTAAGTAACAGGATAAAGGAGTGAAAAGAGTGATTTCTGGATAATGTTTTTTTTGGGGAAATTTAAGAACTCTCGTCGTACTCGTGCTTGCAGTTAAGGAAATTAATATGCTGCTGCTGGGGCCCAACACACACAGAGGAAGAAGTAAAGAAAATAAATGATACTTTCAAATACAAATTATAGAGCACAAACAGCATCAGCAGAGCAGTAGGTGCTTTACCAGCATAGCAGCATTCCTTTGCTGCTCTATTTGGGAGGCGTTAGTAACAGTAACAATTTTACAAGCTAAAGATAAAGAACAAAAACACATTTTCAAATGTCCTGGGATATAAGGATACACAAAGAGAGAAGCAGGTCCTAAGGGAACAGCCCTATAAAGCATTTTACTAGTGGGGGTACCTACATATGTATATCGAAAAAGGAGCACAAATTTTTCTACTTCTTCTAATGGCTGTATGCGTTAGGGGGTAGTAGGGGTTTAATTTATAAACATAAATTATTAAAATTATCTAGTAAATGAGACACCACATTTCTCATCATGAATTACGGCAAATTTAAACTGCAAAGTGTTGTCAAGAACAGATGTGGAAGAATCCTTAGTATGTAAGGGGCTATAATTTGGTGTAGATGGAATGATTTAATTTTTATCAAGACAAAAAATGTTTAAAATTTCTTATGTGTGGAAAAGTAATGATAGAGTTATAATTTCTTCTTCGTAGTTGAATGAAGAAAATTGTTTAATGAGAGACATTGGCCTTGTGACGGTGCGTTCCCATCGAAAGGACTCTTTGTTCGTCGAAATCATTAATTTTGTTTTGTCCTTGTTGACCGCTGAACCCATTTTTGCGGACTCCTTTTCCAGTGATGAGAAAACTGCAGTAACATCCCGCAGATTTTGGCCAATTATGTCTATATCATCGGCATAGGCTAGTATGCTCTTGCGGAATATGGTGCCAGACATGTTGACACCAGCATTTCTCATCACTTTCTCCATAACTATATTGAATAGGGTACAGGACAAGCTATCGCCCTGCCTGAGTCCTCTTTCTGCGTTGAATGGTTCAGAGTGATCCTTACCTATCTTAACCGAGGATTTGGTGTTGTCCAAGGTACATCTGCAAAGTTGAATTATCTTTGCAGGAATACCAAACTCATACATGGCCTCATATAGCCTATTCATTATCGGAGTGTCAAAGGCAGCTTTGTAGTCGACAAAGAGGTGGTAGGTTACGATCTGCGTTTCATGAATTTTTTTTTCAGGATTTGGCGTAAAGTGAATATTTGATCCGTCGTAGATTTGCCAGGTCTAAAGCCGGACATATAGGGTCCAATTAATTTTCCTACAATTGGCTTAGACGTTCACACAATGTGCTCGACAGGACCTTACTCCACGGTAGTTCCTACAATCACTCCAATTCCGCAGGCATGCTCTCCTCCAGTCAGATGTTCTCCATGAGCTGATGCATGCTCCTTATCAGCTCCTTACCGCCAGCCTTAAACAATTCAGCAAGGAGTCTATCGGCTCCAGCAGCTTTGTTGTTTTTAAGTCTTCTGAATCGGTGTCAGTATCCAGTTAATTTCTGAAATGATATCTCCTTATCTTCAAAACGTTATCCGGGTCTGTCACTAGCTGGTCATCGCTGTCCTTGCAGGAGGGCAACACTGTTCCACGCGTTCTCGCCTTAACTCTCTGGTAGAAATTTCGGGCTTCCCCTCTACTTCGGAGCAATTCGCTCATCCTGTCTCTTCTCCAGTTCCTTATTTTTTTTGTCTAAAAAGACGAATTGCCTCTCTTCTCCTGGTGCCGTTCGCGAACTACTCGCATTGCCATTGGCTGCAGTTTCGCTCTGTATGCAGTATCCGTATCTCTCGTGACATCGCGACACGTACGCTTCTCACAGTATGTTCTATGGAGTCGGCTATATATTGCAACTGCAAGGTTGTATTATCAGGGGTAGGAGCATTCCGTAGCAGTTGAATTAGGTGTTTGGAGTAGGCGTCCGCTACCTCTGTGGTCCGCAGTTTACCGATGTAAGATAGTAATCGGAGTCAATGTTCGCACCCCTGATAACTCGTACGTCCAGAACACTCGATGCGTGCCTTCCATCGTCTACCACGTGATCCATCTGATTCCTCGTCAATTGATCTGACGATAACCATATTGCCTTATGAATATTTTTATGGTCAAATCAAATGCTCCTAACTACCACATTTCTTGCCGCAGAGAAATCAATTAGTCTGAAGTGACAGTGAAACAAAAATTGTTCCCTTAGAATTTATTTCCTTTAATTTTCCTTCAATATTAATTTTCTGTTACGGTAGGTCAGTTCTCTCAACGATTTTTTCATGTCTTTGTGTCACTAAGCAATTGAATTTTAAATTCCTACATCGAAATCAATTCAATTAAATTAAATTTAATTTCAATTTCCTTTTTATCAGCAATTCGTCAGTCGACGCCCGCAGTAGTAGAAATCTCTTTAGTACGGTCGATGACGCCGACGACGTCGACAGCGATGATTTTTACAAAAATGTTGATAAATCAGTGAAACATTAATTACAGTCTGCTTGTCAGACAATAAATTTAAAAGATATATGACATCCCCAGCCCTTTTTTTATTAGCACAATCCGCAAATGGATGAGTAGCAGCAAAAGTGCTGCAAAACCAAAACTCGACAAAATTATCCTTTTATTTATTTTCAAATGAGGTTTCGTCGTTCACTCTGCTGCACCGTTGTCTCCCAGCATATCATGGGGCTCTCTCTCTCTCTCTTTGGGATTTTCGTTGAAGGACGACAAAGCGAGAGCTCCCAATTACCCCCGGCCACTTTGGGCAGGACCTGGTTTTTTTTTTGTGCTGTCATTTCATATTCTATTTGTTTGAAATTTTTTTTGAATAATGTAATTTAGTTAAAACTGTGGGATTGGAATACTAAAACACGAGAGGGAAAATGGCAAAAGAATGAATTGTTTTATTTTAATATTAAATGTGATTTCGTTGTGGTTAAATGATAGGACTAGATATAAAGTGGGTATAGAAATAAATGTTTAAGGAGGTTTGTTGAGGGCCAATGTTGTGGCCTAGTATTCAGGTTTGGTGAGGTAAGCAAAATATATATATGGATGGGTCAGTAGCTATAAGCCTATTTCTAACTACCATACAAACTGATCCTATTTGCAGGTTTGTTCCCGCGTTTACAGCATTAGTTTAAGAGAAATCGAGATGAAATTTAGTGTGCTAGCCACTTCTGATACCTTCCATAGAAATGTACCATTACGCCTATTTTAGAAATTGAGTAATAACATCAGTACAACCAACTTGATCGTGCCCATATTCTGTATTTTGTAAAGCTATAACAGCGTAAAGTTTTGCTAGAGAAAAACTGGTAGTCTACACCATTTCCAATTGAAATTCCAAGAAAATCAATTAGAATTCAAACATTTTATTTCATTTTCAAACATTCTATTTGAAATTTAAAAAATAGCAAATCAAATTCAAATTTTCGGTTTGAAATTTGAAAAATATCAATTGAAAATCAAAACTCGTCAATTGAAATTCAAAACACATCATTTGATATTCAAAACTCATCAATTGAAATACAAAACTCGCCATTTGAAAATTAAAATTCGTCAATTGAAATTCAATGATCTTCCAAATTCTTTCAACTGATGAGCTTTGAATTCCAAGTGAAGTGTTTTGAGTAGTAATTGATGTGTTTTGAATTTCAAATTGAAAATTTAAATTTAAATTGATATTTTTTAAATTGCAAATGAATTTTTTGAATTTTTTGAATATCAACTGACGAGATTTGAATTTCAAACGGAATATTTGAATTTCAATTGATTCTCTTTGAATTTCAATTGGAAATGTTGTAGTCACATCCCTTCTGGTATCTCCATACAAATTTACCATTCCGCCCACTTTAGAAATCGAGTTATAATATCAGTACACCCAACGCGATGGAACCCTAATTCTGAATTTTGTAAAGCTAAACCTGGATTTTTTTTTGTTATTTTAACAAAATAAATACCTAAAACTTTTATCTTTGCAAATTTAACGTTTTTTTTTACGGAGGCTGAGGGTGTATGTAAGTCGGTTTACCCGGTTGAAACGTTTTTACTTGTTTTTCTTATAAATCGTAAAAAGTTAATTTATGTTTTTCTATTATTAATTTATTTTATCTATTATTTAGTTTTTATTTATATTGTTTTATATTTATTTATCTTTTTTTTTTTAATTTTTGCTCGATTTTACCGTTTTTATATTTTATTATTAATAATATTTTTTATCTTTATTTTTTAAATTTTTTATTTTTATATTTTTGTATTTTTATATTTTTATATTTGTGTTTTTATATTTTTATATTTTTATACTTTTACATTTTTCTATTTTTATATTTTTATATATTTATATTTTTATATATTTATATTTTTATATATTTATATTTTTATATTTTTATATTTTTTATATTTTTTATATTTTTATATTTTTATATTTTTATATTTTTATATTTTTATATTTTTATATTTTTATATTTTTATATTTTTATATTTTTATATTTTTATATTTTTATATTTTTATATTTTTATATTTTTATATTTTTATATTTTTATATTTTTATATTTTTATATTTTTATATTTTTATATTTTTATATTTTTATATTTTTATATTTTTATATTTTTATATTTTTATATATTTATATTTTTATATTTTTATATTTTTATATTTTTATATTTTTATATTTTTATATTTTTATATTTTTATATTTTTATATTTTTATATTTTTATATTTTATCTTCTCCTGCCATGCATTTTTTTTTATATACCTCCATATCAATTTCTATTTAGGCTTCAATGGCCTTCTTCGCGTTTCATTTTGTACTTTAGGTAAAATTACATTAACGATTTATTTGCCACCAAAGTCCCCTTCATCTTGATCATCATCATTATCATCATCGGTAACGTTTTGTAAATTTCCAACATCAGTTACAATTTCTCTTTAACGCGTTTCGTTTCTTTGTAATAATGTTTTTTGTTTATTCGGTAACTTTAGCATTATAAATGTTTGCCTTTCATTGGTCCTGCTACTGCTGCTGTAGTTACACCGCCTAAGAAAATGGCAGTTTCCACAACTAAGCTCCTCCATGAGTCACCCACCTCCCTTGACTTCATCCGTTGTGTTGTCTTGTGGTTGTTGCTGTGTGTTCTATTACTTTTCCCCGCTTAGTAGGACTTTTTATTTCTTCCTTTCCCTCTATTATTTTTTTTGTAACTTGCCTGCCTCCTCTCTTCATTTGTAATATCAGCAGTTTTTGTGGCCTCTCCTGTGCTCCTCTCTGACGATAGTTTGGGTGAGTGGCGTTCCCTGCCTGCCTGCATATTTGCCTAGAATTCTGTATATTTTTCATTTTTCTTGCTGCTGCTGTGAAGAAAGGGCAGAGATGCTTGTAATAGGTTCTGAGTGGGAGAGTGGGTTTCATCTGCTGGTTACGGTGGTAATGGTTGGGGTGCAGAGGTTTATTTTTATTCCTCTTTCGAAAGTTTTGTAATTTTATTGTAGATGATGTCGTCGTTGGCGGTTATGGGGGGAAGTTTTGACAGTGGGCCGTTGTTGGTGCGGCAACATTTTCCTCGTTCCTTTTGAGGGGTGGCAGCTTTTAGGGATTTATGTTGTCGTTAAGGATCTTTGCCTGTTTTTTTTTACTAGAGAGCTGTTACAGCTTTGGCAGTGCTGCGCTGCGGCTATGGTAGTAGCGCTGCTATGCGATGCTTAATGCCTGTACTTTGGGCCCCGAGTATTTGTGTAAGGACAAATGTATGTAAGCAAGTCCTTGTCTGCACTAGTATGTGTGTGCTCTACTTTAGTACAGCGAAAATGGTATTTACTTTGGCACAAACTCACACTTACATCTCATTCACTTGCAAACACACATATACACATGTAGTAGTATATTTCGCATATTTATTTACACACATAGACACTTTCACATCCATTTTAATATTGTTGATAGTTTGGGGTATATATAATTCTTCTGCCTTCTATTCTTTATATTCTCCGCGCTCTGTTGTTCGCTATATGCACACTGCGTCCTTTGTCCTTTTGGTCCTTTTTACCCAATCCCCCGTCCCGCCTTCTTACTCCTCGTGTCTTGTGTTTGCTGTTTTGTTGCGGAATCTTTTTATATCACAATATGGATGTGTGTGTGTGTGTGCTTGGATGATGCTGTTCTCCTCTGCTTCTTGGAAATTGCTGTGCTTTAAATTAAAATTTAATGTTTTATGAAGCAAAAGTCTTCTTGTGTCGCTACTACGACAACAACGCCAACATCCCACCTAAAGCATAAATTCAAGAATGAGTTTGATTTCACCAGTCTCTCTTTAAATTGAAATTTATGTTGACTTTAAGTTTTGTTTTTGTTGAATTTTTAAAGTGCTGATTAAGTTCAAGGGAATCAATATTGCTGGGAAAACATTTGAACAAATTGAAAAGTAAATGTAATGACAGAGAATGAAAGTTTAATATAGTTTGTTGGCAAGTTTAAATAAAATATTAGTATTTAAATACAAAAGCTATTATTTGTTTGTTTGTTTGTTTGTTTGTTTAATTGAATTTCTTTTTATTTTTTAATTTTAATCTTAGAAGTCAGTTTTAAGCTACAAATATCCGTGATTTCCGCTGTGAACACATTAGATGTCAATTTATCACGAGCAGAGGAGAGGAAATTTTGTCAATAGGTCGATACATCGTCCTGTAAAATAATTATACTATTGTTTAAAATAAAATAATAACAAAAAAAAAACAAAAAAAAAATAATAATAATAATTATAATAATAAATAAATAATGAAAACATAATAGAATAATAAAATAAAATTATTAATAACAAAAATAATGAAATATATAAAAAACAAATACATAATATAAAAAAAAATTTAAAACAAATAATGAAAAAATTATAATAAAAAAACAAATAATGAAAAAATTATAACAAAACAAATAATGAAAAAATTACAAAAAAACAAATAATAGATATATAAAATATAATACAAATAATAAAAAATAAAAAATAAAAAAAATAATAGAAAAATAAAAAAATAGTACAAAAATAACAGAAATAAGAAAAAAGTAGATAAAAATGAAAAAAATATAATAAAGAAGACAATACAAACAAAATTATAAAAAATAATTTAAAATTATAAAAAAATGATGAAACAAAAGTTAATAAATAAATAATAAATAATAAATAAAGTTAATAATAAAATATAAATAATAATTATACAAATAAAAATAATAGAAGAGAGAATTTAAAAACAATCATCATTTAAAAAAGGCCAAAAAAATCATAAAAAAAATAAAAACAAAAATCATAAAAAAATAAAAATTAATATAAATATTTAAAAATGAATTAAAAAATAGTAGAAGAAATAATAAAAAAGTGAAATATAACAAAAAAAATAATAAACAGTAATATAAAAAATTATAAATAAATAGTAATAAAATAAAAAAAATGTTAATAATAATAAATCATTGTAAAAATTATTATAAAAATACATAAATTAATAATAAAAAATATAAAAAAATAATAATAAAAATACAGTAAATAATAATAAAAAATATAAAAAAAATAATAATAAAAATACAGTAAATAATAATAAAAAATATAAAAAAATAATTATAAAAAATATAAAAAATAATACAAAAAAATAAAATCATATTAATAAAAAAACGTAAAAATAATGAAAAAATATCAGAATAATAAAATAGAAATAATAATAAAAAAAATACAAATAATAAATTAGAAAAAATAATAAAAAATTCTACAAATAATAAAAATGATAACAAAAACCAAAAAAAATTAATAACTTTATTAAATAAAAATATATATAACAAAAATAATGAAAAATTTAAAAAAACATATACATAAAAAATAATAAAATAAAAATATTTATAACAAAAATAATGAAAAATATAAAAAACATATACATAAAAAGTAATAAAACAAATTATAAACATGTTATTAAAAAATTATAAACAAATAATTAAAAAAAAAACAATGAAAAAAAAAACAAGTAATAAAAATAAAAAACCATAATAAAAAAAATAATTCAAAATTATGAAAAATAATAAATAGTGAAGAAAATAAAAGAATAATAAAACAAAAAATAGTAAAATTAGAAACATAAAAGAAAAATAAAAAATAGTTAAAATAGAAACATAAAAGAAAAATAAAAAAATGTATATATAGAAACAAAAAAAAATAAGTAAAAAAGTAGTAAAAAGAATTAATTATAAATAATAAACAAATGGTGAAAAAAAGAAATAATAAATATTTAACAAATGGTGAAAAATATAATAAAAATAATGATTAAAAAATTTTAACAAAAAATTAAAAAAAAAATTATAGAATAATACCAGCCCACAAAATTTAAATCCGACTTCCAAACACTTTTTCATAGATTTCACCCCCTTAAATAACTAAGAAAATTTACTAAAAATCATTTTCGTGTTTAGGAGATCAAACCCTATTTCGTCATGGTGTTCGAAACGCGACATCCTAGTGCGTGACACACTGAATTTGACCAAAAATATCAAACAATAAAAAAATAAAAAACACTTTTCTGATCTTTAGCCGAATTTGATGTATCATTCGATACACTAACGTAAATTGATATAAAGAATAATAAAAAAATAATAAAAAATAACAGAAACATAATAATAAAATTATAATAATAAAATAATAATAAAAATATAATAATAAAATAATAATAAAAATATAATAATAAAATAATAATAAAAATATAATAATAAAATAATAATAAAAATATAATAAAAATATAATAATAAAATAATAATAAAAATATAATAATAAAATAATAATAAAAATATAATAATAAAATAATAATAAAAATATAATAATAAAATAATAATAAAAATATAATAATAAAATAATAATAAAAATATAATAATAAAATAATAATAAAAATATAATAATAAAATAATAATAAAAATATAATAATAAAATAATAATAAAAATATAATAATAAAATAATAATAAAAATATAATAATAAAATAATAATAAAAATATAATAATAAAATAATAATAAAAATATAATAATAAAATAATAATAAAAATATAATAATAAAATAATAATAAAAATATAATAATAAAATAATAATAAAAATATAATAATAAAATAATAATAAAAATATAATAATAATAAAAATATAATAATAAAATAATAAAAACCAAATTACAAAATATGTACAAAGATAATATAAAAAAATAGAAAAAAATACAAAATAATAAGAAAAAATAAAAAAAAAATACAAAATAATAAGAAAAAATAAAAAAAATAAAAAAAAATAATGAAAAATATAAAAAAAATAATGAAAAATATAAAAAAAAAATAATGAAAAATATAAATACATGATATTAAAACCTAATACATAATACTAAAAATATAAAAAAATAATGTAAAAATTGTAAAACAACAAATAATGAAAAAAAAAAAACAAAAAAATAAAAGAAATGATAAAAAACAGAAAAAATGATTAAAAAAACAAAACAAAAATAAAAGAAATGATAAAAAAACAAAAAAAAATAAAAGAAAGGATAAAAAAAAACAAAAAAAAATAAAAGAAAGGATAAAAAAAAAACAAAAAAAAATAAAAGAAATGATAAAAAAAAACAAAAAAAAATAAAATAAATGATAAAAAAACAAACAAATAAAAGAAATGATAAAAAAACAAAAAAATGATTCAAAAACAAAAATAAAAAAAAATGATTCAAAAACAAAAATAAAAAAAAATGATTCAAAAACAAAAATAAAAAAAAATGATTCAAAAACAAAAATAAAAAAAAATGATTCAAAAACAAAAATAAAAAAAAATGATTCAAAAAAAAAAAAAAATAAAAAAAAATGATTAAAAAAAAAAAATAAAAAAAAAATGATTAAAAAAAAAAATAATAAAAAATATAAAAATAATAAATAATAAAAACGAAAAATAATAAAAACTTAAAAAATAATAAACAGATATTAAAAAATAAAAAAAACCATAAAAAAACAAATAATAACATAATTGTTTTTTTATTGTCATTGATTAATATTAAAGTGAGCGGAATGTTACATTTGTATGAGGGTTACCAGAAATGGCATGGTTAAGCTTCTAATTTTTTCTCGTAAACTTTATCCACAAATAGCTTTACTAAATACAGAACGATCGCTTTAGGTGTATTGATGTTATTATTCAATTTCTAAAGTAGGCGGAATGCTACATTTGTATTGGAGATACCAGAAGGGGCGAGGAAACTTTATCCAGTTATAACTTTACTATGGGTGTATTGATAATATTCCCCAATTTCTAATGTGGGCGGAATGGTACCTTTTTTGTGGGAGGTAACAGAAGGGGCGTTGCTAGCCCATATGCAATCCCGTAAGTAGTTTCGGGAAATTATTCATCCATGCAAAGTTTCAAAATAATTGGTTACGTCTTTCGAAAGTTATCGTTCGTATCAGCCGGACACACAGAAAGACATACAGTTATGGATCAAATGACTCAAAAAGTCATGAATCGAATTTGGTTTAATGAAACCTAAGGTCTAAAGTCACTTCTTCTATGTATTACACTTTTGATCATATCCTGTTACCCGTAGTGTGAGGGTATACAAATATAGGATTTACTAAAAACCTGTCCTTTGACCTCTTTGGTGGTTGGAATCTTACTCAAATTTCCGTTATGTGTTTTTTTTTACATCAAGTGGCACCATATGTTCCGGTCGAACATTTTTAACTTATTGCCATTATGATAGGTTTATGAGATAAAATAAAATCTAAATCAATAATACCAAAGTATTTTGACCACATTCCATTTAAACTAAGAATAAATTCTACTACAGAATTTAGCATTCTTTTAGGGCTAAAATCAAAACTTTGCCGTGATAAAGTTTCTTTTGTCAATTCTTACCATATGTTTAACCAATTGCCAAACAACAGACACCCAATTGTTTACAGACTTCAAAACCCAAGTTTTTACACTGTATACTTTACACTGGTATTCTGTTACCTTTCCCTGTTCACTGGGCAAAATTTAACATGCCCCCGAATAATATTTGCGGTTTGATATTAATGTCCCACTGGTAAGGGCGATAATTTGACAAGACAGGCGATGTGACGTGTAATTTTACAACTGTGTGTGTTTGTGTTTTTCGTGAACAATTAAATATAAATTTAAATTAACAAAAATAAACGACCGCGTCTACCAAGGACAGACATTTGTACCGTTATACGATATAAAAAAGGAAGGCTTAATATAAAAAAAATTTAATGTCTCCGCAATAAAGAAAAATACATAATAATAAAAAGTCATAAGAACAACAGTTGTTTAGGCCGTAGCGACAGCGGCAACAAGTATTCCAAATGTCTGTCGCCGCTTTTGTTGTCCCTCCTACTCAACAAGTTGCGCGAGACGTCGTCGTCCGTTTGTTGTCCGCCGTTCATTCATCCCTATTTATGACCGTCTTTCAATTGTCGCTTTATAGTGTCTCCGCCGCGCCATGTGCTCTTTTGACCATTTTCTTCGTCTTCACCAAAAATCCACAGGTGCGTGTTGGTTTTCTTTATTAGCATTTTATTGCTACGGGTATTACATTGGTGGTCATACACTTTGCTGTTGGCCTGAAATGGCGTTTGCTTTTTTTTTTTTTTTCTTCTTCTGTCGTTGACGTTTGCAGTCCAAACACCACCGTCCATTTTAGTCTCAGTTGATTTTAATCATTAGCTTACACGCAATTTAAAGATTTAATTTGAACTTGATGAACATCGCCGCCAACAACCTTCCATGTGGTCGGTCGGTTGGTCGGTCATGCACCAACACCCCAATCAACGCGCGAGACTACCAAATATCGGTTAATGAGTCATCAGGCTGGCAAGGAGTTGACGTCCATTACTAGGGGAGAGAGACAGGGGGAGAGTGAGCGCGGAAGGGGTCATGTTTTCCATTTGATTTTGGCCTTAAACTGTGACCTATGGTCATAATATGCCAACAATTTGCACAAATTCAGGTCAACTAAATCCTTTGTACAACAAACTGTGACAAATCGCTTTGGACATGGACTTATGTTGCCCATATGTTTGTTGTTTGGGGACCTAGGCGGCGGCAGCAACAGCAGCAGTGGCATATGCATGCCGTACAAATGTACTCGTACTGAGAGGTATTTGCTTAACCTAAATTTGCATAAATTATGCAAATGTTGTTAATTCCCCATGTTGTTTTATTTTCCTTGTTGTTATTATTGCTGTTGTTGTTTTTGTCGCTCTGCTCTGTCTCTGCTCTATTATGTGGTTTGAAAAGTAGGTTAATAGTGTCACTGAGCAGGAGGACGTGATTCATACTGACGGTTGGTATATTTTTGAAATCAACGAAACATGCGGGAGATAAAAATCAATATAAACAAACGCCAAGTGGTTAATTGGAATTTAAAGAGCATTTTATAATTTAACATTGGCTGCAAAGGGAGGGACAAATTGTTGTTAAATACCTTGATGAAGAGTTTAAAATTGTTGAAATCAAATAATGTGACCTAAACAAAATTTAGTATGAAAACAACAACAAAAGTGATCATTGGATAATTGATTGGAAATTGTTTAATTTCAAATTGATTAATTTTTTTGCTTAATATTAACATGCAGGCGAAATTTTAATTTTCGATCAGTTGGCTCTGGGGGGCGTGGCAAATCTATATTTTGGTCCTGGAGAGTTACAATTTGAATAAAAATGCTCAATTAAAAAAGGAAAAAAATTAAAGAATAGTAAAAAATCATAAAAAATTAAAAAAAATAAATCATAAAAAAATCAAAAAAAAAATCATAAAAAATACAAAAATAAAAATAAATTAAAAAAAAATAGTTAAAAATATTAGTAGGAAATAAAAAAAAAAATAATCAAAACATGAAAAATAATGAACAAATAGTAATTAATGAAACAAATGTGAAAAAATAATAAAAAAATTTAAAATAAAAAATACAAAAAAATTGCAATGATAAATAAAAAAATAGAATAAAAAATAAAAAAGTAGCAAAAAATAAAATAAAAAATAACAACAAAAAAATAATAATAAAACCAATAATTCTCAATTAAAAAAGGCAAAAAAAATAAACAATTTCATAAAAAAATCATAAAATATAATAAAAAAAAAAAATCAAAAATAATAAAAAAAATATTTAAAAACTATTAAAATAAAAAATTAAAAATTATTTAAAAAATAATAAAAACATAAAAAAATATACAAAAAATAATGAACAAATAGTAATTACATAAAAAGATTGAGAAAAATTAATAAAAAAAAATTATAAAAAAGATGTAACAAATAAATAAAAAATAGAATGAAAAATAATAATAAAAAATAATAATAAAAAATAATAATAAAAAATAATAATAAAAAATAATAATAAAAAATAATAATAAAAAATAATAATAAAAAATAATAATAAAAAATAATAATAAAAAATAATAAAAGAAAATATTAATAAAAAACAATAATAAAATTGTAATAAAAAAATAATAATAAAAAAATAATAATAAAAAAATAATAATAAAAAAATAATAATAAAAAAATAATAATAAAAAAAATAATAATAAAAAAATAATAATAAAAAAATAATAATAAAAAATGTAAAAAAAATAATAATAAAAAATAATAACTAAAAAATAATAATAAAAAACACTAATAAAAATTTGTAATAAAAAAATAGAATAAAAAATAATAACAAAAATATTAATAAAAAAATAATAATAAAGAATAATAATAAAAAATAATAATCAGAAATAAAATTAAAAAAATAATTATAAAAAAATATAAAAAAAATAATAATAAAAAATATAAAAAAATATTAATAAAAAATAATAACAAAAATATTAATAAAAAATAATAGAAGAGATAATTTAAAAACAATAATGCTCAATAAAATAAGGCCAAAAAATATTAAAAAATAAAAAAAAAAATTTTAAAAATTAATAAAGAATAGAAAAAAAATCGTTAAATATGTAGAAAATGTAAAGAAAAAATCGTAAAATATAATAGACGAAAATCAAAAATAATCAAATAATATCTTAAAAATATTAAAATAACAAGGATCCTGAACCATATCAACATCTCACTTGAAACTGACTACGTGCTCAATACACGGAAATCAAACATCCTCTACGAAATCAAAACGCCCACCAGAAAGGAGTGGGCAGAGAACGAGAACGCAATGTATGGACCAATAAACATCTTTACCGATGGGTCCAAACTGGATGACAAGGTCGGCTATGGTATCTACTCCGCGGTCTAGGTCTAAGTATAAGATCGAGATTTCCAGACTACTGCAGCGTTTTCCAAGCGGAAATACTTGCTATTAAACGATCCGCGGACATGATCAACGTGAGGAAGATATCACAGGAGGACATTCTCCTGTTCACGGATAGTCTAGCGGCGGTAAACTCATTGAAGTCCAGTGACATCAAATCGAAAGTGGTCAGTGCCTGTCGAAAATCTCTTAACGAGATATCCAGGAAGCAGAGTTCTGGTTACGTGGATACCCGGACACAGCGGAATCGAGGGCAACTGCAGAGCGGACGAAGAGGCCAGACAGGGCTCAGCCCTGCAGGAAAGCGACGTTGAACACGTAGCACTTCGCCCTATATCCACCTGTAAAAGTACCATTGGAAATCTAACGTTTGAAATTGTAAACGACAGATGGAAGAATGAAGAAACCTGTAGAAAGGCCAAAAAGACTTGGCCAGAATACAACGCGAAACGTACATCGTACCTGGTAAGCCTAGAGAGGGACCAGATAAAAAAATTATTACATTCCTGACGGGACATGGACCCATAGGCAGACATGCGAGCAGAATGGGATTCGCAACGAAAAGCGAATGCAACTACTGCGGCAGCAGTGAACCATCCACCGACCACATTATATGTAATTGCCCAGCGCTATACAGAAGGAGACTGGAAACCCTGGGGAAACCCTTCCTAAATGGTGCAGAGGAACTTGCATCGTTGGATATCGGAAGGATCAACAACTTATGTAAAATTATTAACTGGACGGATTGGCAGCACACGCGCTGATAGCATAGGTTGAAGGGATGGCGTAAATGCCCAACGGGTTTCACAATGGGTTCATAAGTACCTAAGTGTTCTCCTCGAAGATGGAGATGCCCGCACACCAACCAACTAATAACATAAAAAATATAATACAAAAAATAACGAGCAAATAGTTGTTAAAGAAAAAAATGCGAAAAAATAATAAATAAAAAAATAGAATAAAAAATAGTAATAAAAAATAATAATAATAAAAATAATAATAATAAAAATAATAATAAAAAAAAATAAAAATAAAAAAATACTAATAATAATAATAATAAAAAATAAAAAATAATAATAAAAAATAAAAAATAAAAAATAATAATAAAAAATAAAAAATAATAATAAAAATAATACGAAAAAAATTTATTTTTTCAATTGTTTTTGAAATTGAAATTTTTTAATTAAAATTGCTTAATTTTAAATATTTCATATAAAAATTTGCAGAGATAAAATTAGATATCCTAAATAGCATTCTGCAACACAAATAATGGGCGGTTAAATTTTAAGGACTGATGTTGATTTTGAATAAATCTCAAATTATTTAGGAAATTATAGTCATTTCTTTTTATTATGATAACATTGGCATGGTTCAATTATGTATGGAATAAAATATCGGCCAAATGACCGCCGCGACCTCGGCGGCACACCTCTATCCGATTGTCTAAATTTTCGATGACGCTGAGGCATAATTGAGGCTCTATGCCATTAATTATCTCATCCTTTAGCACTTGAATTGTTGCTGGCTTATCGTCGGACAACTTTTCTTTCAAATAAGCCCAAAGAAAGAAGTCAAACGGTGTCAAATCACGTGAACTTGTAGGCCAATTGACATCGCCACCACGTGAGATAACACAGCCATTGAGTTTGTAGGGCAAAAGAGCCATTGTTTCCTTCACATCCATATCTTTCTATTCGGGCCATAAAAAGTTCGTTATCATCTCACGAGAGGTGCAATTGTTGGACACGACGACTAGTTGAGGGGGACTGCTCTTCAGCCACGCTATCGCAAGAACAGCAGCAATATTTTTTACAGTACGAGCTGTACGCGGTGTTTTCACATCTCCTATAGACCCGGTTTGCTCAAGTTTTTGCACGATTTTTCCGATTGTACGCACATATGGACGATTAAATTATTAAATTGACCGAAAAAATCACGAAGTGAACGATATGCATATTGATTTGAATGCCCATTTTCATAATAGCCTGAATAAAATTGAGTTAGTCTGAAATTGAGGAATGTCAAATGAAATGCAGAAAAAAACTTGACGTTTAGGTAAGGTTCACATTCAACATCGACCCTTACAATTTAACCACCCTTTATGAAAATGCAGACGAAATTTTAATTTTCGATCAATGTGCCCTGGGGGGCTTGGCAAACCTATATTTTAGTCCTAGAGAGATGCAATTTGATACACAAATATTACAGGTTCATATGTGTGGGTTAGGGAGTGATCAGTCATTTATATGGTAAAAAATGTGAAAATTTTATTAAAATCGGTCCATCAATATGGCTGATATAAAATTTTTTTTCAATTTGGGCGTGGTACCGTCCAATTCCCAGCGAAATGCAATCCTTCCTGCACCAGTAACATATGAAGCAAATCTCATCAGCATACCTCTAATGGTTCGTGAGATATGACCGATTGAATTTTCCGTTTTTCATGTAGCCTATGATACAGGTCCTAAGAATATTAAAAATTCCATTGCAATCGGTCCAATAAATTGGCCGATATAACTTTATAATTTTTTTGTACGACCAAATCTCTCGATCGTACCTATAATGGTTTATGAGATACAAAATTTTTAAATTTCGGGCAGTGTGACGATGCCACGTTGGGTCTGGGCGATAGTACCAGTTATATCCCTTTATAGGCCTTTTTACACATCTCCAAAGGCTCTAGATGTAGCTGTTTTGCCTGGAGATTGATCAGTCATATGGTAGAAATTGTGAAAATTTTATTACAGTCGGTCCATCAATATGACCGATATAACAAATATTTCAAAATGGGTGTGGTACCGCCCATTTCCCAGCGAGACGTTATCATATTTGCACCAGTAACATATGTAGCAAATCTCATCAGCAAACTTCTAATGGTTCGTGAGATATGACCGATTGAAATTTCAGTTTGTGTAGGCGGTGCCACGCCTCTTAAGCATATAAATTTTCCATGTAGCCTATGTTAAAGGTCCTACGGATAGTAAAAATTTCATTGCATTCAGTCCATTAAATTGGCCGATATAACGATTTTAAAAAATTGGCGTGGCACCGCCTTCTTTCCGCAAAACAAAAGTAGTTTTTCTTATACGACCAAATCTCGACTTCATACTTTATTGGTTTATGAAATACAGTCAGTTCCAATTTCAAGCTGTGTGGGCGATGCCACACCAATTTTACCCCCTTGGAGTACGAATTTGGATATTGAGTTATGCCCATATTGTACCAAATAAGCGATTTGTAAGTAATTTCATTTAAAAATCGGTAAATTTCAATAACTCGATAGATCACCAATATCATACCCAGGGTGAGGTTATTTATCAGTCAGTATAAAAACTGAAATTTCTGTCCTTTTTAAAATTACTGCCAATCTTTGTCGTCTTTAATTTTGTATTACAAATACAACAATTTATTGCCTCAAGTTCTTCCGGCGAATTCGATGCGAAGTAACGAAGAAGACACCACGAACCTCTTTTTCTCTTTCTATCTTTCCTTAACTTAGAAATTCTGTTTAAGTTGTTAAAATGTTAGAAAATTGTCTAGAAAATTACACAATCAGGAACCATCAATCACTGCCATCCGCGTCTAAACATACTTACTATGTCCACCACATGTAATTATGGGTGTCTCTTCCGTCTCCTGATGGGTATCGTATAGGGTGAACTAAGGTGGAGAAGATATGTGACGCCATCGTGGTTTCTGCTGCCGACGTGTTTGACGTTTAACCGTAAGAATTTTTGTATCGAAACCGCCATCTCATGCCAAATAGCGGCAACAAATATCAACAACGAGTCAGTTGTCTTGCAAGTATCTAGTCGCGGGGCAGACAATAATTTATATACTAATTCTTGGCAGTGGTTGCTGGTAAATATGGTGGCGGTGGTGACGAAGTCGGTGGCAGTGGATACGATGGACGATGACTGCTGGTTGGCTCATCACACGTGCCCCCTTTGCCAGCAGAAAATTTACTCCAGAAGAAACTCTAGAGCTAAACCATAATCCCGAAGGGAAGAACATTATGCAGCACTACAGGCAACATTTCTTGTGATGGCAAACAAACGTAAAGGCAAAGGCAACAACCGACAACTCATTCACTCCAAAGCAGACTCAGACAGCGAGAACCGTCTGACTGTTGGTCGGTGGTAGCTGCAGTTTGAACTCCGCTGCGACCGTCTGCCTGTAAATTGTGACTTTGAGTGGGTTTGTTGTCGTTGTTGTTGTACAGTCAAGAGTATTAACAACAGCAACAATAATAATAATGACGTATAAACTTTTAATTTAACAGCAAAACAAGGCTGGACAGCGAGAAAGAAAGAGAGAGAGAGGAGCGTGGAAACCCTTATTCTTAGCCTTTGTTTGTTGTTTCTGCTGCTGGTAAGGCTGATGATGTTGTTGTTGTTGTTGTTGCTGCTGCTGATATTACCACAAAATAATATGTTAAGGCCGGTGCAACGTGTTTTGTATATTTAATTCTATGGAAAAACTGGAGACAACACAAATAAAGCCCAACAAAGAGCAATGAAGAGGAGGCAAAGGCTACACAACAACGTCAATAACAACAAGAACAAGAACAAAAACAATGCAAGACAATAAAAACACAACTCGATGAAACCACCAACTAACCAACCGATATTTCTAAGGTCGTTGGCCATTACTGTGTTTTCCACAAAGGCCTTTTGTTTTGTTGTATGTTGGAGATAGATACGCGCAACGAAGAACAAGGCGCACTAGATGGGTTGGTTGGTTAGTTGGCTGGCTGGATGGTTCTATGGGTTGGTCGGCGGTTACTTGACTTAGCTAGTAGCTGGGATACAGGCAACTTGCCGCACAGCCAACTTGGTGGGGTAGGGGCGGGGAAACCATTCTATGCTAACTTCTTTAGTCTAACCCAGCAAAATAAAAGGGGAAATCATTCTTAAAGATACACTTTAATTTCTATTACTTTTATTGTATTAAAAAGTACTTTTACTGCATTAAAAAGAACTTTTATTGTATTAAAAAGTTATTTTATTGTATTAAAAAGTACTTGTATTGTATTAAAAGTACCTTTATTGTATTAAAAAGTACTTTTATTATATTAAAAAGTACTTTTATTGTATTAAAACGTTCTTTTATTGTATTAAAAAGTACTTTTATTGTATTAAAAAGTACTTTCATTGTATTAAAAAGTACTTTTATTATATTAAAAAGTACTTTTATTGTATTAAAACGTGCTTTTATTGTATTAAAATGTACTTTTATTGTACTAAAAAGTACTTTTATTGTATTAAAAAGTACTTTTATTGCATTAAAAAGTACTTTTATTGTATTAAAACGTTCTTTTATTGTATAAAAAAGTACTTTTATTGTATAAAAAAGTACTTTTATTGTATTAAAACGTTCTTTTATTGTATTAAAAAGTACTTTTATTGTATTAAAAAGTACTTTCATTGTATTAAAAAGTACATTTATTGTATTAAAAAGTACTTTTATTGTATTAAACAGAACTTTCATTGTATTTAAAAGTACTTTTATTGTATTAAAAAGTACTTTTATTGTATTAAACAGTACTTTCATTGTATTTAAAAGTACTTTTATTGTATTAAAAAGTACTTTTAATGTATTAAAAAGGACTTTTATTGTATTAAAAAGTGCTTTTATTTTATATTAAAGTATTTCTATTGTACCAAAAAGTATATTTATTGTATTATAAAGTACTTTCATATTAAAAAGTACTTTTATTGAACTAACAATTACTTTTATTGCATTAACAATTACTTTTATAGCATTAAAAAGAACTTTTATTGTATTAAAAAGTGCTTTTATTGTATATAAAAGTACTTCTATTCCCCAAAAAGTATTTTTATTTTTATTATTTTATTTTTTATTGTATTAAAAAGTACTTTTTTTGCATTAAAAATTACTTTTATTGTATTAAAATGTACTTTTATTGTATTAAAAAGTACTTTTATTGCATTAAAAATTACTTTCATCGATTGTATTAAAAAGTACTTTTATTATATTACAGTCGAACTTCCCTATAATGAATCTTGACGGGACCAGAAAATCACTTCATTATATAGAAACTTCATTATACAGAAATTATATTTTTTCCCCACTTTTTATTTAAAATAATTAGGCATATTAATTTGGGTTACACTTTTTCATTTTTCTTCCACATCAAAACCTTGTAATACCAAATAACAACACCATTATATAAAAATTATATTTTTTACATTTTTATTTAAAATAATCAGGTATTTTAGTTTGGATTACACTCTTCCATTTCTCTTCCTCAACGAAACCTTCTAATATATTAAGAGATTTAAATACATTAGTCGGCACGTTACTCTTCATCTCCACAAAAGTTCGAAGTACATCTATTGATGAAGAAACGTGCTCCAATGTAGGTATCGTCTTATTGACTTCAGCCAATTCTTCACCGGCCGGTTCTTCTTCATCGTTATCTGACTCTATAAATGTAAAATTAATGTACATCACACATTTGTTTGGCATTAGGATTAAAATATGTATGTATGCACACAAAACTAATAAATAAATATGTATGCACCTGCCATAGCCGAAACTCCACGAGTTTCCAGAACACTGATGAGAATATCCTCATCGGATGGGATGCCTGTGGTCTGCACATCAATATCAACATTGACATAATCTTCAAATGATGCATCAACGTTCGTTACTTTCGTAAATGAAGCCTGTAGAGCAGCCAAATCAGCTAACGGAATAAAGTCTTCCTCATCCCAATGAGTCCGCACGCCATCTTTCGAAAATCCTGCCTTTCTGAAACAATTCGCAATTGTTTCTGGTTTTACAAAGGCATTCCACACTGTGCTTAAATTTCGAATAGCTTGAAGCAAATCTATGGCCAAAACAGGTTTGTTCTCTTCCATTTGTGACAATATGTTCATCAAAATTCGTTTTCTGTAAAGTTGTTTTATGTTGTAGATGATGCCTTGGTCCATTGGTTGAAGTAAGGACGTCATGTTCGGAGGAAAATACGCAAGCTCAATATTTTGCAGTTTATCTTTTGCCTCCTTAGGATGCGCAGTGCAATTATCAATAAAAAGTAAAACCTTCCTTTTCTGAGAACCAAATTTTTTGTCCAGCTCTAAAAGCCACTTTGTAAAAATGTCACCTGTCATCCACGCCTTTTTGTTGGACTGATAATCTACATTTAGAGATCTTATTCCTTTAAAACATCTAGGATTTTTGGCCTTTCCTATAACAAGCAGTTTCAGTTTCTCCAAACCAGTCATATTGCTTGCTACTAGGACAGTTATTCTCTCTTTGCTCTGTTTTCCACCAAAGCATTTCTCAGTTTTAAATGTTAGTGTTTTGTTTGGCAAACATTTAAAAAACAAACCAGTCTCATCGGCATTAAAGATGTCATTTTGATCATATTTTTGTATCAATCTCGGTAAAACATTTACTATCCATTCCTCCCGATCTCTTACGTTGGCGTCAGCACTTTCCCCACATAAGGTTTTTGCTACAATACCATGCCGTTTTTTGAATTTGTCTAACCATCCTGTGCTAGCTTCAAAATCTTCGTGTCCCAATGCATCAGCGAACTCTTTGGCTTTTTGCTTCATTAATGGCCCAGATATAGGAAGATTCTTACCACGTGCGGCAGTTACCCATTTGAGCATTGCTTCATCAATATCCTCAAAAAGGCAGGTTCGAAGCCTTTTGCGTTTAGTGCTCAATTGCTCGTCTTCTAAATTTTTTAGAATCACAGCCTTGTTTTTTAAAATATTTGATAATGTGCTGGGAAGAATTCCAAACTGCCTAGCCACATCTTTTTTTTTTAATCCTTCTTCAACTTTATTAATAATTAATAATTTTTTTTCAAGAGAAATGCTACTTCGCTGCGTCATTTTCGATCACTGAACACCGGCAACTGATGTCAAAATTGTTATTGTTCTTTTTTTTTGTTCTTATTTTCCACTTTTGGGAATCCCCTCATTATATGTGACATTTTTCTCGGTACACAGAGTTGTTTGCGTAACAGAAAATTGTTTGAAAAATTCATTATATGGAGACAAAATCGCATGTGAGTCAAATATTACACCTGCAAAATTGCTTCATTGTATAGAAAAATTCATTGTATGGAAATTCATTATAAGGAGATCAAAAACAATGAAATTGGAACTGAAAAAGCTGTGTATTTGAAATCAATTCATAATAGGGAGAGCTTCATTGTATAGAAGTTCACTATAGAGAAGTTCGACTGTAAAAGGTACTTTCATTTTTTCAAAAAGTACTTTCGTTGTACAAAAAATTGATTTTAGTGTAACAAAATGTACTTTCATCACACCAGAAAATACTTTCATTGTTTCAAAAAGTAATTTATTTTTGCCAAAAAGTACTTTCGTTGTATCAAAAAGTAATTTTATTATAATAAAAAGTACTTTTATAATAAAAAAAGTACTTTTATTATTACAAAAAGAACTTTTATTATAAAAAAAGTACTTTCATTATACCAAAAGTTGTTTTATTATAACAAAAAGTACTCTTTTTTTATATTAAAAAGTATTTTTATTTTACCAACTAGACATCACTGAATCGGTTCAAAACTGATTTCAAAATCTGTAGTAATTCACTGAAATCCAAAGTACTTTTATACCAGTAACTCTGTTTCCTTAATACTCCTATGTAAACTCTATTGTTTTGCTGGGAGATTCTGGCTACCAACAGTGACTTCATACGTCGAATACATTGTATTTAAAGACAGCTAATAAAAGGAAGAAGACACTTGCTAAGATTGCTTATGTATATGCTGTATACAAACTTACACACACACACACACACACTCACTGGTTTGCCAAGTCAAATATCTACTCCTCCTAACATGTATTGATTTTTCTCTTTCATTTTTGTGCACGGGGCATTTAAAACTTTAATATCCGCTCACCGCTCTTTGCCCTCGCGCTAAGTTACTTTTATTGTTTACTATTTAGTTGTTCTGTTTGCTTCCTCTCTCGCTCTTTCTCCCTCTCTCTCTTCGGTACCCGCTTCCTGGTTCTATAAATGAAACCTGTCTTTATTGGCTTTTATTGGTGGCGAGCAAGTAAAACAACATCATCATCGCCTTTGGGCCTTCGTTTATTATCTACTACTACTACTTCGATTATATGGAGTCTAAGACATCATAATAATTTTTATGCCTGTCTACACCAGAACCGACCAGACACCAGACTCATTTAACTCTCATATGAGATATGGCAAGGAATTTTTGTGTCGTGTGCCTTCCATAATAAATGATGTCGCCCTTTATTAACTTGCGTAGGAAGTGCAGCACAGGATGAGAATGGTGGAAGCATCACTCCTCTTGTCTCTCCTCCCTATTATTACTACTGCAACAGTTTTATTGTATAAACTAAAAAAAAGGTCTCAATGACTCTTAAGTGAGGAACAGGTTTTTGCGTCAGTGATGCATGCAACATTGACAACTTTGGTGTAAGAGAAAGAAATAAAAGTAAAAGTTTTAACAGGTAACTGCTATGTGCTGACATTTGAAGAAGAAAGATGATTTGCTATTTCTTTAAATGTTAAATATTGGTTTTTTTAATTTCAGTAAATAATATATTTTTAATATAATAAACTCTGCACACTTTTAGTAAAACTGATAACTAATTTTTCTCTTATCTTTCTCTTTATAGGTAAGTTTGCGACTTTTGAAAAAAACTATAAATTTATGCATGTAAGTTGTACTAAAATGACAGACTAATATGAACTGCGTTAAATTACAGTGTCCTTGTGGGTGAAGATAGTTGTTTAGCATGACATTTAAAAATAAATTAATGACCGTTCTAAAAGTCATATGCAAATAAAAGGAAAAACATGTGTGTACTAGAGCCAAAACCCCTGCACAAGTGCTCTGGAAACCTTTTGTAAACCTATCTGTTTTTGCCTGTGATTGTTTTAGTTTAGCAAACAAGCCACTTATACATGACAGCAGTATTGTTTTTGTAAAGTAATAAAACAAGAGCAAGCTGGCAAAAGAGTGTGAGTTTTAATCAAACTAAAAACTTATTTTGTTGTATAATATAGTGCAATTTATTATACCAAAAAGTATTTTGATATATTGTATCAAATAGTACAAATTACTGTATCCAAAATAATGTACTTTTATTGTAACAAAAAGTAAAATCTTTTGTGGCAAAAAGGTACTTTTATTGTACCAAAAGAGCAATTATTTTTACAAAATAGTGCAATTTATTACTTATATTGTACAAATAAAGTAAAGTTTATTGTTCTTAATATCACCAAATGTTGTACCTTAAAGTACTCTTATTGAACCAAAAAGTACTTTCGTTGTATCAAAAAGGAATGTATTTGTACCAAAAACTAAAATTTATTGTGCCAAGAGTACATTTATTGTCCAACAAAGAAATTTAATTGTACCAAAAACAACAATTCATAGTACTAAAAAGTTCTTTCATTTTACCAAAAGTAATTTTATTGTACTAAAAAGTACTTTTATTGCACTAAAAAGTACTTCTATTGCACTAAAGAGTAATTTTATTGCACTAAAAAGTAATTTTACTGTATTTAAAAGTGCTTTTATTGTACTAAAAAGAACTTTGTACTAAAAAATTATATTATTATTGTAATAAAAATATTTTTTTTGTACTAAAAAGTACTTTAATTTACTAAAAAGTACTTTTATTGTACTAAAAAGTACTTTTACTGTATTAAAAAGTACTTTTTTTGTACTAAAATGTACTTTGTACTTAAAAATAGTTTTATTGTACTAAAAAGTACTTTGATGGTACTTAAAAGCACTTTTATTGGACTTAAAGGTACTTCTATTGTACTAAAAAGTACTTTTATTGTATTAAAAAATACTTTGTACTTAAAAATTATATTATTATTGTACTAAAAATAATTTTATTGTACTAAAAAGTACTTTAATTTTCTAAAAAGTACTTTTATTGTACTAAAAAGTAATTTAACTGTATTTAAAAGTGATTTTATTGTTCTAAAAAGTACTTTGTACTAAAAAATTATATTATCATTGCACTAAAAATAATTTTTTGTACTAAAAAGTACTTTAATTTACGATAAAGTGATTTTATTGTACTTTAATTGTATTAAAAATAACTTTTATTGTACTAAGAAGTACTTTTATATACTTTGTACTTAAAAATAGTTTTATTGTACGAAATAGTACTTTTATTGTACTAAAAACTACTTTGATGGTACTTAAAAGCACTTTTATTGGACTTAAAGGTACTTCTATTGTACTAAAAAGTACTTTTATTGTATTTAAAAAGTACTTTGTACTAAAAAATTATATAATTATTGTTCAAAAAATAATTTTATTGTACTAAAAAGTAATTCTACTGTATTTAAAAGTGCTTTTATTGTTCTAAAAAGTACTTTGTACTAAAAAATTATATTATTATTGCACTAAAAATAATTTTTTTGTACTAAAAAGTACTTTAATTTACGAAAAAGTGATTTTATTGTACTTGAAAGTACTTTAATTGTATTAAAAAGTGCTTTTATTGTACTAAAAAGTACTTTTATTGTACTAAAAAGTACTTTTATTGTACTAAAAAGTATTTTTACTGTATTAAAAAGTACTTTTATTGTACTAAAATGTACTTTGTACTTAAAAATACTTTTATTTTACTAAAAAGTACTTTGATGTTACTAAAAAGTACTTTGATGTTACTAAAAAGTACTTTTATTGTATTAAAAAGTACTTTTATTGTATTAAAAAGTACTTTGTACTATAAAATTATACTATTATTGTACTAAAATTTTTTTTATTAAAAAGTAATTTTTTTGTACTAAAAAGTACTTTTATTGTATTAAAAAGTACTTTTATTGTACTTAAAAAGACTTTAATTGTATTAAAAAGTACTTCTATTGTACTAAAAAGTACTTTTATTGTTTTTAAAAGAAATTTTATTGTACTAAAAAGTACTTTTATTGTACTAAAAAGTAGTTTTATTGTACTAAAAAGTAGTTTTATTGTACTAAAAAGTACTTTTATTGCCCTAAAAGTACTTTTGCGTTATTAAAAAGTGCTTTTATTGTACTTAAAAGTACTTTGTACTAAAAATGATTTTATTGTACGAAAAAGTACTTTTATTGTACTAAAAAGTACTTTGATGGTACTAAAAAGTACTTTTATTGTATTAAAATGTACTTTGTACTAAAAAGTACTTTTATTGTACTAAAAAGTACTTTTATTATCCTTAAAGGTACTTTTATTGCACTAAAAAGTACTTTTATTGTTCTTAAAGGTAATTTTATTGCACTAGAAAGTACTTTAATTGTACTAAAAAGTACTTGTCTTGTACTTATAAAAGTAATTTTGTTATATCATAAAGTACTTTGATTATACCAAAAAGTACTTTTTTATTGTGCTAAAAATGCTCACAAACAACAGCGTCCAGTTTCGCATTTTAAAATACCGACAGTGTCCATCGTGGCACTACCTCAACAAGTTTAAGGACAATGACTATGTTCTAACATCTCCCCTCTCTCTTTCACAGTACTTTCTTAAAGAGCACATTTATTTATTTGTAGTTAGTATTTTTACGACATTTGTCGACGTTTTAAAAACATTTCTTTTATGAGCTATTTTATTTATGACACACTGGCACGCGATGTATTTCGAGCCGCGATAACACTCTCAGAGGGGTAGATAGTTACTGGGGGAGCCCTCAACTAGGTAAGGAAGGGCTTGTCTGAGACAGAATGACGGGACAGCTAAGGATTTATTTTTGTTTTATGTCAGGCAAAAGGCATAAAATATAAGACTGTCTTGTCTGTCTGTCTGTCTCCTTTACTGCACCAAAGGTTACGGAGGTAGGAGGGAGCAAGCAATGATATGTCATAAAACTGTCAACTGCAAATTTGTTGAGTGTTGAGAAAACCGTTTAAACTTTGTGCCCCCCCAACCCGAAAAGGAATTTAATCAATAAAACAAACCAGGCAGGCGTCGTCGTTTGTCGTTTAATGTATCCAAGGAGTTTGTGGCAAAAAAGGGAGTTTCCTGAGTAAACGAGACACTGCCGCCTGCCAAAGAGGAGGTCGTCGGTTGTTGTTTTGTTGGTGAACAGTAATAAGAGAACAGGCGCGTGTGACAAGACAATAAATGATGGCAGCAATGATGATGATGATGATGTTGATTTTTATCGTTAAGAAGGTAAACAAGAATTCCCCCAGACTGTGATTCATTCATTATTTCTTGAAATGTGTTTTTTTCTCTGTTTTTTTTTCACAAAACTCGAAAAGTAACGTTTTTATTTGTCGTTGTTGTCGTCGTCGTCGCCGCCGTGGTCGTTGTTCGCTTTAAGTGATTTGCGTTTTATTTTTACTTTACAGTTTGCTTTTTTTTGCTCTACTCTGCTGTGATACCTTTGCTAAAGTTTATTTTTATTTAAGGTTACTAACCTATAAAACAACAAATTATTACTTTTGCCTGAGTAGAGTTTTCGCTCGCTCGCTGGCCCACTCTGTCGCTGTCGCTGTTCATAAAATGTTAATGTTAATTGGTCATAAATTGTGCTGGCATTCTACGTAAAGAGCTGTTACTATAACATAAAACTGGAACTGGTGTTTTGTTTTTTTTTTTGTAATCTCCGGTGAATATTTCTACATATAGCTGTGTGTAGAGTAGTTCCCCACTTTGCTCTTCGATGTTGTGAACAGATACCGGGGAGTAGAAAAAAAAAACACAACACACAACAACAACAAAAACTTAAAGGTCATTGTACGTAGACACACAGATTTGAAGGGGGATTTGACGTTTTCATTTCGGATTATCGGTTTATTTTTTCTCTCACTCTCTCGCGCGATCTATGATGGAGAAAAATAATTAAATTTCCGCTGTGATTAATTGATTTATCCGCATTAGAGAAACAAGTTATTGACACGTTGTTATTAATTACCAAAAGGTACATCATGGAATGTCTACATATGAGTGGATCAATTAATTGACAAGAGATATGATTATTGAAATATTTGAATAATGTTAGAAGTCATGTGTTTTGAAAATTATAATTTTGTTATAGACGACTTAAGAAAATTCCATAGTTTTTGTTGGAAAATTATGACTACAAGAACATGTTATTTAGAATGGTAATTTCTGTTACATCATTATTATAAAGAGGAGATGTTTGTGAGTTTGTTAGTTTGTACATAGGTAGGTAGCAATCTTCTAAACTACTCATTCGATTCTAAAAATTCTTGCGCCAGGAGAATACTACATTATCACGAAGATTATCGAAGATTCTAACCCTTTACCTCCCTATAAAGTTGAATTTTAAGCAGTTTTTTTTTTAAATTAGGCTTTAAATGTCCCGTACGGATAGGGGCTAGAGGGTTTAAATGTTCCGAAGAAATATATCCCTGATCATATTTATATAGGTCCCAAATGTATTTTGACACATAATTTTTTATATTCTTTGATTCGACTTTTGACCAAAAATATCAAATATTTTTTTCTAAAACAGATTTCAAGCAAAACAAAACAAAGAATGAAATAAAGAACATATTATTTTTAATTTTTAAAAAATTTTATTTTTGATAAAAAAAAAAATATAATTTTCAAAATTTCTGCAGAAAAATTTAAATATTTTTAAATAAAGTAAAATTTTATGCAATAAAACAAAGATTTTTAATTTAAAAATAAATAAGAGAAAATAGGATAAACAAAAAAAAAACAATAACAAATATAAAAAAAAAATTAAATTCTAAAAATGTACATTTTGTTGCAACAAAACTGTTTAGGGTACAATATAAGTACTCATAAAGTAATTTTTGGTACTAAAAAGGAATTTTGGTACATTCTGATACAAAAAAGTACTTGTTGGTAAAATAAAAGTTTTTTTTAGTATAATAAAACTACAATAAAAGTACTTTTTTGAAAAATTAAAGTACGTTTTGCTACTAAAAAATACCTAAAAATTCTTTTTAGTAAAATAAAAACTATTTTTAGTACTACGAAAGTAATATTTCTTTTTGGTACACAGAAAGTACTTTTTTTACAAAGCAATTTTTAATAAAATAACGTACTGGTAAAACAAACATATTGATACAAAAAAGTACTTGCTGATACCTAAAAAGTTTTTTTTGGCTGGTAAATTGTTGGTAAATAAAAGTACTTTTTTTGTACAAGTATCTTTTGCTACTAAAACATATTTTTGGAACAATAAAGTAAGTATTGGTAAAAGAAAAACTCTTTTTGGTGCTACAAAAGTACTTTTTTATAGTACTTTTTGTACAAGCAATATAGCTGTGTGCAACAAAAATACTTACTGGCACAATAAATGTACTTTTTAATACAATGTACTTAGTGGTACAATATAAGTAAATGTTGATACAGTAAAAAGAATTGTTGGTACAGTGAAAATACTTTTTGAATAATAAAATTACTTAGAGGTACAATAAAAGTACTTTTTGGTGCAACAAAACTACTCTTTGGTACAACAAAAGAACTTTTTGGTACATTCTTGTACTTTTTGGTTCTAAAAAGTACCCTTGGTACAATATAAGTATTTTTAGTAAAATAAAAATACTTTTTGGTACTATAAAAGTACTTTTTGTGCAAACAACATAGCAATAAAAGTACTTAGTGGTGTAATAAATGTACTTTTTGATACGAAAAGTACTTGTTGGTGCAATGAACGTTCTTTCTGGTATAATAAACTTACTTAGTGTTGCAATAACAGTACTTTTTGGTACAACAAAAGTACTTTTTGCTTCAATCAAATTAAATTTTTGTACTAAAAAAGTACCCTTGGTACAATAAAACAATTTATAGTAAAAGAAAAATACTTTTTCGTTCTACAAAGGGGCAAAAAGAAGTCATCCGATGTTGTTTGGCTCTCATTTTTTTCTAAATGAAAAACTTGGATACTGTTTTTTCGATTATGATTATTTGAATCTTTAGAATTTTATTGGTTAAGTCGTGGAGATGTCTACCAAATGGGCGCTTCCACAATTGATTGCCAAACGGGCTCGTTTTATGGCATTCTTTTTATCACTTCAGGGACAACTTCGGGCGACAGATTCTCGCACTCGTGCCGAAGGTTGTCCTTGAGGGCTTTCAGGATCACGTAAGCACGGGACTCCAAAAAACCGCACAAAAAAAGTCTGGAACGGTCAAAAATAAAAGCAACATCCAATAGGACGACTTCTTTTGTCCCACCTTTTATAAAAGTACTTTTGGTACAAGCAACATTGCTGTAAATAATATAATACAATAATAATAGTACATAGAGGTGCAAAAAAAGAACTTTTTGATAGAAATTTACGTGATGGTGCAATGAAAGTACTTACTGATGTAATCAAACTACTTGTTGCAATTAAAGTACAGCTTGTTTCTAAGTAATTACTTACTGGTACTAAAGAAGTATTTTCTGGTATTAAAAAAGTACATTTTTACTAAAATGTGCTTTCTGGTCTAAAAAGTACTTTTTGGTACCAAAAAGTACTCTTAGGCTCTGTAAAGTAATTTTTGGTATTATAAAAAGTTCTTTTTTCGTACAATACAATTTTTGGGATAAAAGTACTTAGTGGCACAATAAATGATCTATTTGATGTCATAAATGTACAAAAATAGTACTTTTTGATACAATTAAAGTACTTTTTTGTTTAATAAAACTATTTGTTGTTTAATAAAACTATTTTTTTATTACAATTAAAGTACATTTTGGTTCTAAAAAAAAGTACTTTTTAGTACTCAAAAAAATTGTATGGGGCCAGCTTATGGGTTAAATATAGAGGGTAGATATGATGTAAGAATTTTTTGGGGTTATAAAAATATTGGTGGTCGGTTATACATTTGACTTCTCTAGGTGCACCTTTGTGGCTGTTAGAGCGCCAGCAGAGAATTTTATAAAAAATTGATACTTAGGTGGTGAAGAAACTTAAGGAGTGGGTTTTGGTCATACCTGTTATTGCACTATGGGTAGGGGCAGTTGCAGGGATTGTTTTGGTTATTTTCCCCTTCCCTACCAATTTTGACTATGGTTCATAGCCATTTGCCCTCACTCCACCTTTCCCATTTTGTGGCTCATGATTTTTTTTTTCCAACCTCACAAAATTAATTGGTGAGCCGTATCCAAATCTTGTTATTAAGGTTCTCAGTATAACACTTTCCCTTCTCTAAAGTTCATATCGTCGGTATCCTGCAAAAATGTCTCAAGTCTACGTTTTGTATTTCTGAGTTAATGATGATTTAAAGTTTATGGCCACCTATGGTTTGATACAATAACTACAAAAGTACTTTAAGCAGACATTGGATTTTTACAGGACATAACCTTTGACTTTTGAAACATTTTTACATCACTAAGTCTATTTCACAAAAAAAAATGGAAAAATGAGCCCTTTTTGCAGGATACCGACGATATGCAATATTGCAGTGCCTTTTACAACCGTGTATCAAATTGAATTTCATTTTCTTACCTCTTTTTAATCCTAAAATCGTTTGTGCCACACCCCCTCCGCCCCTTTAAACGAAAATAAAAAATAGTTAAATCTGCTGTGCCGAGTACTGACCTATGTACTAAATTGCATTTCTCTGGAAATAAAACACATTTTCAGCACGACCCATTTCATCTGTATATATATTTTTTTAAGGCCACGCCCTTTAGCCCACTAAGCGAAAACAACATTGTGACCAAGCCCACTCTTCAAAAACACAAATTTAGTTTTCAAATATGAATTTGAATTTTATCTCTCTAGGACCAAAATACTGTTGGGCCACGCCCCCTCCGCCAACTAATCATTGATCGTCTACATATTCATATTTGCGTTGCCGAGTACTACAGACTAACTGGACATCAAAATTTAGATCTTCAGCTTAAATTTTAAATAAAATTTTGTAATTTCTATTATTTTCTTGTATTTCTATTAAAACTGATTTAGTAGAAGACATTTTAACTAAATATAAAAGTCTCACCCAAAGACAACTTCAAGGATGAATTTTGCCTTGTATGGTCTTTTATTAATACAAAGCGGTCAGTTGATGTATTTTCTTAGAAAAAAATTATTTAGCCAATAAAGTTTTTATACGCGAACATTTCGGAAGAGACAATTTTGTTAGGCCTTTTCGTAAGAACTTATCATCTGCAGCGCATTTTATGAATAATCTACTCCATGCGCCGGACCACTTTGTATATTAACTAGCCCACACATAAATTTTGCATAAAATTGACTTAAATTTCAAGCAATTTAAGTAAATTTGGGCTACTGCTACTTAAATAGTTTAATAGCAGTCGTAATCCTGCTCACACACAGACATAATAAAGTACATGCATACATATGTAATAAAGCAACACATACACACCGATAATCTTACATACATATGCATATATAAATATATACACATATGGTATATACAAAAGACCATGCTAGATCTTATATACATACTACATACATACTGCATATGCCACGTACAATTTTATATTGTAAATCCATAAATAGATATAAAAACAGGATTATTTTATAGTTTGTGTCTGGTGCCTTTTGGAAAAATTGCAGAAATTTAACTCACAAAGCAATGAAAACGACAGCAGCAACAACACCACCAACAACAACACCACCAACAACAACAACTGCAAATACAACACAATATTTTGAGCTATCAGAACATACATACAACAAACACAAAACAACGTCGATGACGACCAACAGCCAGTTCGTCACTCAGTCATACCCAGAAACACAGACGGACTGATAGACACAGAATGTACAACATAAACACACATCGATACGCACTCACACATATACTTCATTCATATGTGTACAGAGCCCCACAGCTCCCCTCCCCCTACACCACCTAGTATAACAGACAACAACACATTGTCGTTATGTTGTTGCTTTTGTTGTGTACAATATTGAGAGCGAGTTTTATGACCTTTTGAGCAAAAAGGAGAAACAAAATACAAAAAAAAAAAAAAATGAAAACCAAAACACAAAATTGTTATTTGCAATGTTGCCAAACTTCATTTCACTTGCACAAACAACCAAAACATTGAGATACACCCCCCTCCCCACGCCATCGTTTTCGTCGTCGTCATCAGCGCGTACACCGACTTTCTCACATTCTCGCATGTACGAATGTATGTTGTTATTGTTGGAGTGTACAAGCCTCCAATCGCCGCAGATATACATACATTTATACATACAAACATCTATCCCATCATTCGCATGACATAGAAGACACACACACATGGGCTATAAGTAGCATTAGCTATTATCCAACTCCATAGCAGGGGTTCCCAATTCAAGTTACCAAGGTTTCATGTATATACAGAAGGTTTTGTTGTACCCAAAAAAGTGATTTTATTGTACCAACAAGAACTTTTTTAGTAACAAAATAAATTTTAGTACCAATATAACTTTTGGTAAAAAAAGTCTTGATGGTACAATGAAAGTACTTTTTATTACCAAAAGAGTTTTTTTTAGTACAAAAAGTCATTTTTAGTACCAAAAGTGTTTTTTAGTACCAAAAGGTCTTTTTGATACAATTGAAGTACTTTTTGATAAAATAAAAAATGCTTGTTGGTACAATAAAAGTGCTTTTTGGTAATAATAAACTTAATAAAAATTACGTTTTTTTCTGGTACAATAATAGTACTTTTTGGTAAAATAAATGTACTTTATGTTAGAATAAAATCACTTTTTAGTACAATAAAATTACTAAGTGATTCATACAAAATTTGTCACAATAAAAGTACTTTTTGGTACTATGAAAGTACTTTTTGCTGCAACTTATTGGTATACTTAAAGTACTTTTTAGTACCAAAAAAAAAGGCTTTTGATACAAACAAAATACTCGTAGTTTGCAGCAATTTCCAATGAAATTACTTACTGGTAAAATAAAGGTACTTTTTGATACAAAAAAAGTACAAGTTGGTACAAAGAAAGTACGTTTTGGTGTAATAAAACTACATGTTGGTACAATAAAAGTACTTTTTGTACAATAAAAAGTACCTTTGGTGCTGTAAAAGTACTTTTTGTACAAACAATATAGCTGGCCCAACAAAAGTACTATTTGATACAACAAAAGTAATAATTGGTACAAAGAAAGTACTTTTTGGTATATTGTAACTACATGTTGGTACAATAAAAGTACTTTCTTTGTACAATAAATGTACTTTTTTGTACAATAAAAGTACGTTTTGCTACTAAAAAATACTTCTGGAACAATAAAAGTATTTTTTGGTAAAATAAAAAGTACCTTTGGTGCTGTAAAAGTACTTTTTGTACAAACAATATAGCTGGCCCAATAAAAGTACTATTTGATAAAACAAAAGTACTAATTGGTACAAAGAAAGTACTTTTTGGTATATTGAAACTAAATGTTGGTACAATAAAATTACTTTAGTACAATAAAAGTAGTTTAGTACAATAAAAACAAGTTTTGCTTTTAAAAAAATACTTCTGGAACAATAAAAGTTATCTTTGGTAAAATAAAAAGTACTTTTGGTACTAGAAAAGTACTTTTTGGTACCATAAAAGTACTTTTTGTACAAACAATATAGCTGGGTGCAATAAAAATAATTTGTGGCCCAATAAAAGTACTTTTTAATATAACAAAAGTACATCTTAATACAATAAAAGTACTTTTGAAAAAAATAAAAATACTTTTTAATACAATAAAAGTACTTTTTAATAAAACAAAAGTACTTCTTAATGGGACTTTGCCCAGAGGCTGAAAGTTACTGACTGTCACTCACTTGGGAGTGACCAGAATCGATTCCTTTGCGGCACTGTCCAAGCAGCTAACTACTTCCGGTCTTAGACCAAGTATTCCCTGGGCAATGACTTTAAAGCAACCGCTTTGAAGTTAGCTAGAGTTAGAAGGCGAAACGTTGAGTAACCTAATCGGCATGCTACCACCGATGCGTCTTAGGAAGTAGGTAACAGAAGTTACTGAAGCTCAACATAGGCTCTCCTAGTGGCTTTGGCAGCCCCAAGAAACTAGGATCGGGAGCGGTGGCCTAATAAGCCACTCTCCTTAAACAAAATTTATTATGAAAACACGGAGAATTAATATAACAAGAACCCCCCCAAATGTTGACGACCCCCGCAAACGATATAAGGACCATGATTTAAGGATATGCACCTGGAATGTCCGAACTCTTTACAGAGATGGTGCCTCTATCCAACTGGCGGATGTCCTCGACAAATACAAGGCTGACATCACCGCCATACAGGAAATGAGATGGACGGGACAGGGATGCACACGACGAAAGAACTGTGACATCTTTTACAGCTGCCATGCAGAAAGACACGAATTTGGATGTGGTTTCATAGTCGGCAAGAGACTTCGACACCTGGTCTCGCGGTTTAACCCTGTAAGTGACCGTATAGCCACCATTTGCATCCGGGCGAAATATTTTTACATCACGCTGATTTGTGTACACGCCCCGACGGAAGATAAAGACGATGAGATTAAAGATGCATTTTACGAGCGCCTAGAGGAAACATACGACCGCTGCCCTGGCCACGACATTAAAATTGTTCTGGGATACTTTAATGCAAAAATAGGAAGGGAAGATGTTCTTGGTCCATCGATCGGTAAATTCAGCCTGCATACCGACACGTCAGACAACGGGTTTAGGCTGGTTAGCTTCGCAGCGGGAAGGAACATGGTAGTTAGTGGAACCAGATTCCAGCACAAAGATATCCACAAGGCAACTTGGCTATCCCCCGATCAAAACACCAAAAATCAAATTGATCATGTGGTAATTGATGGTAGGCATGCATCTAGTGTCATGGACGTGCGTGTGATCCGTGGTGCTAATATTGGCTCGGATCATTACCTTGTTGCAGCCAAGGTTCGCACAAGATTGAGCAGAGCGAAAAACGCACGTAACCAAACACAAAGAAAGCTGGACATCGCGAAGCTGCTAACCCCAGAGATAGCTACTGCCTACTCCGACCAACTCTCCCAACTTTTACGACACAACGCCTCTACTTCTGACGTTCCCGATACACAGTGGCAGCATATTGCGCATTCCATGGCAACCGCCGCAACAACCGTGCTAGGATATGAAAAGCGGCGCTCAGACGAATCCTGGTACGATGAAGAATGTCGCATAGCGTCTGAGGAACAGGATGCTGCTTACATGGCAACGCTACAGCCAATTGTAACCCGTGCTGTTAGGGAACGGCATAAGGAGAAAGTAAAACGGGCGAGACAGCTATTTAGGCGAAAAAAACGTCAGATGAAGGAACGGGAGAGCGAGGATATAGAGCGATACAGGGATAGAGGTGAGGCCCGAAAATTTTACCAGAAAGTAAGAGCAAATGGATACGGTAATGGCCTCCCCACCTGTAAGGACAGTGATGGAAATCTGGTCACGGATACGCAGAGTGTGCTGCACATATGGAGAGAACACTTCCAGCAACTGCTGGTTCCAGAAGGCAGCGCACGTGAAGTTATCACGCCAATTGTCGACGACGGATTAGATTGCCCACCACCAAGTCAAGCCGAGGTAAGAAGAGCAATATCGCGGCTGAAAAACAACAAAGCAGCCGGTGCCGACGGTCTGCCCGCAGAGCTCTTCAAGTCCGGTGGCGAGGAGTTGATAACGAGCAGGCACCAGCTCCTGCGCACGGTTTGGCTTAAAGAGTGTATGCCCGACGATTGGAATGTAAGCGTATTATGTCCTGTGCTGAAAAAAGGTGATCCAAGTGTGTGCTCCAACTACCGCGGGATCAGCCTTTTACCCATCGCATATAAGGTCCTGTCGAGTGTGCTATGTGAAAGTCTAAAGCCAGTGTTATCCAACCTGATCGGGCCTTATCAGTGTGGCTTTAGACCTGGAAAATCAACAACTGACCAGATTTTCACACTTCGGCAAATCCTGGAAAAGACCCAAAAGAAACAGATCGACACGTACCATCTTTTTGTCGACTATAAAGCTGCCTTCGACAGCCCGATACGGCAGAAATTACTTGAAGCCATGGCTGAGTTTGGTATTCCAGCGAAGCTGATACGTCTTTGCGGAATGACGCTGACTGACACGAAGTCTTCAGTGAAGATTGTCAAGGACCTTACGGAGCCATTCTATAACAGACGAGGCCTAAAACAAGGCGACGGCCTATCGTGCGATCTCTTCAACATTGTGATGGAGATGATAATGAGAAAAGCTGCAGTAAACACGAGTGGCACTATATTCAACAAAAGCCACATGCTACTCGCGTACGCTGATGACGTAGACATCATCGGTCGAAAACTGCGGGATGTGACTGCAGCCTTCTCAGGTATTCAGAAGGAATCAGCGAAAATGGGCCTAACGGTGAACGAGGACAAAACGAAGTTATTAGTTTCAACGAACAAAGAATCTACTCGTTTGGGAAACTGCGTGAACGTTGAAAACTATAATTTCGAGGTGGTAGATAATTTTGTCTACCTAGGCTCCGCCATCAACAAAGAAAATAATGTCAGCCTAGAAATCCGGAGAAGAATCCTGCTTGCAAATAAATGCTACTACGGACTAAGCAAGCGATTCAATGACAGAGCCCTCTCTCGACGAACAAAACTCCAGCTATACCAGATACTGGTTCTACCTGTCCTAATGTATGGCTCAGAATCCTAGGTTATGACACAAGCGGATGAATCGGTTCTGGCGGTATTCGAGAGAAAAATACTCCGTAAAATATATGGGCCCATCATCGTTAACGGAGAGTATCGGCGTCGTATGAATCATGAGCTGTACGAGCTGTACACTGACATTGACGTAGTCAAACGCATTAGGGTGCAACGGTTGCGTTGGCTAGGTCATGTTGTACGCATGGACGAAAATGCTCCAGCTCGAAAAGTCTTCGACAATGAACTCGATGGACGGCGCAGAAGAGGGCGACCAAAACTCCGTTGGAAAGACCAGGTTACTGAGAACCTTACAGAACTCGGTGTGACTAACTGGAGAAGAAGCGCAGAAGATCGAGGCGCTTATAATATTTTTCTACGTGCGGTATATAATCCACTGGGATTGCATAGAAGTACCAGCTAAGTAAGTAAGTAAGTACTTCTTAATACAATTATAGTATTAAAATATTTTGATACAAAAAAGTACTTTTGGTAATGTAAACTACTTTTGGTAGAATAGAAGTACTTTCTTGTACAAAAAGTCACTTTTTAATACAATAAAAATAATTGTACTTTTAAAAAGTACAATATTTACAAAATTATTTTGGAAGCAAACGCTTTTTCAAAAAATAACATGTCTAATATTTTTTTTTTATTTTTAGTTAAAGTTAACAACGTTTCATCCAGACATTAGGTATTTAATTAAATATTTTACGATTTTTTTTTGTATAAATTTTGCCGCTATCAATTTACTCCCCTTTTCCGGTTTGAGGATCACTGCATTACAGTTTTCATGGGAGGATATCTATACATCACATATGTAATTTTAGTAAGTGTATATGTATGTCTTTAGATATACATATACATACATACCTATGTATAAGTTTATTTATTCATATGTTTATGTCTGCTATTGCTTTGCCTCACTTCAATTTTACATCACATGTTCAACTTTAAATACACTGGAGGTCGGAAATGTGTAACAGTTTTTTTGTTTTGTAAATGCTGAAGGTGAATAAAAAGTAAATTTTTGTTCTAAAAACTAAAATCGTAATAAATAAAAAGTACTCTAAACTAATAGTAAGCCAAATTGTGACTAACATAGCTTCAATCAGTTTTTTTTATCCATTACTTTATTAAATTACCATATTATATTATTATATTAATTATTATATTAGATAAATGTACGATTTTCTACTTTCTCCTTACGATAACTTATAAAATAACTAACTAATTTCATTTTACTTTCTTTCTAGGTAAGTTTCCAGACAAATTATACTACCACATATAACTATTTGTACGTAAGTTATTATTATATTATGATTAAGTGTTTACAGGCAGATATTTAGACCAACTCTCACTCTCTATTGTTTTGTAGAAATAAAAGTGCTACAGTTACTACCTTAATATTTATATCTCAGAATCGTTGATTAATGTTGTAGTAGATATCATCATGACATAGTTTAAATGTTCCAATGACATTTCTTATATTTTCTTATATAATTTCAAATAAAATTTATTTTTGTATCTTAAAAAATCATCATTAAGTTAATAAACCTGTTTTATAGTTTTCGTATATTTAAGTTTTTTAAACTTACGAAAGATTTTATTTAAATTTATGAAAAGCTTCGAAATAGTTTATAAAGTCAGTACTTTTTGTAACAGTAAGAATTACTGTTTCCCTTTCCTCTTAAAAAATCTTTTTGGTACAACAAATTGTATAGTTTATTTTCTATACAATAAAAATGCTTTTGGGTATAATATAAGTACCAGTACAAAAAAGTACTTTTTGATGCAATAAAAGTAGTTTATAGTACAATATAATTACTTTTCCATACAATAAAATTACTTTCCAGTACACAAAAAGTACTTTTTGGTACTATAAAAGTACATTCCGATACAGTTAAATTACTTTTCTATAATAAGATTACTTTTTGGTACAATAAGAGACCTTTTTAGCACAATAAAATTATTTTTTTATGTTATAAAAGTACTTTCCAGTACAATAAAAGTACTTTCCAGTATAAAAAAAGTAGTTTTCTGTACAATAATAGTACTTTCCAGTATAATAAATGTGCTTTCCAATGCAAAAAAAATCCTTTTTTGGTACATTAAAATTACTTTTCTATACAATAAATGTACTTTCCAGTACAACAAATTACCTCTTGATACAATAAAAGTTTTTTTTGGTACAATATAATTACTTTTCCATACATTAAAGGTACTTTCCAGTACAATAAAAGTACTTTTCAGTACAATAATCGTACTTTTTGGTACTATAAAAGTACTTTTTGGTACAATAAAAGTACATTTATATAAAAGAAAGGACCTCTGGAACATTAATAGTACTTTTTGGTACAATATTAGTACTTTTTGGTGCAATAAAAGCAATACTTTGGTGCAGTAAAAGTACTTTTGGGTACAATAAAAATACTTTTCTATACAATAAAAGTACTTTTGTGTATAATAGTAGTTATTTTGGAAAAATTAAACAACTTATTGGTACAATATTAGTTTTCCATACAATAAATGTACTTTCCAGTACAATAAAAATACTTTTTGGTGCAGTAAAAGTCCTATTTGGTACTCAAAAAGTACTTCTTGGTAAAATAAAATTACTTTTCTATACAATAAAAGTACTTCTGGGGACAATAAGAGTACTTTTTGGTACAATAATAGTAATTTTTGCTGCAATAAAAGTACTTTTTGGTACATTTAAAGTACTTTTTAGCACAATAAAAGTACTTTTTGGTTCAATAAAAATACATTGCAATACAATAAAAGTACTTTTGCGTATAATAGAAGTTATTTTGGGTAAGATAAAACTACTTTTTGGAACAATAAAGATACTTTCAGGTACAACAAAAGTACTTTTCTATATAACAAAAAAAATTTGGGTACAATAAAAGTACTTTTTAGAGAATTATTTGTTACAATAAAAGTACTTTCTGCTACAATAAAAGTACTTTTCTATATAATAAATGTAATTTGGGTTCAATAAAAGTTCTTTTGAAACAATAAAATTACTTTTTTTATACAATAAAAGTACTTTGGTGAGCAATTAAAAGATATTTGGGAACAATAAAAGTACTTATGGGAACAATAAAAGTACTTTATGGTGCAATAAAAGTTTTTGGGTTGCAATAAAATTACTTTTTGGGGCAATAAAATTACTTTCTGATATACTAAAAGTACTTTTTGGTCCAACAAAATTTATATTTTTTATTTCCTTCACCACACCCATAAGTAGGCATGGTAGGTTTTGTACTTTGAGTTCATTTAAAGATGTCCTTCCGTCTTTCCCTGTGATTACAGCGGTAATTTAAGAGCTGACACTTGGTATGCAAGCTTCTCTCCACTAAGCTGAGGTTAAGTTTAAAGATGAGTAAGGCAGAAACTCCCCCACCCCCCGCCATACATACTTCCCTTTTTTGTGGGTGTCCCTCTGTCTGTCCTCGCAATTAAAGCCGTAGGTTAAGAGCAGAAAATTGGTATGCAAGCTTCTATCCTCTAAGCTAAGGATAAGTTGAGCAAGATCGGACAAAAACATCTTGCGCCTCCCATACAATTTCCTTGTGCTTGGGGGTGTTCGCTGTCTGAAAGTGGTTATGCAGTTTTCTTTTCTCTTAGCAGAGGTTATGTTTTATGATGAGTAAGATCGGGCAAAACCTACTTTCACTTTCCATATAAGTTCCTTTGTGGGGTTGTCAATTTGTCTGAAACCGTGATTACAGCCGTAGTTTAAGAGGTTTGAGCTGGCAAATTTGGTATGCAAGCTTTAATCCTTTAAGCGGAGGTTTAGTTCTAAGATGAGTAAGAGCGAAAACTTTCCCCACCTTCCATACCATATCCTCTTTAGGGGTATGTCCCTGCGATTACAGGCCATACTTTAAGAGCTATCGAGATGAAATTTTGTTTTAAGCTTCTTTCCTCTAAGCTGAAGTTAATTTCTAAGATGAGTAAGAGCTGACAATAACTACTTCCAACTCTTATACAAGCACACCCGTTTTAGGTGTTTGACCATGCGATTACAGCTGCAGTTTAAGAGTCATTCACTTGATATTGCCTATGTAAGCTTCTTTCCTTAATGGAGGTTCCGTACCGTAAGATCTATCTAAAACTTGTAATGCTAGCTTCTATCTAAGCGGAGGTTAAGCTGTAAGATGAGTAGAACCGGACAAAAACAACTCTCACAAAAACTCCATATTTTTGGGGGGTTTGTCTCGGCGATTACAACCGTAGCATAAGAAATTTGGCATGCCAGCTTCTAGCCTCTAAGAAGATGAATAAGATTGGACAAAAAAACCCACATCCCATACAAACTCCCTTTATTGGAGTTTAAAAAGTTCATAAAACAAGAATTAGAAGAGCATTTGGTTATTCACGATCTTAAGTGTGTGGAGTAGAAAGAAAGTCACATCTACATTTTAGTAGTTTTGAGATAAACTTCAACGTTCCAAGTGTCATTTCACCCCAAAAATTAAGTATGTTTGAAAAATTTCAAAAATGATTCGAAAATATATTAGAACCATTTTTTAAATTTTTCAAAAATATTTAATTTAAGAATCGAAAGATATAGAAAGTAAAAGTTACATATCTCAAAACTGCTAAAATGAATATGCGACTTACTTTCTTAGGAGGGTAGTATATTACAAATAGAGAATTTAACTATTATTCTGCAATACTTGACCAAATACTTATGGTTACCTTATTTAATTATTTTTATATAATTTTATTTCATTATTTATATATTTTACTATTTTTTTTCCTATTTTATTTTACTTTATTTCATATCGTTTTATTTTGTTTTATTTTATTTTATTTTATTTTATTTTATTTTATTTTATTTTATTTTATTTTATTTTATTTTATTTTATTTTATTTTATTTTATTTTATTTTATTTTATTTTATTTTATTTTATTTTATTTTATTTTATTTTATTTTATTTTATTTTATTTTATTTTATTTTATTTTATTTTATTTTATTTTATTTTATTTTATTTTATTTTATTTTATTTTATTTTATTTTATTTTATTTTATTTTATTTTATTTTATTTTATTTTATTTTATTTTATTTTATTATATTTTATTTTATAGTTTATTTTATAGTTTATTTTATAGTTTATTTTATATTTTATTTTATATTTTATTTGATTTTAATTTATTTTAATTTAATTTATTTTATTTTATTTTATTTTATTTTATTTTATTTTATTTTATTTTATTTTATTTTATTTTATTTTATTTTATTTTATTTTATTTTATTTTATTTTATTTTATTTTATTTTATTTTATTTTATTTTATTTTATTTTATTTTATTTTATTTTATTTTATTTTATTTTATTTTATTTTATTTTATTTTATTTTATTTTATTTTATTTTATTTTATTTTATTTTATTTTATTTTATTTTATTTTATTTTATTTTATTTTATTTTATTTTATTTTATTTCATTTTATTTCATTTTATTTTATTTTATTTTATTCTATTTTATTTTATTTTATTTTATTTTATTTTATTTTATTTTATTTTATTTTATTTTATTTTATTTTATTTTATTTTATTTTATTTTATTTTATTTTATTTTATTTTATTTTATTTTATTTTAATTTATTTTATTTTATTTTATTTTATTTTATTTTATTTTATTTTATTTTATTAATTATTAATTAATTTCTATTAATTAAATAACTTACTTAATTTTTTGTTTTTTTATTTAATTTATTTTGTATTCTTCTTTCTTTACTTTTATATTAATTTATTAAAACTTCCTGCCTTTTTCTCATTTTTAACTGCCACTGTGTGGGTGTGTGTTTTGCCCATCAGTTAATGTCAGCCGTCAGACCCATAAAATATACTCGTACAAATAGGTTTTTGCCTTAGCCTCAGAACAATAGTGTCATATTATGAAAAATAAATAGAAATATACAGCTTTCATTTTATATTAAGAGGAGGAGACTACACAGTTCATGTGACGACACCTATATATTCAGAGACATAAGTTTGTCACTTTGTATGTATTTTTATATTGTGTAAGTCTTTGGGTATATACCCAAGTGTGTGTGTTCTACATATAGCATTTTCATTACTTGTGCATCGTACATATTTTCCGACATTTGTCATTCAATAGTTTGCCCCCTTTCACCCAACACCCTGTCCCCTCTAATCATTTTCCATAGCCTGAACTCAGGGCCGCAACAAACTTCAGTCTGTCATTGTAGATGTGTGTGTGTGTGTGTGTGACGTTCAATGATGATATATCACTAGGAATATTGGTAGTTTACGTATTGCTGCTGCCTTTTGGCTATGGATATAACCAATTTCAATTTTGTTTCAAACTAAAGGGTAAAAATGAATGGTCATCATATTTATTCAGGCGTGCAAAATAGAAACTGAGAGAGCAATAACAACAACAACAAAATGTTATAATAACAGTTTGTTTTTTTTTCTTCTATGCTATTACAAATAACACAAGGGAACAAAATTGAACTTTTTGAGTGTTGTTTGGAATTCGATAGCTGTTTTTTACTAATTTGAGGTCGCTGATTTCAAATCTAATCTTCATTTTTCTCCATCAGCTCGAATTTTTAAGTTACAGGTACTAATCGTATTTTCGACTTTTTTCCAAAAAATTATAGTTCAAAAAATCATAATTTTTTTTTCATAAGCCGGATTTTAAAATTTATTTTTCTTTTTTAAAGATATCGTTGTTACCTTTGAAAAAATCAAATTTTTTAATATTACAAAAAAAAAATGACTGAGTAACGGCTGTTTTATTCAAAAAAAATAGAAAAAATTAAAAAAAATTACACATTTTAATTTTCTTCACGCTGAAAGTTAATCGGTTGGGGGCAAATTGTTATTTTTATTAGCTTTATTGAATATCATATTAAAATAGCTTTCTAAAACATGTATGTACATAATAATCGATTGAAAATTGAATGAGTTATGCTAAGTTCGGTGATAACAGATTTTTCGAAATTTTTTGTTTCTACCCAAAAAAAAATTAAAATTTTGTATTTTTAAAAATCATGACAAATTTGCAAATTTATTTATAGTTTAATTTATAGTTTTGCCTCCTATTACAATATTAATTAACTGACCAAATTTAATTAATCGGCAGGTTTCAATTTGGAAGTTAAGGAAAAAATATTAATTTTCCAAAAATAGGTAATTTTGTATGGGAGGTACCAGAAGGGGTGATCCGATATAGTGCAAATTCATTCCTGATTTATATTTTCATAACCGTAAAACTTCCGCATAGTTTGACTGAATTCAGTGTACTTACAAAAAAGATATGTATGTAAGACAATTGGGGTGAGTTCGGTCATTTGTATGGGAGGTACCAGAAGGGGTATGGCAACGGTTTCGGTTTTTCTAGGGTTTGTCTACTTTTGCAAGGTAAATAAACTGACCAAATTTCAATATCCTCCGGTAGTCTGTTTGGCAGCTATCGAAGATATATTAATTATCCAAAAATAGGTAATTTTGTATGGGAGGTACCAGAAGGGGTGGGGCTATTCCGCTCATTTACAATCCCATAAATTCGTTTCGAAAAATATTAATACTGATAAATTTTCATAACGATCCGTTAAGGTTTGCTCGAGTTACACTTTCACAAACATATTAATAAATGTTATTTTTGTATGGAAATCCTGATTTTTGTAAATTTAGTTATCTCAGTAAATTGTTGACAAAATCAAAAGTTGTGCAGAGATTTTAATGAAATAAAGCTCATTTGATTCACACTATATTAAACTAAATGTTTTAAGACAAACACTGTGATTTGTGTTGCATTAATTTTTTTTATGAATTTTTAAAAAACCAAAATTTTTTTTTTTTGTTGTTTTTTTGTTTTATTTTTTAAAACTACAACGATATCTCTGAAACTACTAGGCCAAATTAAAAACAATGTAGGCACGGATTAAAGATAATTTTGTTGACGAGTTTAAGTTTTTTTTTTTAATTGAATATGGTGAACCGTTTTCAAGTTATTTAAATATTTGTAGTGGAAGTGCCTTAGTTATACACATAACGGTATATCGCGAAAAGTCGAGCTGATACAAAAAAATTAAGTGCAGATTTGGATTCAGCGTCCCAAATTACCTTTAAAACAATATTCAGTTCATAAACAACAAATACCTTGTTCCCTTGTGTAATCAATAATTCATAATAGCTGTTGGCATTACGCTACAACAGCACACCTAAGCACACATACGAGTAAATATCTGTGTAGAGTTAGTAATAGTTTGTAATAACCGACTATCAGGGTCATAACTGCACGTCGTCGTCGTAATCATCGTTAATATCGTCATCAACGCACACACACAGTAGTGGGTTGATGCACTTGCTGCTGCAGCCGGGCCGACTATTGTGTTTGTATGTCTCTGGTCGTCATATGATAATTGTGGCTTCAAAACACTTTGTACCTTTGCATCTGAGCTCCATGATGATAATAATTTCCAGCCAGGTGCTTAAATTCACAGGTTGCTTGGCGCCGCCTGCCCTTCATTCTCAGGTCTTTGAACGTGCATCATGTATTCCGTTTCCCTCTCTCGCTCTCTCTATTTTTTCAAATTTGCATTTCAATTATAATTGGTCAACTTTATTTTTTATTCATAATGCATTTTATTTGTATTATAGAATTTATTTCAATTTGTTATTATTATTATTATGGGAACTATGCGGCTCTCTGCTTTCTGTGGGTGGAAGTACTTTCAAGTGTGTTGGCGTTGCAGGTTCGCTGCTTTGACAGCAGTTGCCACCCATTGTGGTTTTACTTTATGAATAAATCAAAAAATTGTTTGAAATGTCCAACTTTTCCTTATGTTGTGCAAATTAAAATTCACAAACGTTGTTAACCACAAATTTATGGTCATTTGTAATGTAAATGATTTGCGTTAAATTTACATATGAAATGCAATTGTCAAGGGGGGGACACGGTGTAACGGCTGTAAGGGAGGGGTGCCAACTTTATTGGAAAACAATAATCTCTATGAGAATTATTAGTGCAGGCTGGTTAGAGACTTTAGATTCGAGTAATTTGTGCAAAAAAATTTGAGGCCAAAACGTTTTTTTTGTTTGTTTGTTTGGACAAAAGTGCAGAAGCCGTGCTTTTATCAAAATTTACTTTATGTGTACCAAAAAGTACTTTATTTGCACAAAAAAGTACTTTATTTGTAACAAAAAATAGTTTATTTGAACCAAAATGTACCTTATGTGAACCAAAATGTTATTTGTACCAATATGTACTTTATTTGTACCAAAATGTACTTTAAATGTACCAGCAAGTACCTTTATTTGTACCAAAATGTACTTTTTTTTACCAAATGTACCTTATGTGAACCAAAATTTACCTTATTTGTACCAAAATGTACTTTATTTGTGTCAAAAAGTACTTCATTTGTACCAAAATGTTCTTTATTCGTACCAAAGGTACTTTATTTGTACCAAAATATACTTTAATTTTACCAAAATGTACATTATTTGTATCAAAATGTAATTTATTTGTGCCAAAATGTACTTTATGTGTGCTAAAATGTACTTTATTTGTACCAAAGAATACTTTATTTGTACCTAAATGTATTTTCTTTGTACCAAAAGCTACTTTATTTGTACCTAATTTACTTTATTTGTACCAAAAAGTACTTCATTTGTACAACAAAGTACTTTGTTTGTACCAAAATGTACTTTATTTGTGCCAAAATGTTCTAAATTCGTACCAAAAGTACTTTATTTGTACCAAAATGTACCTTATGTAAACCACAATGTACCTTATTTGTACCAAAATGTACTTTATTTGAGCCAAAATGTACTTTATTTGTAGCTAAATGTTCTTTTTTCGTAGCAAAAGTACTTTATTTGTACCAAAATATACTTTAATTTACCAAAATGTACTTTATTTCTACCAAAATGGACCTTATTTGTGCCAAAATGTACTTTATGTGTGCTAAAATGTACTTTATTTGTACCAAAGAGTACTTTATTTGTACCTAAATGTATTTTATTTGTACCAAAAAATACTTTATTTGTACCTAAATGTACTTTATTTGTACCAAAAAGTACTTTATTTGAACATAAATGTACTTTATTTGTACCAAAGAGCACTTTATTTGTACCAAAATGTACTTTAAGTGTACTAAAAAGTACTTTATTTGTACCAAAATGTACTTTAAGTGTACCAGCAAGCACCTATATGTTGCCAAAGAGCACAATACAAAATTGTACACAAATTTTCTTAATTGGTACCAAAAAGTAAGTTTTTTTGCATTAAAATGTTATTTTTTTGTACCCAAAATTAATTTTATTGCACCAAAAAGTACTTTAGTGTAACAAAAAAAAAACGTTAATTGTACCAAAAAGTACCTTTATTGTAATAAAAAGTACACTTATTGCACCAACAGCTAATTTTGATGTACCACAAACTAATTTCATTGTACCAAAAAGTACTTTTATATAGCAAAAAGTACATTTATTGTACCAAAAAGTACCTTTATATAATAGAAACAACTTTTATTGTGCCAAAAAGTACTTTTAACGTACAATTAAGAGGTTTTATTATACCCAAAAGTACTTTCATTCTACAAAACTACATTGCTAAAAGGTACACTTGATCCTTTTTGTACGCGGTATACTGGGACCAAAAATTTAGCGCGTAGAAAAAATCGCGTACAAAAAACACATTTTTCGTACAAAACTGCTTATGCGGTCTATTTTCTGAAAAATACGGCGTAGAAAAAAAACCGCGTAGAAATAATTGGATTTCTATAGAAAATGTGTAACTCGTACCAACTCAATATAAAAACATTTTTTTTTTCGATTTTAGTTATTTATTTAAATTAAATTAATACATATATAATAAGAAACAGAAACAAAAATAAAAATTAAGTATAGGTAAAAATTAAGAATATTTCATACTGTCTTACAGTAAAGGAACTTTTCATATTACACATAGGTATGCATGTAAATAAATTAAAGAGATCGTAAATGAAGCTCACCATAAACTCCACAAACTACGACTGCACTACGAATGACCTTTTCACTCTTTTTAATTGCTCGTTAACTTTATAGCCCGCAATCTTTTCTCCGCTTTTTATTTTATCCAAAATTTGCATTTTTTCACGCAAATTAAAATTTGTACGTGTCGGCGCCTTTTAGATATCAATTTTTGTTTTCACACAATGTTTTTGACATTTCTCTTATTCGCCTTCAATCACTACAGAGTTGCATTTTATTGCATATAGAGTAAAGGGCTGTTTTTAGAAGTGTGTTCAAAAAGGAGCATAATTGAAGGAGAAAAATTAAAAAACGAGAAAGAAAAACCGCGCACAAAAAATAAAACCGCGTAAAAAAGTAATTGGGAGATGATTTAAAAAACCGCGTACAAAAAATCCGCGTACAAATAAACCGCGTACAAAAAGGATCAAGTGTACTTTAATTGTACCAAAAGGTAATTTTATTGTACCAAAAGGTAATTTTATTGTACCTAAAGGTAATTTTATTGTACCAAAAAGTACTTTTATGTAACAATATGTACTTTTATTGGAACAAAAAGTACCTTTATTGTACCAAAAGGTAATTTTATTGTACCAAAAAGTACTGTCATTCTACAAAAGGTACATTTATAGTACCAAAAGTGTTTTTATTGTACCAAAAGGTTCTTTTATTCTACCAAAAAGTATTTTTATTGTACCAAAAGGTAATTTTATTGTTCCACAGAAAATATTTCTGTTGTACTATAAAGTACTTCTACTGTACCAAGGGGTAATTGTACCTAAAAGTACTTTTTATTGTACCTAAAAGTACTTTTGTTGTACCAAAAATTTTTTTTGGTACCAAAAAGTACATTTACTGTGCCTAAAAGTAAACTTTTTGTAGCAAAAAGTATCAAAGAGTGAATTTATTGTACCAAAAAGTACTTTTACGTACCAAAAAGTAATTGTATTGTACCACTAAGAAGGTTTATTATACCAAAAAGTACTTTCCAAAAAAAGTGCATTTGTAGTACCAAAAAGTAGTTTTATTGTATTAAAAAGTACTTTTATTATACCAAAAAGGAAATTATTAGTACTAAAAAGTACTTTGATTGCACCAAAAAGTACTTTATTTGTACCAAAATATACTTTAATTTGTTGTACCAAAAGGTACATTTATTGTACCAAATGTAATTTTATGGTATCAAAAAGTACTTTTTGAGCAAAACGTACTTTTATGTAACAAAAAGTACTTGCATTGTCCCACTAACAAAAATGTACTCTTATTGTACAAAGGTCTTTTATTGTACCAAAAAAAATTTATGATACAAAAAAAGTACATTTACTGTACCAAAAAGTATCGGGAGTACATTTATTGTACTTTTGTTATACCAAAAAGTACTTTTTATATTATGCCAAAAAATACTTTATTTGTACCAAAATCTACATTAATTATACCAAAAAGTACTTTGTACTAAAAGCTACTTTAATTACTTTTTGTATCAAAAAGTACTTTAAATGTACAAAATGTACTTTTATTATATCCAATAATACTTTTATTGTACCAGCAAGTAGTTTGACTGTATCAACATGTAATTTTAGTGTACCAATATGTACTTTTATTGTAATCGTATTACAAATGTTCATTTTTCTTCCATAAAATCTGCTGATGTTCTGTCAAAATAATTGTACCAAAAATAACTTTTATTGCACTAAAATATACTTTAATTACACCAAAAAGTATTTTCATTTTACTAAAAAGTTGTTTTTTTTTACACTAAAAAGAACTCCTATTGTACATTTTTTGTACCAATAAAAACATGTACCAAAAAGTACTTCCTTTGTATTAAAATGTACTTTAATTGTACCAAAATGCATTTATTGTACAAAAAAGAGCTTTTATTGTACAAAAACGAACTTTAATCGTACAAAAAAGGACATTTATTGAATCAAAATCTAATTTTATCATATCAAAGTGTACTTTTTTTGTACCAAAATTTACTGTTATTCTACAAAAAGTACTTTTAATGCATCCAAAATTACCTTTACTATGCCAACAAAGTATTATGGTACCAATAAATACTTTAATTTGCACCTAAATGTAAATTTGAAAGGTAATTTATTCATTAATTATACCAGAAAATACTTTTTACGTAACAAAAAGTAATGTAATTTTTTTTTTTTTTTTTTTTTTTTTTTTTTTTATAAGAGGTAGGTAAAATCCCTTCGGATCATCAAATGTCGTCACATTTGGTATGTGGTGCTTCCACTAAAAACCTCATCCTCCTCCTGATAATTTCTCTATCCGGAACCGCGTATGCATTACTTCAGATAGAGACTCAGGGTGGTTTAGCCACGGTCATCTGTGGTCTGCGTCCAGGTGATACTCTCATCCAGATCAACCTTTTTTGTCTTAAGGACATACTCTGCATAATGTGACACCTTCTCCCAGTATTCTTTTCCTCGTAGCATTTTTTTCCACTATATTTTCAACAGTTACGGGTCCAATCTCCTGCTCCAGTTTAATTTTTTCGTTTCGCCACCGACTGCAGTTGAAGAAGGTATGCTCTGCGTCGTCAACATCTCCGTCACCATATAAACACCCTTGACATTCACTTTTTCCTATTAAAAATAGATATTTCCGAAAATAGCCGTGTCCCGAAAGCATCTGAGTGACATAGTAGTTGACCTCTCCCTTTCTTCTATTGTACCACTCATTTATTCTCGGTATTAGTTTCGCTGTCCACCTTCCTTTTACGCTGCTGCTCCATCTCTCCTGTAATTTCCTGAGGGTTTCTACTCGTAGCTGGTCTGTATCTACTTCGTTGCCTTGCCTTCGTTCAGCCCATGTTTTCACTCTCTCTTCAATTAAAAGGTCTATGGGTATTGTGCTGCTTATTATACAAACAGCTTCCTGGGAGACTGTTCTGTATGCCGATGATACTCTTAGCGCCGAAGTTCTTTGTACAGCCAAGAGCATGTTCCACCTTCTCCGCGCTTTGAGATGCGTGCCCCACACTTCGCTGCCATACAGAAGCACTGAGTTTGTTGTATCCATTAGCAGTTTCCGCTTCAGTTGTGTTGGTCCTCCTACATTTGCCATAAGTCTGCTCAGCATTCCGATAGTTTTCCCAGCTTTTTCGGCAGCATGATTTATCTGATGGGTAAATTTAAGTCTGCTATCGAATCTAACTCCCAAGTATTTTAGCATATTTGCCGTCGTTATGCTGGTGCCTAGGACGTCAAAATCTACTTGTAAGGGTATATGCTTCTTTGTCAGCATAATCAGTTCTGTTTTTTCTGCTGCGAGACTCAGGCCATGTTGCTCCAACCATGTTTTGCACCGGATCATGATCATGTTTAGCTTTCTTCTGGCATCATCTGTGTTCCTGGCAGTAATGACAGCCGCTACATCGTCTGCATAACCTACTATATGACAGTTGTCGGGCATTTCCAGTCTTAGGATTTCATCATACGTGATGTTCCACAGATCAGGTCCAAGTATAGAGCCCTGCGCAGCTCCTGACGTTATTTTCTTCGTTTTCAATCCACTCGTTGTGTCGTATAGTAGTGTTCGATCGCTGAGGTAGCTTCCTATGATATTTAATAAATACGTAGGGACTTTGAAATTTATTCTCAGTGCTCTGATAATGTCCTTCCATTGTAAACTATTAAATGCATTTCGAACGTCTAAAGTCGCTAGCAGTACTATATTTTTTGAAAAATTATTGCCTTGTTGAGCTTGTTCCACGCTCAAGACTACGTCTTCGAGCGCTCCAAGTGTAGATTTTCCTTTTCGGAAACCATGTTGGCTTTCTGATAGACCCCCTGCTTTTTCCACTTCTGCCATGAGCCTTCTTTTGATCAGTTTTTCAAAGAGTTTTCCGGTCACATCGAGCATACAAAGTGGTCTGTATGCTGAAGGCTGTGTTGGATCTCCTTTTCCCTTACTTATCAAGACCAGCTTTTGCCGTTTCCATATTTCCGGAAACGTACAGTGTGCCCAACACAAGTTGAACATATTTAAAAGTGGTGTTGGACGTTTTTCAGCTATGCATTTTATAACCTCAGCTGGGATTCCGTCTGGCCCTGGGGCTTTATTCCCCTTGAAACTTCTAGCCGCTAGGAAGAGTTCATCTTCGGTGAAGGGAGGAGGGGATTCACTTGTGTGCTCGTATTCTTTCACAAGCTCCGTATGATCAGGAAAGAGAGTGTCCACTATACGCTTTGCAGTTTCGCAATCCATCGGCTCTGTTCCAGATTTGGCAATAAGTTTCTGAGTGACTATTTTATACCCGAGTCCCCAAGGGTTTTTATTTATGTCGTTTCTCAGTTCCTCAAGTTGGTTTGCTTTGCTCCTTTCTATGGCTAATTTCAAATCCATCTTGGCGTTCTTGTGAGCCGATTGTTCTGCTGCAGCTGGGCCTGTTCTTCTCGCTCTGGTGAATTTTCGTCTTGTCCTCAGGCAGATTTTCCTTAATTCGGCTATTTCTGTTGACCACCAGTGAACCGCTTGTCTTCTGCCTCTTCCTCGATTCCTTGGCATAGCTGCATCACAGCTTTTGGCTATGCATCGCATGGTTTCCCTAACGACCTGAGAAACGCTCCCGGGTTGGTTTGAACTTTCCATTTGTCTATCAAATGTTTCGATGAGTGTCCCGGTATTTAGTTTGGACGCATTCCACTTTCTCGTTCCAAGATTTTTTTTTCGGTTTTCTTGGTTTTGGGTGTTTTCCTTCTTTACTGTGTAGGTTATATATTGGTGATCACTACCAGTGAATTCTTCCAGCACTAACCAGTTTTCAACTTGGGACGCCATGTTTTCAGAGACAAGTGTTATGTCTGGAGTAGTTTCCTGACATCCGGGTCTCCTAAAAGTAGTTGCTCTGCACGTGTTTGCAACTATGAGATTCAATCTTCCTGCCAAGTCAAGTATTTTCCGACCTCTAGAGTTTGTAGTTGATTCGCCCCATTCGGTTGCCTTAGCATTAAAGTCCCCTGCGATGAGCAAAGGTCCACCGATTTGTCTAGCTGTGTCTTCGATGATATTTAGTTTCCTTTCGAAGTCATCAATGGAATCACTAGGTGTTAAATAGCAACTCATCAGGGTACATAACGTTGTCTTCGCATATACTAAACAGTCGTTGCTACCACTTTGTGTTATAATCGCGATGCTGCCGTTGGGTTTCCATATCGCCGCGGTTTTTGAACTGTCATCTAGCCAGGTGCCAGTATTTTTCGTTCTATATTGTTCGCTTATAATGACAATATCAGTCTCTTTTTCTGCAACGATCTGGTCCATTTGTGCATCCGCCGTCTTACTTCTATGCATATTTGCCTGAAGTATCTTCATTGATGTTGCTTCCTTACTACGCTACACTTTCCGGAGGCCGGTAAGTGGTCTAAGTTTTCGTAGCCTGCTTCAAGGCATAGGCAACATTCAGGAGCGTGGCTGCAATTTTTCATCATATGGCCCGTCTTACCACATCTTATACATAAGCCTTGACCTCTTCTGTCTGGACCAGTACAATTCCACTGCTCATGGCCTGCGCCAAAGCATCTGAAGCACTTCTTCTGCATTATATGGCGTCTCACTTTCACACTGCACAATCCAATTTTCACAGACTCAATCTTTAAAAGCTCTTCGGCCTCTGTGGCTGGCATTGTCACGTACGCTTGCACCAATTCTCTGCTGTTCGGCTTTGATATTCTGATCTTAATCTCGCTTCTGTTCATTGCAACGGCGTTTTTCACGACCTGTGCTACTTCTTCGGTGGTCGTCAGGGCATCAAGGTCTCGGATAATTAGGGTAACATTTGTAGTACCACTACGGACTTCAGCTGTGTCTTTCATTGCCTCTTTAACTTTGTTGAACATTTCCTGATTTACTCGTTCCCCTCTTTCAAGCTCAACCAGCACGGATCCTGTTTGAGTTTTCCTTATAGTTTTGACTTTTATATCATCTCTGTTTCCATTCTCCCTCAGAGTCTTAAGAACATCCGCGTAGCTGTGTCCCTCTGTTGGTTTTATTATGAGTGCCTCCGGTTTGCGCTTTAGTGGCATCTTTTTTGCTTCTTTCTTTCTCGGTTTTTCCCGGGCTGATTCAGATACTTTCGTCTTCCTATCTTGCTTAGGTGGTTTTCTGTAACTGACTGTCTTCCACTCTTCCGGTTTCTCTTCTTCCTTATTTTTTTCTCTTTTTTGTCTCCTCTGTCCGTTCAGGTGGGCTTTCCGCAATTCTCTTGGCCGTACTCGTGAGTGGTGTCTCTTCCGTATTTCGTACCAAATTCACGCACATGTTTGCTCGTCTCTCCTCTTCAACCTTCGTACAGCTGGACCTGCTAGTTTCGGCGATGCAGATTAACTCGTCTATCTCCTGGATTCCTTCTCTGACATCCATGCTGATGTTTCTCTGCCTCCTCAGAGCTGCCTTAATTTTGACCAGTACCTTCTTCATATCCGCAATAGCAGAGGCTTCTTCCTTTCTCATTTTAGCAATGAAATCCTGGTTAGGAGAACTTCTAGTTTGTTGTGGCCTATCTGCGACCGGGGTTTCAGTCGTCACCAGCACTGCTTTCGGGGTCTGAAAGATTTCCTCTCTTATTATGCTAACAACGGGGCCAGTTTCAATTCTAGGGGACTCGGTTGTGGCCATCTGCGAGGCCATATCCTCTCTTTCCGGAGGAGTCCTCCCCAATCTTCTAGTGGGCTCAAAAGGGTTTGATTTTCCCTCATCAGTCTTTGGTTTCTTTAAAGTTTTTTCATTCATCATTCTTTCTGGGTCCCAACTTGGGGCCGTTATCCATGCTCGAAAATGCAGCCGTCCTATATGACCCCGAGGGTCCCTATGCAAAGCAGTGAGGTCCTCGCAAGGGTTGACACGATACCTTATGAGAAATCGTGTTCAGAGCCAGGTCGACATTAATCGGGAGTCATCTCAACCGAACCTACAAAGTCAGCTTAGTGACTACGAAACATGGAGCGTTCCCCAAGCCCTGCCAAGGGTTTAACGGGACGGAAGGCAACTGCAACATTAACCTGGAAGCCGTTTCTCCGAAATTTCACTCTCGAGTACTAAGGTAGCAGACTGCCGAAGTTGCCGGCCCATATTCTTCATTTCATATCTATTATCCTGATTCACATGTCCTTATCGATTCCGAGTCATCAACGAAGTTTGCTAGCTTTTGATCCGCCCCGGGTATTTGATTTCCCCGGTACCAGCTATTTCTAGCAGGCATTTCCCTATCCGCCACCTGGGGAGGCGCCACGATGGAGGAACTAGCATCCCCACACGGGAAAAGTAATGTAATTATGCTAAAACATTAGCAAATATTATAAGTATTGCTATTTCTGGAATCCTTTACAATTTGCGATCCTTTAAAGACTAAATTTTATTGCCTAACAATTAATATTATCTAAATATTAAATTTTTCATCTTTGAAATTTGGCAACATTGCATTTGCGTTTAATGGTTTTCATACCCCACTAAATAGCCGCGCAACTAATTACCATCGTAGGCCATGAAAAATTATAACAATTTATTTGTGGCGATATTAAAGACTACACTGTCTAATTTAAATTAGACCTTTCTCGCCTTTCTCTGCTACTTAGAGATATCCTTATTCCTTGAATCCTTTAACATTTGCTTTTGAATTAAAGCTCGTGCATTTCTCACGTTACCCCTTTCTCTCTCACTGTCTCTATGTGTCTGTCAAATTTTAAAGCTACACACACCCCTACAAAAACAAATACAACTCCATCACATCAAATGTATTTTCAATGGAGAAGAGAATGTAGAGAGAGCGACAAAAAAGTCTATTATTTTTCTGCCGCAGGCCTAAATAATGGTTTTCGGTACGGCCTCAATAAAAAAAAGGATAAGAATTGGCCAAATTTTATAATGGCCAAACTCTTTCAGTTCTATGCATTGTTATTATTCTTTCAGTGGTTTTTTTTGTTTGCCTTTTTTTCCTTTTTTCATTGAAAATGTTCCTCCTTTGAATAATGGATGGATTTATTTAATAGTTTTTCTTTTTTCTCGCTCTCTTCTTTGGCCCTCCTTGCTTTTCGCCATTGCCGTTTGCCATTTGTTTAGATGGATTTAGTAGTATAGTTTTCAGTTTCTCAGCGCTATTGTTCTTATTTTCAATACCCCACTGCGGTGTGCCATCACCACCGTCACCACCACCCCCTCAAGCACCTTGAGGCAATGTTTAGCTAACTTCAAAGATCTTATATGATAAGAGCGGAGGGAATGAATGGGTTTGGGGCGGTGAGCCCCCACAAATCACTATCATTTCCCTTTGGCCCCCTCTCCCTCTGTTACCTATTGCTGTTACAACAAAGACAAATCTGACATTCTTTTGTTTCACAAAATTTACTTTCTCGTTGGCATTTCATTACACTTGATGTGGCACCAGCAGCAGCAGATTTACAGCTTTTATTCAAACTCAAGATAAAGTATAAGAGAAATATAACTCGATTGCAATCGGACACGTGTTTGGTTTAGAATTTTAATTTTTAATGAAACTCGTCTGATGAAGATGTCTCTGTCTGTCTGTCTGTGTTTTGTGTAATTTAAGTTATTCAACACTTTGCTCACAGAGGCAAAATTACTGAAATGTTCAGTTGAACACTTGAAATATTTAACAATTGCCTGAAAACTTTATGTGCTGCCTAGAGCTGGCACTGTTAAAGGAATGTGAAATGTTGCAACATAGCAATTTTCCAAATATGGGCGAAAAATATTGATGCAGAAATTTAATATGTACTTAAAGAGAAATTGTTGTGGAGTAGAAAATGTGGCAGTCAAAAATTAAAGCAATTTAAATGAGAGCGTAACTTTAAATTTTTTTATAACAATGTAAGTTATAGCGATTTTCCGTGGACCCCAAGCACTTTTCAGCTATGCCAATTAAATTTTAAGAATTTTACTTAATGTGTAAAGATCTCTGCACAAAAATTAGCTTTATTAAAATAATGATTTTTTGTGACCATTCCATGTTCTTATACAAATAAAGTACTTTTTGGTTCAATTTATTCACTTTCTGACACAATTCAATAAATTTTTCGTACAACAAAAGTACTTTTTGTATCATCAAATAACTTTTTGGTACAATAAAAGTACTATTTCACACCATTAAATCACATTTTCATACAAATAAAGTACTATAGGGTCCAAAAAAGTACTTTCTGGTGCAATAAAAATACTTTTTGTCACAATAAAAGTAGTTTTCGGTGCAATAACATAACTTCTTGTGCAATAAGATTACTTTTTGGTACAATAAAATTACATTTTGATGCATTAAAAGTACTTTTTGGTACAATAAATGTACTTTTTTTGCAATAAATGTACTTTTTTTTTTTGCAATAAAAGTACTTTTTTTTGCAATAAAAGTACTTTGTGATAAAATAAAATAACTTTTTGTTATTTAATATACAATTTTTTTTTGCTGGTAGGAGGTAAAAATGCATTTTTGCATTCATGTTACGCCGTCGCCGGTCATGGTATGTCGGGCTCTCCATTTTGGGCCTACCGAATAAAACCTTAATCAAATCTTAATCTTAATCTTAAATCAAATGAAGGCTTCAACTTTAATTTTATTGAAAGGACAGCCCAGGGGAAAGTGGAAATTATGTCATTGTAAAACTTCTTAACTTACACAGTACAACATTTTTCAGCTCATTGATTTGGGACTCAATTCTGAGAACTGCTCGTGAAAGTAGTCCCAAAAAGAAGAAGTTCTGCATCATTCGTCTTGTCAATTTACATGCCATACTAATATCGATTTGAAGTTAGTAAGTATCGTATAGGGGAATTTGTCATATTTTAGGCTATTTTATTTGACATAACTCGAAAACCACTGGACCGATTTACCTGAAACAAATTTAAAAAAAAAATAATAATTACAATTCCTTTAATCTGTGCATATAACGTTTCCCTACATAAGCAACAGCTTCACTTTTCCATTCATCAAATGATTTCGAACAGGGTTCATTTTGTAGCAGTTAAAATAATACTATTGTATTCCGTGGCGTATGATTTACGTGGAATATTATTTATGATAATCATACGCCACCATACAACAATATAACAAAAGACCTTAAAACGTGACAAATTCCCCTACACAATACTTACTAACTTCAAATCGATATTAAATTATTATGGCTTGTAACTAGATAAAACGAATGATGCAGAACTTCTTCTTTTTGGGGCTACCTTCACGTGCAGTTGTCAGAATTGAGTCCCAAAATCATGTGTTGTACTGTGCTATTTAAAGACCTATATTACAATATTTCATACATCATTTCACATTTTTCTACATTTTGTTAGAATTTTCAAAAGTATTCTACAGATTCCCCCCATTGTCTCGTTAAGCCAAACTCAGCCCTCTTTTTATCTTTGTATAAACCTTGTCTAACAATCTAACGGCTAACGGCATACGTCTGTGGAAAAGTCAACTAACAACCCGTCAACCAAAGATAACATCAAGATAAAACACCTGTCATCCTTCATTTAAGTCATTTGAAAAAATGTTGTAACTTTAATTATAAATATTATGTTATTCTCGGTCGTTTGCTCCCTCTCTAGCTACCTCTCTCATTTCCTTCTTTGCAAATCTTCCGTTCTTTTCTAAGCGAGTCATAAAAACGTATAGCAAATGGAGGTAAAACAAACATAGCGCAGAGAGAAAACTAGAAAAATTCGCTTGTACTACATGAGAAACTGAATAAACGTATGAGCGAACGGACGGACGGACAAACGACCACGACGAGCTAAACTAGTTTCCTAGCCAAAAACTAACAAGTTTTTGCGCTATAATCATTTCAAATTATTTTTCAATTCATGACTTATAAGAGGAAGAAGGGCAGAGGATAGGGTAAAATTCTGCCATATAGGCTGGGCAGGGAAGTGTAACGGGTCGGTCGACTGACTGATGTACTTACTGGCTGCGTTTCGTTTTTCTAGCTTGTTGTATTGTTTTGTGTGTGATCATCTCATCATTTGCTTTTAAAGTGGTATTACCCCGGATTTGTGGGGGCTCTAATAGAAACAGCTTAACACGTTTTGCCATTTGTTGTTGTTACTACTAGAGTTTCCGCTTCCTCCCTCTCGCTCTCTCTTCTTGTCTTCACTGTTCTACTGCTATGTGCTGTTTTTTCATACTTATCTATTTAGTTACATTTGGTGTTTTTGTCTTTGTCTCAACAGCAGTGGCGGCGTCGTGGATTTGGTAAATATTTTTATGTGTGCGCGGGTTTTTGTAAGTGCTGCGAGCGAGGGTAAAGCTTTAAGTTGATGAAAAATAAATTATAAAACTGAAACTATTTCAAGTCCATTTGTTTGTTTTTGTCAAGATCTATGACTGTTTTGATTCTGTGGACAAGATGACAACAGTTTTGTTTTGGAAAAGAAACGAAACAAAAGTAAGAGTTAATGTCTTGCTAGCTTTTTTCACGGCAGTAAGACATTTGTTGTCTTAGTGAAGCAAATGCATTTGAGAAGGGCTCTAGCATAAACCAATCGAATCCACTATATCTTGAAGAGCCAAAATACAATCCAGTGTGAACACAATTTGATGCAATTATATATGACTCACACAGTACAACTTTTCAACTCATTGATTTGGGACTCAATTCTGAGAACTGCACGTGAAAGTAACCCCAAAAAGAAGAAGTTCCGCATCATTCGTTTTGTCAATTTACATGCCATAATAATGTAATATCGATTTGAAGTTAGTAAGTATCGTATATGGAAATTTGTCACGTTTATGGCATGTAACTTGGCAAAACGAATGATGCAGAACTTCTTCTTTTTGGGACTACTTTCACGTGAAGTTCTCAGAATTGAGTCCCAAACTCATGTGTTTTACTTTGTTATATATTTGTATTTTTATGGATAACGTGCCTTCTCACCCATCTCTCGCATATTTGCATCTAAGCGTGGTGGTTGTTGGTGCTCTATGTGTGCACTGGAAGTGTGGAACCAAAACAACAACTCAGGAAAACTAGTTTTTCTCCATTAGTTTATAAAACAAGCGACGCGGGTTTACTTAGTGTTTGGTTTTTTGTGTGCTGTTCTGTTTTTTTTCTTCCTTCAGTGTCTATTTTGGTGTGTTTTTACTATGTTTTGTTTTCAAACATTGCCGTTGTCTTCGCTCATTTTTTTTTTCTTATCTTCGTTATATACCTATATATAAAACTGGATACATAACATACCTTGATGTTACACTATCTATCTACATAGCGAACGCCAGAACGACAGACTGTTCGACAAGACGGACGGACAATGACTGAGTAATACATAAAACATGGCCAACATGTACATATTTACATTGGTCGTTGTAGTTGTTGTTGCTGTTTGCTTATTTATTATGGTTCCCCAACGACTGGGGCAGCAGGAGGACGACGCACCTCACCCGACTTTTTTGAGCTGTTAAGTAAGGCATTAGAATCTTGAAGCACTCAGTCAGCGCACAGCAGAGAGCAGCTATTATGCAATAATGACTTGTGTGTGATAACGACCAACAACAACATCAACAACAAGAAAAGTTAGTTTAATTTTCGATTCTTTAGTAGTAATGAGGGGGAAAATTGTATTGGGTGCGGAGAGAGAGAGAGAGAGAGAAATAGAGTTGATGGATTTAGTTAACATAGGCCAACAAAATGTTAAGGTGTAAAGGTTGATAATATTTGAACTGGATTTATGTTGTTGGTTACATGAAAAATTAGTAATTTAAGCGTAAATGTACTAAGGAAAGTGGAAATGTGTTGCAGATTTGAAATGTTCAATGTCTGAATTTAACTTAAATTTATTTGGAAAGATTGAATTGGTCATGTTAGCACATGGACATAATTTATATGTGTAATAAGTGGGATACTTATTAAGGTTGTTTGATTTATGATTTGATTATTTTTTTATACTCTGGACCGAAATAAGACTATAGGCCGTACTCGGTCTCAGAGTCGCATAAGCCACTAAAGTCCACGAAGGTCAATTAGAGTCTTAATGCTTTGGAATACTGATGAGCCTTTTAATTGAAAGACGTGGAGTTAAGTTTTTAAATATCTTTATTATCCGCTGTCTAACCGAAGACTGACAAGTTTTAAACAATTGTTTGACCTTATGTGCGACCAAGTAAAATTTTGAAACTCTTCTAGTATGAAATTGAATTGATACATGACATTAGTGTTACGAACAACATAAGAAATCGATTTAACAAAAGAGTTTAAGAAATACAATGTTTAGGATTTGATATCTTTAAGTTATTTAATTATAATTTCAAAATAGCAATTATCTATACATAATTAATAAAATATACAGCCGCTGCATATGGTTAAATTGAAAAATTAATATATTTTGAAGATTATGTTTCTATTAAAATGTTATTATATAACCCTTTAGAAGCGATTCCGAGCAGTTGCGGGATTGTTGTGGATTTGTTCCTATTCGCCACCACTTTTGACCCATCTCAACATTTTTTGGCTCATGAACAAAATTACACAAAATTAGCCGAACCGCATCCAAATCTTGTTACTACGGATCTCCATACAAAACTATCGCACCCTTAGTATGAAATACGAAAATTTTCTCTTTAAAAACCGGGGCTTGATTTTGATTTTACACCCATGATTTCTTTGCAATTTATCGTAGATTACGATATTTCCAACGCTTGGTCGAGAAAAAAATTTACCCACTCTAATGCCTATGTCTTACGTATGCAATAGGTTGACCACAAAAATCGATGTTGGATTTGTGTAGGTCTGACCCACCAAAAATAATAAGTCTTTGGAGATTTTGGGATGGCCAAAGTTTGAGCAAGATTGATGTATGTTAACCCGTGCCGCTTTAGTTCAATTTTGATGAAACAAAAATCCGAAATTAAGGGAAAAAATTCCTTTATTCTGTTCACATATCACTTCTGTGTATAATCAGAAGTTTCGTAGTTATAAATAAAATTATTTAAAAATTTGCTTAAAAAATTCACTATTTTTATATTTAAAAAATAATAAAAAAATCCAAAACTGAAAAAAGTCTCAAGTCTGCTACTTTTACGTACTGTCACATAACATATAAAGAAAATGAGACATAGATCACGAAAATCGATGAACGCGTCTCGTTTGTATTTTCAATTAAGTGAAGGTATCTTCTTTTGAAAATAATTTTGATTTTTTAATACATTGTATCAAAAGTACATTTATTGTACTAAAAAGTACATTTATTGTACTAAAAAGTACATTTCTTGTACTAAAAAGTACATTTATTGTACTATAAAGTACATTTATTGTGCTAAAAGTACATTTATTGTACTAAAAAGTAAATTTATTGTACTAAAAGGTAACTTTTATTGTACTAAAAAGTGCATTTATTGTACTAAAAGATAACTTTTATTGTACCAAAAAGTACTTCTAATTTACTTATAAGCTATTTTTTTACCAGAAGTACTGTTATTGTACTAAAAAGTAAATTTTTTGTCTCAAAAAGTACTTTAATTTTGCCAAAAAGTTAAACGTATTTACCAAAAATAACTTTTATTTTACTAAAAAGTACACTTTTTGAGCAAGAAGGTACTTTTATTTTACCAAATTAATATTTAAATGTTGTAAAAAGTACTTAAGAAATGTTGTACATTTATTATACTAAAAAGCACTACTTATTGTACCAAAAACACGTATTTTACTTGAATTCAAATTTTTTGTACCAGAAAGTACTATTATTGTACCAAAAAGTATTTTAAATGTGTCTAAAAAACTGATTGTAGCTGTTGTTGTACCAAAATGCAGGAACTATACCTTGCTAATTTAATTTCATTCAAATTTACATTTATAGTACTAAAAAGTACACTTGTTGTACTAAAATGTACATGTATTGTACTAAAAAATACATTTATTACTAATAAGTAAAATTTATTGTACCAAAAAATGCTTTAAATTTACTAAAAAGCTAATTTTTTGTACCAGAAGTACTATTTTGACCAAAAAGTGAATTTATTGTCCAAAAAGTGCATGTGTTATACCAAAAGGTACATTTTATTGTACCAAAAAGTGCTTTCATTATTTGTTCATTTTCTTTTACCTTATACCTAGTACAATTTATTGTACCAAAAAGTACTTTTATTTCACTAAAATGGAAATTGTATAATTTACTATTATTGTACCTAAGTGAACCAGAATGTACTATTATTGTACCAAAATTTCTGTTATTGTACCAAAAAGTACTTTTATTGAACAATAATTGAATTCCTTTGGGGCAGCAACATAAAAATTTGTGATTTTTTGTACCAAGACAAAATTAAAAAAATCTCAAAGATTGGACCCAAAAGTGCTACGCCTTCGGGTACCTCCCATACAAAGGGTAGTGTAGGCTCGGAAACTATATCATAGTATAACACCCTATTGGATTGAATAATTTTCAACAAATTATGCAAAACGCATTATTCTGACTATCAGCCTTATTGTACATAGTTTAAGCGTGCTCAGTGCCCAGTGGGTCTTGAAATTTCATCAGACTATTACACCCAAGTCAATGAACCAATTTTGTCCATAGTTTGCAAATCATAATATTTATATTTTTGGCATTCTTCATACAAGAAAAGGTGTAACGAGTTAAAGGAGTCTTGTTAGACCCCAAATATCTTAGGACCAAATTCTTTTCATGAATTTTTATGACAATTGAGCCATGTCCGTCCTTCCGGCTAGCTGTATGGATGGCTGATGGCCAGGATAACTCGAGTAAACCATAACTGATCTTTTTTTATATGTATCAGTATCCTTACCTTATGGTACCTATTGTGCTAAAAATTATATATTTCCAAACGGACCGCTGGAGGACATTAAAATTTGGCCAGCTTAGTTACCCTATCATAACAGACAAACCGTCAAAAAACCCAAAATCTTTGCCACAATACTTCTGGTAGTTGCCATCCATATGACCAAATTGACCCTCATAGTTTTATGTACATTAGAGAGGATCGCTCTATATGGCGGAAAAAAACTTATGTTTTCTCCCCACAGTTTTTTAGTTCGTCTGAAGACAATTTAAGGACATCAAATTTTTTCGAATCCGTACACCCTACAACACTGTATAGTACGTACTATGATGTATCGTCATTAGATATCCGATCGAAACGAGGCGCATCAAGTGCTGCATTTAGCTTTTTGGACATTCTTGACTCCGACGTCAATTTTAGTTTTTGACATTCTGGCGGTATGTAGGTCGACTCCTAAAAAAATAATTTTTGGAAAAATTTTCTTAAAGAAATACAATTCAGTTTATTATAAATTTATTTTTGCTTAAATTTTACTGAATTTAGCGCCCTCTGGTGCAGTCCAGAAGAGTCAAATGAAACCAATTCCTCAAAATTTATTTTAGTTCTGTTGTTATCTGTCCATCAATATAACTGGCATCATAGTTTTGGAAATTTTTTTTTTTTCTTTTATTGTCTCTCTGAAGAACTTTTTCAAATTGTCTCTCTGAAGGACTAAACTTCAGTTTTGATTTATCTGCGTACCAAATTGTATTCCTCTGTGACTAAAATAAAGAGTGGTCACACGACCACTGACCAAAAAAACAATTTCGTCTGCGAAGTTTTACAATTACGACTTCTACTTATGTATCAAAATTAGCCCCTCTAGAAATGAATAAGAGTCTCACAAACGACATCAGCGATGCCATATTTGAAAAACGACAAAGATTCGACGTGACTACGACATACATAACACAGTGCGACATTTTTCAGCTCATTGATTTGGGACTCATTTCTGAGAACTGCACGTAAAAGTAGCCCCAAAAAGAAGAAGTTCTGCATCATTCGGTTTGTCAAGTTACATGCCATAATAATTAAATATCGATTTGAATTTAGTAAGTATCGTATAGGGGAATTTATCACGTTTTAGTCTTTTTTGTTTGACATATTTATTAATATCTCTGTTTTTATTTTAAAAATTTATAAAATACCAAATGAAACTCCTCTTGCCAACTGTCACACCTGTCACACGGAGCTTAATAAGAAAAATGTCATTTCAATTTCCCTTTTTATATATTATTGCTGGCAATTCCTTGAATGTCATGCAATAAGAAGCGCATCACAACCATCAACATCATCATCGTGCAAACTAAATTTTGCTCTTGCAAATTCATCCGGCATCTATTAAAATTCTTAAATTTTTTGTCATTTGTCGGTAACTTGAAACTGACTGCTGTCTGTCTGTCAGTCAGTCAGTCACTCAGCCAATCCCTTAGTCTGTCTAACTATCTGTCTATCTAGCTGGAGGTACAAACTTGCAATTTATTCTCAAGGCGATAGGAGCACAAGAGGCAGAGGGAAGCAAAGAACCCGGAAACTGTTGTTGTTGTTATTGTTTACGAAATGCTATAACCTACAGCAAGGACTTAGGCTGTTTTTTCTGTTGTTGCTTTTATATCACAAATTTCAAAGTACAAATAAGAAAAATGAAAAACATATACTAGTATCAGTCCATGCGTCAATCCTTCCGTTGGTCGAAACATCCTTTACCCGTTGTATATATGTGTATACAATGACAAGGAATATATTTTTCTATATATATATAAAAGATGCAAGAGCTTACCCGATATGTTATATGCTTAGTCATCTGCAGACTATTTTATAGCTATGATAGTATGTCTGCTCTTAAGCTACTCGGTACTAAATCATAAAATTAAACTTAAAGCTTGTCCCCTTCGATTTATTTTTCTACTTGTGCTTTAATGAAATTTTGTTCCCGGTTTTTTTTTCTCATCTCTTTTTGTATATAAGGATTGTGGACTTGTGGCAGGTTGTTATTTTATCTTCTTATATACAACAAGTATATATGTATGCACACACGTACTATATACTCTTTTATGTATGTTGTCAAAGATTGTTGCATGTAGTTATTTATAATGCCATTGTAGTAATACCTGACAGTGTGTTGTTGTTGCCTTACCAGGTTTTTGACCACTCTCTCCTCCGCTCTCTTTACTACTAGTGCATTGCCGCCTGTTTTAGTGCTCCTAACGATGCACATCGTCTAACGTTGTATCCAACATCCGTATCCATACATCCTTACATACATACATATGTGTGCGGCCCATAATGAAAACAGACAGGATTTCTTATGCAGGAAGGAAAGTAACTCTGGGAAATTCTACCATCATCATCATCGTTATCATCACTGGCAACATTAAACGCAAACTAGACAGCTTACGACGGAGAGTTCTCCTCTTGAGGGGGGTTGGATGGGTTGTACGCTTGAGGGAGTAAGCGGCGCGGTATTTATGTTTGTTTATATTAAAACGACTGAGTACACGTCGCACTGTCACTGCTGCTGCCGTTCTTTCGTATGCTTCGTCCGCCATAAAAATGCAATGTCTCTATAGTGTAGTATGTATTGGTGTTGTATAGTAAGGCAACTGTGTAACCTCAACCGTTAGAGTAGAGTACTTTGGATTGTTGGTTAGATTCAACTCCTTTGAAATGTGCCAACATGGCAGAAGCACACAAAATGTGTTGTGTTAGTTGGTACAATGAAATTTGTCAACGCAGCTGTGTTGATGTATGTATGAAAACGTAGCAGGGATGCTGGCTGTTGTTTATTAGTATAACTATTTGATATTATTTAATGGACGAGGAGGCTCACTAAACAGTGGAGCGAAAATTGTTGCCAGAGAAAAATTACAAATAAGTTAGGAATGAATAATTTAATGAAAAGTTTTATTTACAAAATTTTAAATTAAATAAAAGATATAATAAATATTTTGATATAAATTGCTAGTCAACCCTCGTACAAAATATATAGAAACCTTCCAAATCAACTCATGAATAATACGAACAAATTGGATTAAAATCGCATCAACAGTATAAGAGTTTATATGGAACACACAGACATAAATAAACGGTATAGAAAACTTCCCAGAAATAGAATAAAAAATTGATCGCATGCCATCCCTTGCACAAAAATTATATAGAAACCTTCCAAATCAATTCTAGAATAATACCTTAAAATTTTATTAAAATCGCATTGACAAGATAAGAGTTTATATGTAACACACAGACATAAATAAATGGTATGAAAACTTTCCAGAAATATAATCAAAACTAATAGATATAAATCGCATTCCAACCCCAGCACAAAAATAATGTAGAAACCTTCTAAATCAACTCTAGAAAAAAACATGTTAACAGATTTACTTAAAAAAATTTAAAATACTAAAAAATATAATAAATATTTTATATAAATTTCTAGACAACCTCCGTACACAAATAATATAGTAACCTTTCAAATCAGAATAACAAATAGAATAACATGCTAAAATATTATTTCAATAGCATCAACGGTATAAAAGTTTATATGTAACACACAGACAGCAAAAAAAAAATTGTGTAGAAAACTTTTCAGAAATAAAATAAATACTGTTAGGTATTTCCACCCCTCGCACAAAAATAATGTAGAAACCTTCCAAATCAATTCATGAATAATACGTAAAAACTTTGTTAAAATCGCTTCAACGGTATAAGAGTTTATATGTAACACACAGCCATTAATAAACTTTATAGAAAACTTTACAAAAACATAATAAACACTGATAGGTATAAAATGCTTGCCACCCTTCGCACAAAAATAATATAGGAACCTTCTAAATCAACGCTAGAAAATAACATGTTAACATTTTGTTAAAATTGTATCTACAGTATAAGAGTTTTTATGTAACACACAGACATAATTTAAATGGTATAGACAACTTCTCAGTTCTCATTTAACAAATATTTAAAATAACTTAGAAATATGAATGAAATCAACAGCTCGCCATAATATAAAATAAATAAAAAAAAAAAAAAAATAAAAAAAAAATAAAAACAAAAATAAAAATAAAAAAAAATTAAAATAATAATATCAAATAAATACAAAAAAAAAAAAAAAAATAAAAATAAAAAAAAATTTAACAAAAATAAAATAAAAATAAAAAAAATAATAAAAATAAAAAAAAATTTAACAAAAATAAAATAAAATTAAAAAAAAGAATAAGAAAAAAATTAAAAAAAAAATAATAAGAAAAAATCCTAGTTACACTAAATTGGCCATCAATATCAACAATAAAACGCTTTTCTGATCGTTTAGCCAACAACACTAACAAACAACACTGTATGAAAAATATAATATATAAAATCTTGTTAAATCTTGATTGCAATTGCATCAACGGTATAAGAGTAATACAGAATAAACGGTATAGAAACCTTCCCAGTTCTCTAAAGAATATCTTCGCGAAGTTTTATTGAAATCACCTTAACGATGTAGAAGATTATAAGCAACACACAGACACTGTGCAGTTGTATGCCTATTAGGGTGGTTTAAACTCTAACAAGTTATTCAGTTCAAATTCTAATATTGCGAATAACTTGCTATGGAGTTCTTAAAGTTTGATTTGGATCAATATCTTCTGTTCGAGCATTGTGGTCAAAGTTGGGGGGAAGGGGGAAAGAATCCACATCAAGCCCTGGAATTGGCTTGGAGTCGCTTTTAGAGGAGTCAAATGTGTGACCGACAGACACCCATAACTTTTTTTCTCCTAGAATTTTTCCCAAACATACCCCCATCTTCACCCACTAAGGGGGTTCTTTTATTAAAAAATAATTTATAAAAATTAAAAAAAAAATGTATGGGACCACCTTGTAATTGCCCCTAAAGTGCACCTAGAAGAGTCAAATGTTTGACCGACCCATAATATATTTGCAATCCCAACATTTTCTCAACACATATACACCCATAAAATTGTTTGGTATTTTCATTTTTTTTATGCAATCTGCTCCTGATGCTCCGGTGATGTCTTTTAGAGGGATAAAATGTATGGCCGACACCCAGTAATTTTTTCTTCTTACAATTTCCCCAAACATACCCACCCCATATTCAGCCTCTAAGGGGGTTCTTTTCAAAAATAAAATTTTTATAAAATTTGTCCCTAGAGGAGTCAATTGTATGACCGACTGCCAATATTTTTGCAACCCAAACAGTTTTTCAAAACATATATACCCTCTATCTTCAACCCTTAAGGTGATACCCACACAATTTTTTTTTATTTTATAATTTTTTTTTATGAAATCAGCTCTTGCCGCTCTTATGGTGCATCCTAGATAAGTAAAATGTATAAGGGGGCTCCCCTTAGGCCACTCTAATGCCTATGTCTTAGGTATACAATAGGGTGACCGCAAAAATCGATGTTGTCGGTCTGACCCCCCAAAAATAAGAAGTATTTGCAGATTCTGGGATAGCGTTTGGCGATGAAAAATGAAAATCCGAAATTTTAGATCTATTCAGATATCATTTCTCTGTATAATCAACAGTTTCAGTTATAATTAAATTTATGACAAAATAAAAAAAAAATTGCCAAAAAAATAAAATTGAATTTTTTCAATTTTGAATTTTTAGGCAAATTTTTATTTTTTTTATACAAATAAATTTATTGACAAATAAAAAATTTATTTTTAACTACGACGAATCTCTTGATTATCCAAATGTATGATATATGAACAGGTTTAATAAATTTTAATTCGGCAGTTTCGCAATTATAAATAAATATACGAAAAGAAAAATTGCCTAAAAAAATCAAATTCAATTTATTTTATTTTGAATTTTTAGGCAAATTTTTTATAAATTCATTTCTTTAATAAATCCCTGCATAATCAACAGCTTCGCAGTTATAAATTTACAAACTTATAATTTATAAAAAAAAATTAAAATAAGCCTAAAAAATTCAAATTAATTTTCTTTTAATTTTGAATGTTTTAGATAAATTTTTTATTTATTTTTCTCATAATTTTTTTAATATAAAAAAAAAATGTCTAAAAAATTTAATTTGAATATTTTAGGCTAATTTTTTTATATATTTTTTATAATTTTTCTTTTATAAATTTATTTATATAAATCTCTGCATAATCATCAGTTTCGCAGTTATAAATTTATAATTTTAAAAAAAGTTTTTCAATTTAGAATTTTTTTGACAGATTTTTTATTTTTTTTTCATAAATTTATTTATTTATATTTATTAATATAAATTTTTTTTTTTAGAAAATTTGTCAAAAAATTCAAAATTGAAAAAAGAAGAGTTTGAATTTTTTAGGCTAATTTTTTATATTTTTTATAATTTTTATTTTCATAAATTTATTTATATAAATCTCTGCATAATCAACAGTTTCGTAGTTATAAATTTATAATTTATAAACAAAATTAAAAAATTAGCCTAAAAAATTCAAATAAAATTTTTTCAATTTAGAATGTTTTAGACAAATTTTTTAGTTTATTTCTCATATATTTATTTGTATAAACAAAACAAAAAATTTTTCAAAAAAAATTAAAAATTGAATTTGAATTTTTTAATTTTTTCAAATCAGTTTTTCATAAATTTATTGATATTGATAAATTCATTTATCATAAATTTATTTATATTTATATATTTATTTATCATAAATTTGTTTAATATAAAAAGAAATAAATTTGTTAAAAAATTTCAAAATTAAAAAAAATTGAATTGATATTTTTAGTCTAATTTTTCATATTTTTTTTATAATTTTTTTTTCATAAATTTATTTTATAATTTTTTTTTCATAAATTTATTTATATATATTGCTGCATAATCAACAGTTTCTATTTTGAATTTTTTAGACAAATTTTTTGTTTTTTTCATGAATTTATTTATAAAAAAAAAATTAAAATTCAATTTTTGCAATTTTAGCGATCAGTAAAAAAACTTTAAAATCAATCACTCTTTATAAAAAAATATTTATTATTTAGGAAACAATTTCAATATCACCCAGAAACTACTGTAAAGGTTATTAAGGACCAAACCCAATATCTTAATACCTATATAGACACACAGACATACTTTGTCCCACTGTCTGTTGTCTATCATATCCATATCTGGTCTACAAGAAATATCATCATCTTTTGCTCTCGCTCTCTCTCTTTCTATTGTTTATATTTATTCATTTATTTATTCAATGTTATTGTTATAGTAATAACATCTATTCGTGTGTGTATAAGACATCCTTTTCTTGAAATTTCATTAAGAACAGGATTTCCTTAATTGCTCTCAATATATATAAAATAATACATAATACAAATACAAACGTATTTTTTTTTTGTTTGGTTTGTTGTGACATCAATAAAACGCTGACGCAGCTCTAGTGTTGATTTTTGTCTCTTACAAATCGAGTGACGGCGATGTTAAAAGATGGCAAGGAGAACGAAGGGGAATTATTAAAATGTTTACTTTTGCTATGAATCGAGACGTGATTGAACATTTTATTGTGAATATTAGATTTGTGTGTGTGTGTGTATTAGTATTGTATACCATTAGTAACAAATGAATATTTTAAAGGATTATATAGGATATATAAAGGATATAAAAATATTCAAACTAAAGTGTTTTTGCGTGAGTTGAGATGATTGTATGAAGTAGTTATTTTTTTATTTTTCGATGCATCAAAAATTAGTTTTAATTTTTATAAAATTTTATTAAAAATTTCTTTATTTTTTATTCTCTTTGCAGAAACTTACACACGAGCTGTCCCCCTCACTCCCTCAACATACGCCTTCAATTGTGGATTACTTTTTACTACAACAGCAACAACATCTTTAGAAAATTATTAAAATTAAACAACAACAAAATTTATAATACAATATAAATTTTTTTTGGATTAACCTTAACGAAATTTAGAGCAAATGTGGTAAGAATTTTTTTTTGGAATTTTAAATAATATGGGAACGAGCAAAGTTCTCGGAATAGTAGTGAATTAATGATATAGATTCTTATAGTGAGGTATTCTCGGAATTTTTGGGGGAATTATACAAAATTTAAGTTGAATAGAACAAGGTCACTTTATGAATTTACAATACAATTTAGTTACAATTATAACTAATTTAGATTTTTTTATATTAGAATTTTATTATTTATACAAAAATAGGGCTTTTTTTAAAGATTCCTTAAAATAAACACGAAATAGGAAAATAATTAATTTGTGTGTGCTTTTAATCCTAATCAAGAAAAAGGCATAAGATTGCACGATAAAAAAATTAGTTGGTTAATGGGCAATTCCACGTAAAACGGCCATTTACAGGAAAAATATAATTCCATAATTTTAATAAAAATCGGTCAATTAGTATATTCAAGAGAACAAATGGAAAAAATTATGTTTTTTTTTTAAATTTGGCAACGCACACTCCCATCTCCATATTTATACGCTAGGACCTACATTAACTTTTTCTAATATGTATCCCATTTATATTGATAAGAAAAAAATGTTATTTCCGGAAATACAAACTTCTGTGTGCCTTCTCATTAGGTTTCGGCTTTGTATGTTTTATAATAACAGTTTTATGAGTAAATAGAAATATACGAATTTTGTGTCACACCCGTCCCCCCGTTAATATGACAAACGTTTAATGAAATATTTTACTTTTTTACTTTATTTTTGCTTTACATTAATACTTTCCAACAAAAACAATGTAAGCGTAATTAATAATATAGTGAAATTTTGTGAACATTTATTTAAATATTTGAGTATTTACGTACAGAAAACATTTGGTCACACCCGTCACTGGGTAAAAAACGAAGACAACAAACACAATGTTTGGATTTTCTAAATATGATTGTCACGACAATTTTTTGTTACTGGCCATGGCAAAGACCGGTCCATTCATAAGTGAATTTTGTATGAGAACCTCCTTAGGATGTTAAAATATGGGATAGGTATGTTAGAGATAAATGTTAGGAAGGAAATAGCTGCTGGAGCTAATTTAAAAAAAAAATATAAAAATAAAAAAAGTTTAAATAGACTACACTTTATGTTTTGAGAAACTGTTGCGGTTGCAAAAATATTGGGGGGTCGGTCATACGTATGACTCCTCTAAGGGCTGCTTTAGGGCAGCTAGAGCGATAGGAGAAAATTTTATAAATATTTGATTTTTGTATCTAAGCCCCTTTAGGGGTTGAAGATGGGGGTTAGGTATGTTTGGGGAAGTTAGGTGGGAAAAATGACTGGGGGACGGTCATACATTTGAACCCTCTAGTGGTGATTCTGGGGCAGTTGCGGGGCTCGTTGTGGACTTCTTCCCGAATACGAAAAGTTTCTCGTTGATTCGATTTTGATTTTAGATCCATGGTTTCTTGGGCAAATTTTCTTAGAATTGGTGGAGAAAAAAATTGATCCACTCCAATGATGATGTATACGATAGTACAGATAACGAATAAATATATGACTTATTATTTTCTTATATTTTTAATTTTATGTTTCTTATATAAGTGAACTCTATAAAAACTTTAATTTCTTCATAATTTTGGAGTTTATTTTAATAAGTCACACCCGTCTTTTTTTTCTAAAAAGTTTTTTATTAAGAAAAAGTAGTTTTTGCGAACATCACATTAATTGTAGACTTTCTACGAAAAATTTTATAGAATTTTACCTGAAAGTCATAATTTTGTAAAAGCTCAAATTCATAACGTCACGCCCGTCGTTGTCTTCTAATGGAGATTCTGAGCAGAAATCAAATTCTTTCGGTGCCTACATTCTTGGTAATCACAGCTTTTTTTAATAATAAATTTTGTATTTATGAATTATAACCAAAAATTGTGTAAAATGGTCACACCCGTCCCAATGGAATTGCCCAAAAGGCACTTTTGCAAGTAGGATTTTATTTATTTTTTGGTATTGAATGGCTCTCTTAAAATAAACACGAAGCTGCCATTTTAGACAGTTTGTATTCGCTAACTTTCTTAATTTTTTTTTTTAGTTTTTAATGTGATAGCTTTATTGCAATTCATATTCAAAACTTAGGCGGTACTTAGTCACAACTTTTTTTTTTTATTTTATGAGCTGTTGCTTTATTGGAACAAGTAACAGAAATGTTTAAAACAGATCGGGAATATTATAGCTACTTATTAAAATGCTTTGTTTTACTCCATTCGAGCTAAACTCGAATCCTACTCATCCTTAAACCAATCTGCTAAAGTTTCATTATATTTTGTCTAGAAACCATCTCAGATATCTTAAGAACAATTTGGTAAAATTTTATTGCAATCGCCTGAACGGTTTATGAGATTATACGCAACACACAGACAAAGTGATCCTGTAGTTCTGTGTGTTACTTACATACATATCTAGAAACCATCCATCCATGTTCTCTAAGGGACATACTGCAAAATTTTTATCACAATAACCATATAGGATCTTATAGGAAACACAATACAATAAGGTTATATAGGTTATGTGTGTACGTATGAGTGTGCATTACTTAAGAATAAAATAGGTGTAGAAACCTTCTCAGATATCTTAAGAACAATTTGGTTAAATTTTATGGCAATCGCCATGGCGGTTTATGAGATTATTCGCAACACACAGACAAAATGCCCCTGTAGTTCCTTGTGTTACTTATCCATTGCTATAATCGTACCTCTGATTGTTTTAAAAACTTTTCTACTCTGATTCTTAAACTGTGCCATGACTCATGATGACTATCACAAAAAAAAAAATTCACACTTATTAAAATTTCTAGTAGTCCATGCATTTATATAAAATCTATCTAGAAACCTTCTCAGATATCTTAAGAACAACTTGGTAAAATTTTATTGCAATCGCCAGAACGGTTTATAAGATTATACACAACACACAAAGTGTCCCTGTATTTCTATGTGTTACTTATCCATTGCTATAATCATACCTCTGATTGTGATAAAACTTTTCTAGGCTAATTCCTCAAATAAGCCATGACTTTTGATAACTACCACAAAAGAAAATCACACTTATTGAAATTTCTTGTTGTCCGTACATTTGTAGCACAATAACCATATTAGGATCTTATAGGTACATAAAGGTTATATAGGCCATAAGTATTTGTATGTGTGTGTGTTACATATAAAATCTATATAGAAACCATCTCAGATATCTTAAAAACAAATTAGTAAAATTTTATGGCAATAGCCAGAACGGTTTATGAGATTATACGCAACACACAGACAATGTATATTTGAATGTGTGTACGTTACGTATAGCATCTGTATTTAGTCTCACCGCTAATTGTGATCTAACTTGTCTAGTCAAATCCTTAGGATTCTAAGGTGGTTAAGTGACCAAAAATATACCACAACTTGTACTCCAACAGATAATAAATGTTATAACTGCGACAAAAGCGGAAATTACATCTAATGACACCCCATATACTCCAGGACTCGAGGTAAACCTTAGTACTTACCATCCTATTTATCATAAAATCAATCTACTAAATTTTTGTTATATTCGCATCAACAGTTTGAGAGTTTATAAGCAACACACAGACAATACGCGTCTGTATGTTTGTTACGATATTTGTACGCTGTTTTATATTTATTTTTGAAGCAAGCGTGCGTGGTGTGTGTGTGTTGACGATTGTATTAGTGTGGAAATGACAATTATTGCTGGCCTCGCGAGGTTATGACATGCCTAACAAGGAATTAGAAACACTTTTTGAACTTTTTCAGTGAAGTCGGACCTTCTTCTTTACTTTTTGCTACCGAAAATGTACTTATAATATATGTCATTCCCTGCTGGTTTTATAAAAACTTCTTATACTACACTCTGTATTACATTTTTCGTTATTATTATCTTTTTTTATATTTTTTTTTTATTATTTTTATATTTTTTGTTCATAATTTTATTTGTGAACTAAAAAGCTGTGTTTGTTTTTTTGCAACTGCTGGCTGCTTCTCCTCTTTAATATTGTGCGCCACCACATATTTAGGCCATTTTAATTACTATCATTTTATAAAACATTCTTTGCATTCTCGTACTCTTCATATTTGACTGACCTAGATTTTCACTTTTTTTCCGTCTCTGCTCTCGTACTTTTCCATTTGTTTAAGCTGCTTAAACAAATAGATTTCACATGTTTCAACTCGTCTTTACTTGGCATGGTTTAATATTTTCTGTGCGATTTCTGTGCACAGCTTAAATAAAATGGAATCTGCTACGGATTTGCAAGTAGGGTGAGAGAGAGGGAGAGAGAGAACCAGCTCTTTAACAGGGGCTGGGAATCATATTGCATATTTGAAATTATGAAAAGAGAATTTATCTTTATTTGTTGCGGATTCCTTTCTGTAATGAATAGCATTGCGACAGATACTTCTTTAAACATTCCTAAACTCTTGCTTGGATCTTAAAAGAGTAATTTCTTTTTTAAAGTAATGTATTTAAGGAGAAATGATATTGTTCCAGTTACCAAAAACGACTTTATTTCAAATATTTGGAAACAAAGTCCGACTTCAATGGAACAGTTCAAAAAGTCTTTCTAATACCTTGTTAGGCATGCCATAGCCTCGCGAGGCCAGCAATAATTGTCTTTTTGACACTAATACAATCGGCAATATACACACACACACCACGCACGCTTGCTTCAAAAATAAATATAAAACAGCGTACAAATATCGTAACAAACATGCAGATGCGTATTGTCTGTGTGTTGCTTATAAACTCTCAAACTGTTGATGCGAATATCATTAAACTTTAACAGATTGGTTTTTTGATGAATTGGATGGTTAGTACAAAGGTTTACCTCTAGTATTGGAGTATATGGGGTTTCATTAAATGTAATTTCCGTTTGTGCCAGTATTTCTTATCTGTTGGAGTATAAGTTGTGGTATATTTTTGGTCACTAAACCACCTTAGAATTCAAAGGATCGACATAGAAAAGTTTGATCACAATCAGAAGTGAGGTTTAATACAGATTCTATACGTAACGTACACACATTCAAATACACATTGTCTGTGTGTTGCATATAGTCTCATACACCGTTCTAGGGATTGTAATAAAATTTTACCAAGTTGTTCTCAAGATATCTGAGATGGTTTCTAGATATATTTTTAATGTGACGCACACACATACAAATACATATGGCCTATATAACCTTATTGTATTGTGCTACCTATAAGATCCAATATGGTTATCTATGGACAACAAGAAATTTGAATAAGTTTGATTATGAGTCCTAGCTCATTTTAAGAAACAGTCTAGAAAAGTTTCGTCACAATCAGAGGCATGAATACAGCAATGGATACGTAACACATAGAAATACAGGGGCACTTTGTCTGTGTGTTGCATATAATCTCATACACCATTCTGGGGATTGTAATAAAATTTTACTATGTTGTTCTCAAGATATCTGAGATGGTTTCTAGATATATTTTAAATGTGACGCACACACATTTAAATACTTATAGCCTATATAACTTTATTGTATTGTGTTGCGTAAAGGATCCTTTATAGTTATGGACAACAAGGTATTTTATTAAGTGTAATTTTCTATTGTAATAGTCATTATGAGTCGTAGCTCATTTTAAGAATCAGCCTATAAAAGTTTCATCACAATAAGAGGTATGCTTACAGCAATGGATACGTAACACATAGAAATACAGGGGCACTTTGTCTGTGTGTTGCGTATTATATCATACACCGTTGGGCGGATTTTAATAAATTTTCACCAAGTTGTTCTCAAGATATCTGAGATAGTTTCTAGATATATTTTTCATGTGACGCACACACATACAAATACATATGGCCTATATAACCTTATTGTATTGTGTTGCGTAAAAGATCCTATTGTGCTACAAATATATGGACAACAAGGTATTTTAATAAGTGTGATTATGAGTACAACTACTTATGGACTATATAACCATATTGTATTGTGTTGCGTAAAAGATCTTATATGGTTATAGACAGCAAAGTATTTTATAAGGTGTGATTTTCTTTTGTAATAGTCATCATGAGTCGTAGCTCATTTTAAGAAACAGCCTAGAAAAGTTTCATCACAATCAGAGGTATGAATACAGCAATGGATACGTAACACATAGAAATGCAGGGGCACTTTGTCTGTGTGTTGCATATAATCTCATACACCGTTCTAGGGATTGTAATAAAATTTAACCAAGTTGTTCTCAAGATGTGACGCACACACATACAAATACATATGGCCTATATAACCTTATTGTATTGTGTTGCGTAAAATATCCTATATGGTGTTAGACAACAAAGTATTTTAATAAGTGTGATTTTCTTTTGTAAAAGTCATCATAACTCGTCTATATATCAAATTTAACTACTCTATTACTTGTCACGCCCCCTACGCCCACTGATAAAAAATAAAAATTTTGTCTGCAATTATCTCTCTAGGACTAAAATACGATTTAGGCACGCCAACTTCGCTCTCTGACCCGTTTTAACATATTTCGTCTGTAAATTTGTAATTGTAGTGTAGAGTACTATCTGTGTACCAATCTTTGTCTTTCTAGGACCAAAATACAGCTGTGTCACGCCCACTGATCAAAAATAAAAATTTCGTCTGCAAATTTGAATCTGTCGTGCCGATTAATATCTGTGTATCAAATGTTATCACTCTAGGACTAAAATACAATTTGGGCGCTCCCACTACGCCCTCTGACCCGCGTTACAAATTTCGTATGCATATTTGTAATTGTATTGTCGAGTACTATCAATGTACCAAATTTTATCACTCTACTACTAAAATACAGTTTTGTCACTCCCCCTACGCCCACTGATCAAAAACAAAAATTTCCTGTGCAAATTTCAATTTGTATCACTCTATCCCTCTACTACTGAAATACGGTTTTGTCACGCCCCCTACGCCCACTGACCGAAAATTTAAATTTCGTCTGTATTTTCGTAATTGTAGTGTCGAGTACTATCTATATATCAAATTTTATCTTTCTAGGGCTTAAATACAATTTGCCACGCCTCCTCCGCCCTCCGACCAGTATGAAAAATTTCGTCTGCATATTTGTAACTGTTGTGTCGAGAACTTTCAATGTACCAAATTTTATCACTCTACTACTAAAATATAGTTTTGACACGCCCCCTCCGCCCACTAATCGAATATAAAAATTTCGTCTGCATATTCGTAATTGCAACGTCGAGTACTATGTATGTACCAAATTTTATCACTCTACTACTAAAGTACAGTTTTGCCACGCCCCCTACGCCCACTGAACGAATAATAAAATTTTGGTCTGCAAATGTGTAATAGCAGTGTAGAACCCTATATATATATCAAATTGGATAACTCTAGCACTACATATCTGCAGACCAGCTTTGGGGAGCAATTACTCTGCTCTCTCTTCTTTCCCCTAATATTTTGACCCCAATGTCAGCAATAGAGACCAAAGTAGCAATATTGTCTCTTCATAGCTATACATTTCTTTAATTTTAATCTGCTAATCAAGCAATGACGAAAACCAACGCCCACTTTTGTAGCCCCCCTCCCGCCCGGGCGGTGTTGTCAACCAAACACCAACATCAGCTGGTTGTGCGCGCCGCCATCAACAACATTTGCATATGCGATTTATTTCCCAAATTTAGTTTAGTTTTTGTTGCTATTAGTGGTCTTCTCATCACAATGGTAACAATAACAACAACAATAGCAGCAGCAGCAGCACACATTTATATGCTAATGTAATGGGCCTGGTTGGAAGTGGTGGGGGCAGCACCGTTACGGTTGGGGGAGGTTTAGGTAAAAATTCATAGTTATTGTTTTAGTTTTTTGTTGTTGTTGTTCTGTTCAAATTCGTTGACAACATAGAAGTGGGAGGGGGGGAGGTAAAAGAAATGTACGCTTGAAAATTGTAAATATTTCTTCAGCCTTTCATTATTTACAATAGTTGTTGTTACTGTTGTGTTATACACACACACACACACAAGTTCATTTATATTCAACACAACAACGATATAGCAAAAACAAAAGTATTCATCACAAAACATTTCATTTTCGGCCTTGTGCTAAAAAAAGAAATCTACACTCAAGAACTAAACTTAGAGCTAAACACAACAACAACAACAGCAAAAACAACAAAAACATCACAGCCAACAAAAAACAGCACATTGCAATAGCTATAGCAGCACCAACAAACAATAAAGGTTTGCTTGTTAATGTAGTACCTTCTCTGTACTAATACATTCTCTCTCTCTTTACTCTCAACACACCCACAACATCTAGCCTGGGACATCAAGCCCCAACCCTCCCCCCCCCCCCCCCCCCTCATTTTTTTAACTGCTGACGTCGGCTTCAGCCGCCTGCCTCTGCTGGCATCAGTGTGTGAAAGCACTGAGAAAATCCACCAGAATGTGCGATGTGAACTGATATGATGAAATAAACAAAACAAAGAGAAATGATGGATAGAAATGCAAAAATCGATAAAAGCAATTAATGCGAAAGTACCCTTAGAACATATACACACACGCACCAGCAAATAAACACAAAATATGTTTGCAGAAAAAGAATAAAAGAAATATTCTCTTATTTTTATTCATTCATACCCATAAACTTGCATGGCACAGTGAATTGATATCAATAATTTGTTGTGTAACAGAAACATTACACAGTACAACATTTTTAGGCTCTTCGATTTGGGACCCAATTTTGAGAACTACACGTGAAAGTAGCCCCAAAAAGAAGAAGTTCTGCATCATTCGTTTTGTCAAGTTACATGCTATAATAGTTTAATATCGATTTGAAGTTAGTAAGTATTGTATAGGGAAATTTGTCACGTTTTAGGCTCTTTTTTGTTTTGAAGGATAAAGAGAAGGGAAGGAGAAAGAAGAGAAAATCGTTATCTTATTCCATTATTATTATGACTTCCTTTGGTTCCTACATGGAACGTAGGACAGTTGGGCATGGAAACTTATTAAAACGCCTACTCGGACTAAGTAGAAAGAGATGAGTCGTTGTGTTTTACATCTAGTATCATCGTGATGACCTGACTAGGTGGTGGGCTCAACCCCACTGGAACATACTACAATGTCACTGTTAAGTCCTGGATCTAATTATACAACACTCAACGAAATATTCAAATTATGCTCCATTCTTATGTGGGGGAACCATGTTGACTGACAAGTAAAAGCTCGAGGCTTGTACTTCGTCCGATTTCGCCCTTGATGTTTTAAAATCTATTTTTTTGTCATATGAACAGTAACCAGTAACCTGCCTCAACACTCTTGCAAACTACAATTATGCACCACACCGCCATCAGCTAGGAAACTAAGGACCCCTTCCGGCCGGCCACAATCCACCATCAGAATACCGAAGTATTCTGCCGATTCGTCACCTTCAGTTAGAAGCAAATCTCCCCATCCGGCTGACCGCAATTACCACCTTCTGGTAGGTACCTTGGTACCCCAACCGGCTGGCATCATCAATTTAACACAAGATTAACACGCTTTGGACAATACACGAACATAAACTGAATAGTTACTATCCAACTTGCTAGAATCTTTCACAATTATAATTTTTTACTTTATGAAGGAAAAAGCCCGTTACAACGTTACAGTGTTCCTGCAAACGCTGTTAAAACATTTTTATAGGTTTGGTGTTATCCCTCACCAATTCGCTGAGAGTGCAACGTCACATTCAACTAAGAAGTCGTTAGATGCACAAGGTTGAGAGATACAAGTATCGTATGGTATCAAGGGATATCCAGCTCCATTTCTCTCGAGCATCAAACTTTTTCTTTACCAGCGTGTCTTTTGGTTCAACCACAGCCACTTCGTGGTACAGCCTAAGCTGTTCCTTACCCAAACGATCAGGCAGGCGGTTTACCTAGAGCATACCGTCCAGGGCATACTTTACCTCCTATAGCATCATCTTTTAACTCCTTGGTCGGAACTCGTAAAGAGGTACATCTTTATTATCGTCTTTTTGCCTTGCATGGCCAGAAAGAGATCCACTTGGGGCGGTTCTCTCGGGTCCGTAGGGGGCGATATTCCTCAAGGCCTCCCGGTGGAGAAGAGAGTCTGTAGGTCTTCTATGTAACTTTCCTCTAAGTGGTCTTGCCTCATACTGGCCATAGTGAGGCAGCTACAAGAAAAGATGTTCTATCGCCTCGAAGTCCTTTACATAAACCGCAGTAGTCCAGTATGGATCAATCTCATTTGCTTGTTAGGTGTATTTGGCTATTGCAATGGTCTGTTAGAATTCCACAGACCTCAGATCACTCCTGCACACGCCTTTCGGGATCTGCTGTATCCGGACCACATTGATCTGTCAGTTATGTAGTCGCTTCCAAAGATCCAACGTCTGCTGGCTGTTTTCCACATGTAGTCCTACACTTTGCCAAAAATTTAATTTTTTTTGATACTGGCTATATAGGTCCTACCCCTTCTGTCAAATCCCATTCAAAATTACCTATTTTTCGGAAAATAAATATTTCTCGACGCCATCTCCGCCCACTGATCAAAAATACAAATTTTGTCTGCAAATTTGAACCTGTAGTGTCGAATACTATCTGTGTACCAAATTTAATAACTCTAGGACTAAAATACATTTTGGGCACGACCTCTCTGCCCTCTGACCCGTAATTAAAATTTCGTCTGCATATTTGTAATTGCAGTGTAGAGTACTATCTGTGTACCAAATTTTATCTCTCTATGACTAAAATAGAATTTGGACACGCCCACTCCGCCCTCCGACCCGTATTAAAAATTTCGACTTCATTTTTGTAATTGTCGTGTAGAGTACTATCTGTGTACTAAATTTGATCACTCTAGGACTAAATTTGATTTTGAGCACGCCCACTCCGCCCTCCGACCTGTATTACAAATTTTGTGTGCATATTTGTAATTGTAGTGTAGAGTATTATCTGTATACCAAATTTGATCACTCTAGGACTAAATTTGATTTTGGGCACGCCCACTCCGCCCTACCACCTGTATTACAAATTTCGTGTGCATATTTGTAATTGTAGTGTAGAGTACTATCTGTATACCAAATTTGATCACTCTAGGACTAAAATTCAAGTTGGGCCGCCCACTCCGCCCTCCGACCTGTATTACAAATTTCGTCTGCATATTCCTTATTGTAGTGTCGAGTACTGTCTGGGTACCAAATTTTATCACTCTACTACTAAAATACAGTTTTGTCACGCCCCCTACGCCCACTGATAGAAAATTTAAATTTCATCTGCAAATTTGAACCTGTAGTGCCAATTACTATCTGTGTACCTATTTTTATCTCTTTAGGACTAAAATACAATTTAGGCACTCCGCCTTCTGACATATATACTGCCAGAACCGATTCATCAGCTTGTGTCATAACTAAGGCTCGTATCTGTACTGTTTTTCGACATCAAAAACTGCGTACTGCTTTTCTCCCTCAAAGTACTGTTTTTCGATACTTCAAAAATAATCTCGAAGAAACACAAAAAATGCGTCAAGAGGATGATTTTTTATCCCCAGCTGTGGTAGCAAAAAAGCAAAAACTTTTTGACAATGGATACAATTCGATTGAGATGGCTGCTTTACGCACTGATTTTTTCGGTAATTTTGCCTTATTTGATTTGAATGCTTTTATACTAATGGAATGAAGTCGAAGCCGTTATGAACAAGTTAAGGCAATACAATTTGTACAATGCCAATGAAAATGCGGTATATTTGCACACCCAATTTAGATATATCAAAAACGAGCGACAAAATTATGCAATGGCCTTCTCTCCATTGCAATGTTTCGATGATTGCGAATTCAAAGAAATGGCCACGATCGTCAGCATCAGTGGAGCGATTCTTCTCTGCAGTGGACAAAACTTGGACGTCAGACAAAACCCGATTAGATGTGCAAACATTGAAAGCGATTTTTACCGTCAAATGTAATATGAAGTACAAATGCGTTGATTTCTACAATTACCTCAAAACGAAGCCGGCATTGCTTATTCAAATTGCTTCAAACGACAAATACAAAACAAACACAAAAGTTGATTCTGGAAATGATTGTTAATTTTTTTTACATATTGAATAAAATATATATGCTATGAAAATTTGTACTGCGAAAAGTACTGTTTTTTCAAATCGATGTACTGCTTTTTTAAAAAAAATTCAGTGAAATGTACTGTTTTTGTTCAAAAAAAATATACGAGCGTTAGTCATAACCCAAGATTCTGAACCATACATCAAGACAGGTAGAAGCAGTATCTGTTAAAGCTGGATTTTTGTTCTTCGAGAGAGGGCTCTGCCATTAAATTGCTAGCTTAGTCCGTAGTAGCATTTATTAGCAAGCAGGATTCTTCTCCGTATCTCGAGGCTGACATTCTTTGTTTTGTTGATGGCGGAGCCTAGGTAGATACAATTATCCACCACTTCGAAATTTCATATTTCATATATTTTCACTGATTCCTTATGTATACTTGAGAAGGCTGCAGTCACATACCGCAGTTTTCTGCTATATCGGGCTGTTGAAGGTGATAGGTGTCGATTTGAATTTCTTGGGTCTTGTCCAGGATTTGCCGAAGTGTGAATAATAGTCGGTGGTGGATTAAGGTCTAAAGGTCTAAAGGCACACTGATAAGGCCTAATCAGATTCGCCAGAATGGGCTTTAGTCTTTCACATAACACACTGGACAGGACCTAGTATGCGATGGGTAAAAGGCTAATCCCCCGATAGTTGGTACACACACTTGGATCGCCTTACTTAACACTCAGATTCCAATCATTGACTATTCCATGAGCAAAATCGTGTTTATAAGCAGGTGCATGCATGTTGGCAGCTCAACGATTTGCCGGCAGTACATCGGCTCCCGAAGCTTTATTTTTTTAAGCCGTGCAATTGCCGTGCTGATCTCGTTTTGGCTCGTTGGTGGACAATCTACTCCATCGTCTATAATTGTTGTGATTTCGTCACTTATGCTGCCTTCGGGAACTATTAGAGATCAAAAGTGTTCCCTCCATACTTACAGCACACTCTGAGCGTCCGTGACCAGATTTCCGTCTCTGTCCTTACAGGTGGGGATCCCTGTTCCAAAATCTATGCTCATCACCTTTTGGTAGAACTTTCGGACATCCACCTCACTGTAGTTTTTGATATCTTGGCTGTCTCTTTTCTTTCACAGACGCTTTTTCCGCCTGAATAGCTTGTCCGTCTCCGTACGCGTCGCCATTGGCTGCAGTTTTGCCTTGTATGCAGCATCCATTTCCTCAGACATTTTGCGCGACATTCATCATCGTACCAGGGCTTGTCTGAGCGTGGTTTTTCATAACCCAGTACGGACGTTGCGGCAGTGGTCATAGAATTAGCAATATGTTGCCACTGTTTGTCGGGAACATCAGAACTAGGGGAGTTTGTTTGATGTAATTGAGAGAGTTGGATGGAGTAGGCATTGGCTATCTCGGTGGTATGCAGCTTTGTGATGTCTAGCTTCTTTTGCATTTGGTTATGAGCATTTTTGGCGCTACTTAATCGTGTGCGTACCTTGGCTGCAACTAGATGCTTATCCCAGTCTATATTTGCACCGCGCATCACACACATGTCCATAACATGTCCATCAATTACCACGTGATCAATCTGGTTTCTTGTATTTTGATCAGGGGATATCCAGGTTGCCTTGTGGATATCTTTATGCGGGAATCTAGTTCTACTCACAACCATGTTTCTTGCCGACGCGAAACTTACCAGTCTGAATCCGTTATCGGATTTGTTGTTGGGTAGACTGAATTTTCCGACTACAATCCCGTTACTTAATTAAGAAAATTATTATCACTGGTAAATCTTCTTAACGTTCAGTAAAGGCTAATCTCTAGTTATTATGCTCAACAACCATACAGCTAGGCAGGCAGACTGACATGACTCAATCACGCCTTAAATGGTCCTGAATCAAATTCACGCTTAAGATACTCGTCTCTCATAATGCGTTATACTTTTCTCGTATCAAATGATATATACCCTTATCCCTCATTTATGCCTCTCCCTCATGCTCCGTCTGACATGCAGCCACTGTTGGTTGGCCCCATTAACTATTATGTTCGTTTTACATTTCAATACAACTTTGCCGACCACTGTGCCTTCATATTGCCAAAACCTCATTATTGTCGACGTCATTTACACTTGCCATCATTATCAACAACGGCTTTGCCTTAATGGTATGCAACAGCAGCAGCAGCAACAAAAACAACGCTATAAACAAAGTTTATCAGAGTATGCACGTGTACACAATACGCGCTCTATAGAGAGTTGAATTACCCCACTGCAAAAACCCTCCCACCCCAAATCCATTCAATTAATCCTGTGCACGAAACGAATACAAAAAAAACACAATGAAAACAAAACTAAAGTTACTCTCTTGTGTGCCATTATAAGGAGAATGGTGGAAGAGTGAGGGCAGAGTAAAAATTCCTTTTGGCATTATTGTGAACGTGTTTTTGTTACTTATTCTCCGCTCTGCCGACACTAATGTCGTCTCTTGCCAGAGCTTGGGTTGCAGCCAACGTCTACGACTCGGTCGTTTAGCAAGGAGATACATATTCTTGTGCTAAGTTGGTTTGAAGGGTTGGGGGTGCGGGCAGTGATGTTGATTATGATGGCTGATGGTTAATGGTTTTTGTAGTGATGATGACGTATGTTGGTGATGATGACGACGGTGATGATGACTTTGTTGTAAAGCCGCTTTTACAGTGTTGCTTCATGTACATTTTAATCCACCTCGGGTGTGTGCGTTGCTGCGCTGCTGTTGTCGTCGTCATCATCGCCGTATCTGCAGTGTTGGTTGGGTGGTGGTTAAGGTTGGTGGGTGATATTATACTGTTGTCACTGCTATGTCGGGTCGGTGCGTATAATAGCGTGTGTTTTGTTTTTATCACCTCCGCTCCCACCGCCAAGGGGTGGCTGCACCAAACCCGCTCTTTTTCTATATGATTTATGCAGTTGTGCCGTGCTGTTGTTTTTTTTTTGCTTGTGTGTATACTTTGAAAATTGGAATTTTTGTATTCTCTCCATTCTCTCGTTTCATTCGCTTTCTGTTGTTCTCTTTCTATGTTTTCGTATTTGATTATTTCCCCATTTTTTTGCTGACTTTAATTTTCATTAAATTTAAGTATTCATGTCGAGCTCTTTTGTTATTGTTGTTGTCGGTTGACGTTACGTCGGTTATCAAAAACAGAGAGAATAAACAGTGGAGAAAAGCTTTAAGAATTTAAGGTCGTCCAAAATTTTACTGCAAAACAAACACAAGAACACAATCAATTAAAGATTTCATTGTGGTGGAGGATGGTCAGGTCACTTTAATGTTTGCTGCAAAATTTCTATAAGGGAAGAGGTTTATAATTGTTTGTGCCGACACAGAAAAATTTATTTAAAAAAAAAAAACATTAAAATTAAAAAAAAAAAAATTTTAAAAAATATTTATTTTTAATAAAAATTACAGATTTTATTGATTTTTTTTTAATAAATTTGAAAAAAAATTTATTTAAAAAAAAGGCAGTTAAAAAATCAATTTAAAAAAATAAATATTTTTTAAAAAATTAACTGATTTTTTGCTTTTTTATATATTTGAGCAAAAAATTTATTTGAAAAATATACGAGTAAATATACAAAATTTTAATATAAAAAAAAATTTTGTAAATATAAAAATTAACATTTTTTAAATATAATTGAAACATAAAAATAAAAAAATATTTTTTTTATATTTTTTAAATATTAAATAAAAAATTTGTTTTTAAGTATAAAAATAAATTTTTTTTAAAATATAATTTAAACAAAAAAAGAAAAAAAAATATTTTTTTTCTATATATTATTTTTTAAATATAAAAATAATAAAAAATATTTATTCTATTTTTATGTTTAAATTATATTAAAAAAAATTTAATTTTATGTTTAAAAAATATAGAAAATTTGTTTTTTATTTTTATATATAAATAATATTTTTATGTTTTTTTTTAACACAAAAGAACGAATCTCTATTTGAAATATTAATAATAATAAAAAAATATTTTTTAAATAAATTATATGTATTATTTAAAAAATATTTATTTATTTTTATATTTAAAATATATTAAAAAATATTTTTTTTTATATTTATTTATTTAAAATTGTTTTTTTTTTTGTATTAAAATTTTGATGACAGAAAATATAATTTAAAAAAAAAATAAAATCTAAGAATTTTTCTTTTATTTAATATTTTAATCATTAAAATTTTTGAATACAAAAAAAAAACGAATCTTTTTAATTCAAATATTAATAATAATAAAAAAATAATAAATATAAAAATAAATAAATATTTTTTTATATTTTTTAAGTAAAAAACATTTTTTTATATTTTTTAAATAAAAAAATATATCAGGCCTGTTCTGTAAATCACGTGATTTCATATCACATGCCGTTTTGAAATCACACGTGTTATTTTTTCCTGTTCTGTAAATCACACGATTTTGTCTTTTTCGGTGTGATTTGAATTTTTCGAAATCACAACTAAACAGCTGATTTTTTGACTTATTTTGTTGTGATTTAATAAGGATTATTCAAGTGAGTAGAAATGTGACGTATAAAGTTGAAAAAGAAAAGTTTAAAGTAAAACGCCGGATGCTATATTTTTTGCTCTGGAAAATTTGCGAAGGACACAACAACGCATAAAAAAGCATTGATTAAATCTTCGAAAACTAAATCAGCTGATGACATCAAGCTAAATCAAATCACAAGCACTTCATTAACAAATCACAAACAAATTCACAAAACAGATACACAAAAAGTAGTGTCTCAAAAAATTGTTAATTTTACAGCATTTATTGCGCTAAATGTGTAATTTTACTACATAAATTAAGAAAAAACACATGTTGTTAATAAATTAAGCAATTTATTTTTAAATTCCTATAAAAGTACTCGTAAAAATAAGCATGTGATTTGAAATCGGTAGGTGCTTAGGTGATCGGTTTGAAATCACAAAATTTCAAAAAGTTTGGTGTGCAGAACACCATTTTTGTGATTTCAAATCACTTTTGTGATTTGTGATTTTCAGAACAGGCCTGTATATTTATATTAAAAAAAACTATTTCAAACTACAAAAATTATTTTTTTTGTATAAAAAAATTTTTTATGACAAAATATAATTTTAAAATTTCAAATAAAATATAAGAATTATTTTTTAATCTAAAATTTTTGTCATCAAAATTTTTGTAATAAAAAAAATAAATTTTTTTATTTGAATTTTTTTTTAAATATAAAAAAATTATTTTTTATTTATATATTTAAATTATACCTAATTTTTTTTTTAATACTAATTTTTTTTTGAAATAGTTTTGTATATATAAAAAAATATTTTTTATATATATACTTAAATTTTTTTTTATATTTGAAAAATATTTTTTATTTAAAAAAAAACTCAAATTTTTTTTTTTTGTATTAAAAAAATTTTGATGACAAAAATATTATTTTGAAAATTGATTTTATTTTAAATCAAAAAATAAATATAAAAATTATTTTTCATATAATATACAAATTGTATGAAAATACTTATTATTAAAAACCTATATCGAAAAATAATAAAAAATGTTAATAAAATAATATCAGTTTTAAATTTAAAGTTAAAATAAATTTTAAATATTTTTTTACATTTAATTTGTTTTTAAAATTATTTTTTAAAACACACAAAAAATATTTATTGAAGAATTTTATTATGAAATAGAGAGGAAGGCAATGATTCTAGGTGTCACTTAATCTTCATCTACGAGCTAACAAAATTTAAATAATTTTTCTGAACTGGTTTTTGGGTAATTAAAAAAATTTTAAAAATAAAATTATTTCGTTTAAGATAGCTCATAGATAAAGAGTAAGTGACATCACTGTCTTCCTCTCTCTTTCCGAATAAAACTCCCCATCAATCGCCATCGGCCATCAAAAAATATTGTTTTTAATTTAAAAAAAAAAAAAATATAAATATGTTTTTCATTGTTCGGTTTGAGATCTTTTCTATTATTTTTAATAGATTTTATTTTACACGAGTTGTGTGAAATGTAAAAAAAATTTTTTTTTACTATTTTTAATTTTTTTTACTATAAAAATATTTTTTTTTTGCTTCAAATAATGTTTTAAATTAAAAAATATTTTCTTTATATTAAAATGATTCCCAAATTTAAAATTTTTTGTTAATAAATTTATAAAAAAATTATAAAATTATAATTATAAAATTAAAAAGCGCCCTTTTTTGGGTTTCCCAATGTCAAACTTATTTTAAAATTTAATATTATTATAAATTGTTTTGAAAGTTAATTATTTTACTTTTCTCTTTTTGTATATGTATACACAAATATTTTTCGCAATCGTATCACATCAATTAACTCCTGCCAGAACTTCTTATACAGCAGCCACATTACATTTAAACAAAGTCTTTCATTCGCATTTGGCTGGAGACTCGATTAATAGGCCCATTCGTTAGCAACATCTGCATATGATGTTGCACAAAGTTATGGCAAGTAAGTGAGAAACGTGGGAAAATGACAGAAAGAAAAACAAAGGATAATGAAATCAAATTAAACGTAAAGAACTTTGAGCCCCATGAAAATCCAGAAAATCAGAGCTACTGTACACAGCAGCCGCAGCTAATAATGTGACAACCACCACCATAACTATAAGGCACTACCACCACGATCACCACCACCACTATTGACGCCACCACCATGTTATTATACTAGTTATACACGTCACCCAAAGGAAGACGAACTGTTAAAGTGTTAAGCCAGTGACTTAAGAGGAACTCTCCCTTGGGTGATGGTAGGTCACATTGATGATAACATAGTATGGCCACACTGTATTATGTTGTAACATCATATTAGCACTGATTGTGTGTAATGTTGTGATATGTTAAGGTGTTGTGTATGTTAGCAGTGGTGGCAGATTATAACATCCCAGCTACTAGGGTGGATAGTTTTGGTATTAATAGTTGTCAATTCAATTAACTTAGTTTTTGAGATACTTTAGTTAACTTTTTAAATGTTACTGTTACATTGTGACTTACTGTAGCTACTAGTGTTATTGTTTTTGAGCAAATTATTAAAATTCATGGAAATTTAAAGAAATTAAAAACTTGCCAACAGTTAAGACGATCAAGAGATATTAATGCAGACAGAGTATATAAATACTTATGCGGTGAGTTAAAATACAAAGAAATACTTGGAGTTTTTTTCAGTTTGAGTACATTATCTTCGACAAAAACTAAATAATCCTTCTTTTTGATACTGAATGTACAATCGTATATAAACTTAACCTTAGAATATAAAAGCATTTAAAAGTTTTGCAGATATCGTCACAGACACTTTTCTTAAGAAGTATACATCATATATATCTTTACTGCCCTCCTAAGAAAGAAAGTCAAATCTTCATTTTAGTAGTTTTATGATATGTAACTTCTAATTTCTATATCTTTTGCGCCTAAAATTAAATATTTTTGAAAATTTTCAAAATGATTCAAAAAAAATATTAGAAATATTTTTAAAATTTGTCACAAATATTTAAATTAAGACTCGAAAGATAGCGAACGTAGAAGTTACGTATCTCAAAAGATGTAGTACTAGACAAATCCTCAGAAAACCAAAACCATTGCCACACCCCTTCTGGTACCTCCCATACAAATGACCGAATTCACACTCATAGTTTTACATACATAACTTTTTTGTAAGTCCACTGAATTCCGTTATATTTTGCCCAAGGAAAACACTTATAGAAATCTGACATAGGAATTAATATAGCCATTTTGGTACCTACGGTTCAAAATGGCAACCATTCAACAACCATAACATTCAAACGACCAATTGGACTACATATATTTAAATTTAACTCGTTTTGCCCACCCCTTCTGATACCTTCCATAAAAATGTAAGTACACTGAGTTCAGTCAAGACGTCATACCCCAAGAAAAACTCGTATGACGCTATCTGAATTAGGAATAAATATATACTACATAGGCCGACCTATTCTGGTAGACATATGTTCAGAAAACCGAAACCTTTTGTTTGTCCACAAATTTTGCACAAGCAAACGAATTCAAAACGGACGCGTTCTGTTTTCCCTTCTTCTTTAATGGCAGCAACAACAGAAATCTATCTATCAGTATCCGCACGTAGAAAGTATTCCAAGCGCTTCGGTCCTTTCCGCTCCGTAGATAGTTCGTCACCGGCCTTGGCATGATGGTCGAAAGTGTTCCCTCCGTATTTGCAGCACACTCTGAATGTCAGTGACCAGATTTTCGTCTCCGTCCTTACAGGTGGGAATTCCTGCTCCAACACTGTTGCTTTTTACCTTTTGGTGGAACTTTCGGGCTTCACCTCTATCCCCGTAATTTTCGATATCCTGGCTCTCTCTCTTTCTTCAAAGACGCTTTTTTTCGCCTTAAGAGACGTGTCATCTTCATCATCTTCCTATTATAACGCTCCGCCACTGCACGCGTTGCCATTTTCTGTAGTTTTGCCCTGTATGCAGCATCCTTTTCTTCAGATTTTTCGCGACATTCCTCATAGTACCATGGCTTTTCTGAGCGTGGTTTCAAATAACCCAGTAGGGTGGTTGCGACAGTGGTCATAGAATTCGCAATATGCTGCTTGGGTGTCGGGATCATCAAAATTAGTGGGGGTTGGTTCAAAGTAATTGATAGAGTTGGTTGGTGTAGGCATTAGCTATCTCGGTGTTATGTAGCTTTGTTATGTCTAGCTTCCTTTGTGATTGGTTACGAGCGTTTTTAGCACGCGTGCGTACCTTGGACGCAACTAGCTGGTGATCCCAGTCAATATTTGCACCGTGCATCACATGCACCTCCATAACGCACAATGCCTTCCATCAATTATCACGTAATCAATCTGTTTTCTTGTATTCTGATCAGGGGATTAACAAGTTGCTTTGTGGATATCTTTACGCGGGAATCTGGTTCCACTCACTGCCATGTTTCTTACCAACGTGAAGCTAACCAGTCTCAATCCGTTATCGAAGGTATTGTTGTGCAGACTGAATTTTACGACTGCTGAACTGAGAGCATCTTCCCTTCCTATTAAGGTATTTAAATCTTCAAGAACAATTTTAATGTCATGTGCAGGGCAGCGTTCATATATTTCCTCCAGACGCTCATAGAGCGCTTTATTGTCCTCATCTTTGTCTTTTGTTGGAGTCGTGTACTTAAATCAGCGAAATGTAAAAATATTTCGCCTTAATGCGAACAGTGGCAATTCGGTCACTTACAGGTCGAAGTCTCCTGCCGACTATGAATCCACATCTATATTCGTGTTTTTCTGCATATAAAGGATGTCACAGTTCTTTCGACGTGTGCATCCCTGTCCCGTCCATCGCATTTCCTGTATGGCGGTGATGTCAGCCTTTTATATGTCAAGGACATCCGCCAGTTGGATAGAGATAGACTACCTAACATTGAGCCTTCTCACATGTGCTACCACTGAACGAATGCTCAAAAAACCGTAAGGTTTACCCCACCCATTAGGAGTAATTTTTACTTTTGAGATTTTTGTGCGAATTAGGAACTTTTTCCTTATAACCCAGTAAAATACCCTTTCGAGGTACCCCCATACAAAATGACCATGTGCATAGAGATATTGAATTGAACTCTTTACAAATTTCTTTTCTACAAGTTTACTACATGTCTGTAAACCTCTGGCCATACTACCGAACGTCTAATCTCGAGCAGTTTACGGTCCAAATGGGGACAAAAAATAAATCGTAAATAATTTAATTAAAAAAATCTTAATTGAATTGAGGTTTGAACTATGTCACTGTACGACACGATTTTTCACCTATGATCAAACTGACTAAATTCTGAAAATATAGCTTTAAAAACAATATACGTATCTCCTAGTTTTTTTAGATCAGCTCATTTAAGTTTTTTACGAGCAATTTAATTTTTGGAGGGAAGCTCCAATACAGCGACTACTTCCTTATCGCAGAACTCTGCAAGTTGTTAACAGATTTTGATGAACTTTTTTTTAATGTTCTACAAATGGCCAGGAGCGGGTTCTGACGAAGCCCAAATTTTAAATTTGTCACAGATTATGGGTGAGGCCAAAAGTTTAAATTTGTCTTTCAGTGTATTAGACATAGGGTGAGTGTATTTATAAGACAGTTCACCTGCTTGAAATTTCAGTAATTTCTACTCTCATATTTATACAATTGCAAAAAATATATTTAACATTTATCTATAACAATTTGTTTCAATTTTTTTCTAATCTATGTAAACTTTAAACTGCAATTTATATCATCAGACACACTTTTCATAATATAAAAAAAAATCCCTTATCTCCTCCTCGTGCCAATCTCTTATCAATGTCACCGTTGACCCTAACATGTGGCAACTGAAACGGAAGCATCTCGTTTCCCGTCTTAACACGAGTGCTCATAACCCAGAGAGAAAGAGGGAGAGGGATCATTGTTTAACAAAACAACAGTTAATAATAGTTGTCACACAAAACAATAAGAAGATCTGCTAGACGTCGATCGAATCGACCGGCCGCCGACGACCCCTTTTCACATTGCGATATTATCGATATTTTATTGATTCGTGTTGTGTTTGCAATCAACCTATAAGTTTTAGTAGCAATAAACCAAAAACCATTTGCGCTCCCCAGTTTACAACAAATTGAAATTGAAATACATAATATTGAAGGGGAGAATTACATTTGCTGTGCCGGAGTTGTGCTCTGTGTTGTGGCTACCAAGCACCAATGGCTGCTGTCATCACAAACACCTGTCAATATTATGGACGCGCACAGAGTATGAGATGGAAAGCAACAGCTTAACAGTCTTGTTTATGGTTTACAATAAAACTTTTAAGTGCAGGTGGGAGGGGTAATATGTATGTATGTATCGCATCTTGTTACTTCCTCTCAGAGGCAGCATTGCAAAAGATCACGCGCCATGGAATTCTAGCTGTGTTGTTGGCTGTTGTTTTTTTCTTTTTCTTCTTTTTTGAGAAGATTACCAGGTTGCCACTTGTTACGTGGTTGCATCAATGTATCCGGGCCTTTGGATAAGGAAAGACATTTAAGCACGACCAAGATGTTTTTTTATTCTTCTTCATCTTTCTTTATCATAGTACGTGCCTAAAATAATTTACCTGGACTTTAAGATCTTTGTTGGATTTGTAGCTAAAGGTCGACGGACGATGCCTGGGGAAAGAGAGACAATAAATGGAGTGAATATAATGGTGTTGCTATCTAGAGGAAAACAAAAACAATACAATCTATAATTGTTTGTCTGCCTTTCGTTGTCGTGGTCGTCGTGCCTGTTTTGTTGTGGTTTAATGCCATCTGTCGCTTATGGTTAAAGTCATGACAACTCTTTGAATGGTAGATGCCATCCGTGTTGAAATGACAATAAAATGATGCTGCCACATATTTTATCATAGTAGCTGCAGGATAAAGCTGCACATTATTGAAAATGTTTTGCAGAACTTAAAGATATAGGTGAAGGAAGGGAAATAGTGGTTGGATAATAGCGCAGAATATGTTTAAAAAGGAATAATTGCTAATAATAAAAATACTTTGAGGTATATGAAACATTTTAACAAAAGTGTAACAAAAAGATGGGAACGGCCGGCTCCGCTCGAATGTTGTTGACAGCAACTTCGCAGTATTAAGTGTCGAGTCAATCGGCGTGTCTAGTAAGAGCTTCTCAAACAGTGACGTTCGCATTCGTCGATAAACAAGTAGGTGTCGTTAGTTTTGAATCTAAAAATAGAAAGCGTGTTAATTCACAACAACGCGAGAAGCTATCCCATACCTCATTCATGGGGTGCAAAGTGAAATTAAGTATTGAGTTAAGTAACAAAAAGCTCAGCTGCATACAAATAATGATCTAAAAGCTAAATGAAACTGACTTACATTATTAACATTTCGAATGTTTAGTTTCATAAATTATAACTAAGAACCATCAAAAACTTGTAAAGGATTTGGGGTAGACATTTTTCTCTATTCTTAAAATATTAAACCTAAAAAAGCTTTGTCAAACATATCTTCAAAAGCTTTGTGATCAAACATTTTGTTTTATTATAAGTGGCCTTTAAGTCATATTTTTACTTTGGAATCTTCAATATAATTGCATAGATCTATGGAGCTTTTTAAAGAGGAAAGCTCTTAAATTTTCTTTCTTTGGATAACTGCCTTACGTTGTTTTTTAGGATTTCAAATTTGCTAAATTTTTTCATAAAATTTTATTCTAAAGACATTAAACTAAAGCAAAAGCTTAAAAGAAGACTTAAGACTTTACAAGCTTTTTAACGTGGTTTTTTTTATATTTTTTTTATTACAAGAGGCCTTGTAAGTCACATTTTTACATTTTTAAATCTTCAATGTAGTTTAATAAACTGAAATAAAAAAACAGTTTACCTACGGAGCTTTTTCAAAGTGAAAGCTATTTAGTTTATTTTTTGTTTGTGGTTAACTGCCTTTCGGTAATTTTCAAATTCGGCCAATTTTTTGATAAAATGTTATTCCAGGACCATTAAATCTGCGAAAGCTTAAATGAAGACTTAACCTTCACAAGCTTTTTAACCATGCTTTTTATTAACATTTTATTTTTAATTTTAATTAGATTAATTTTAGTTTCATAAAATTAAAACCACCATACCTATAAAAGCTTGGTGGAAGATTTAATCTCCAAAAGCTTTCTAAATAGAATACCTCGGGAACTGTTAATATTTTTCTAACTACTAGTACAAATGTCTTATTAATCGTTTTGAAGACTATAATCGAAAATTATTAACCTCTAAAGCTTTTTATAAGCAAAAGCTTTTTTAATTATCTGTTTAAATGTTGATTGGCTTTTAATTTTTGTTTGTTTTTAATTTGGTTCAATAGGTTTTAAAAAGATATTCCCACAACAATCAAACATGCAAAAGCTTTATGGAAAAAATCACCTTTATAAGCTTTAGAAAACTAAATGCCTGTACCACTGTGTCGAACGTTAACGTTCACTTTGGTATTTTTGCGTTAAATAGCTGAAATATGAGTAGCAAATCAGCTGTTTGTCGCAAAAAAAAACCCAAGCGAACGTTAACGTTTTACATCGTGGAACAGGCAGTTAATCTCCAAAAGCTTTCTAAATAGAATACTACCGGTACTGTTACCATTTTTCTAAACACAAGCTCAAATGACTTATTAATCTTTTTAAAGACTTCTATCCGAAAATCATTAGTTTCTAAGCTTATTAAATAAAAGCTTTTTTTTTTTTTTTTTTTTTTTTGTAAAAATGTTGATTAGCTTTTAATTTTTGTTTGTTTTTAATTTGGTTCAACCGGTTTATAAAATGATATTCCCACAACCATCAAATGTGTGAAAGCTTTATTTAAAACTTCACCTTTATAAGCTTTATTAAACTAAATGCCTGTCCCACGATGTCGATCGTTAACATACGCTTTAGTATTTTTGCGTTAAACAGGTGAAATATGTGTAACAAATCAGCTGTTTATCGCAAAAAACAACCCAAGCGAACGTTAACGTTCGACATCGTGAGACAGCAGCAGAGCAGTTAATCTCCAAAAGCTTTCTGTATAGAATACTACGAGAACTGTTAGTATTTTTCTAAACACTAGTTCAAATGTCTTATTAATCGTTTTAAAGACTGTAATTCAAAAGTTATTAACCTCTTAAGCTTTTTATAAATAAAAGCTTTTTAAATTTTTTTTACTTTGATTTTTTTGGTTCAATAGGTTATAAAAAGATTTTCTCACAAGCATAAAATATGTGAAAGCTTAATGGAAAACTTCACCTATAAAAGCTTTCCAAACTAAAAGCTTAATTTCTAAAATTTCTGTAAATAATTGCTAGAAAATATTTTAAAGAAATACATATATCTAATTGCCAATTGTAATTGCCACAAATAGTTGAAACAAACAAATATTTCATTTCTTTCAAATCTTCCTACCAGTTTCATAGAATTACTAACCACAATCTGTAATCCTGTAAAGCTTTTTTAATTTTTTTTTTAAATTTTAATTCGCTTTAAATTTTTTGTTTTGTTTTAAATTTTGTTCAATCGGTTTATAAAATGATATTCCCACAAGCATGTGAAAGCTTTATGTAAAACGTTACCTTTGTAAGCTTTATAAAACTAGATTTCTAATTTCTAAAGCTATTGCCAGAAATTAGTTGAAACATACAAATATTTATTTTCTTCCTAATTATCGTACCAGAATTACCACCCACAAACTTAAAACCTCTAAAAGCTTTATAGGTATAGGATAAAAAAATCACCTTTTTACATCTTTCATTTGAAATTGTTTATTTCATAAAACTGTTGCCAACTCTACTGTTGTTGTTTTAGTTGCAAAATTTTGATATTTTAAAATTCTAACCGCACATTAGCGCAGGGCAATTGCGCCGGTTGCCCCATTTTGAAATGAACTCATTTCACTCGCCGCTTCAACAGCGGCGCTCACACGCTCTCGCTTAAAGCTTTAATGCAATTTCCTACTTGTTCTACTTTTCGCAATAACATTTTTACTTATGGCTGCATTTATTCACTACAATCTGACGGCAGAATAGGACAAAGTAGGGGGCAGCGGCGACGACGGGTAGGGAAGGAAGCAAAAGGCCATTAATACGTGTGTTCCACATTTTCAAATGTGCTGCGCGCGGTGGTACAAATTGTTTTCATTTCAGTTATGTGTTTTATTTTTCATAACTTGCCTTGCCTCCACCTCTGTGCCTCTGCCTCTTTACCTCTTTACAAGAGTTATTCTCAGGCTATATAATGATGATATTATAGTGCGCAAACTGAATAGAGAAATGGGAACGCAGAGGCAGGCGGGTTAAGATGATAAGGTGGTGTTTAGGTACGCAGCTATAATGGGGTGGGGAGGGGCATGCTCTCGTTGATGCCCAGATACTTGTAATCAGTTGCAGGAGCAGTATAACTAAAATTTTTAAAACAAAAAATGAAAAACTGCTAGAAAATCTTCTATTTACAAATGTTATAATTTTTATATGGATTTTTGTTGTATACTCTATTTGTAGGCTTCACTTTCAACCCCTTGGCAGTATGTTGTTGTTATATTTTGTAAAAATTGTTTACGGTTTCATTTTGTAAACTATTAAATAGTATTTGCTTTTACTTCCTCATCTATGTAAACTCATAAATTCTTTTTTTTGTTGTGCTATATTTTTGTTTATTTCTCGCATCGACAGCAGATAACACAGGTGTTAATACCCAAAATACGACCTAGTTTTTGCCTTGATTAGGAATTGGTGCAGCCCCTTGGTGGCGGCTCCATCGCGCTGTGAGTTGTTTGTTGTTGACTTTGGGTTTGTACATTGGAGATTAGGTTTTTGTTGTTTTATTTTACTTTTTTCTTATTCTTTTTTGTTAGTAGGCCTTTAAATTATGTTACCGCCTTATCTCTCAAGGGGCTCGACACGGTACGATTTATTTGATGTTGATAATTATGTTTTTTTTTTGGTTGGAATAATTTTTAGTACAGAAACAAGTCACATTAATGGACATATGTTGCCCACTTATTGGAAGGGTTATATCTGTGTTTGATTAACTGATTTTTCGCTTAAATATTGATTCTTTATGATTCGGTTAAATAATTGTTGACAAATGACTAAAGGAAATTAGGCCAAATTGAAGCATATCTTTTATGGTAAACGTGATAAAGTTATTTAATAAACAAAAAGAGTTGTGAACTGGCCGCATTACATTAATGTAAATAGTTATGAATATGAATATATATCATTTTCTATAGCCCCACCCATAGGGCTGAGGGTATAAAAAAAAACTTAATTTCCCTTTGCACCCCATGAATGAGGTATGGGATAGCTTCTCGCGCTGTTGCGAATTAACACCCTTTCTATTTTTAGATTTACAACTAACGGCACCTACTTATACTTAATAGACACGCCGATTGACTCGACACTTAATACTGCGAAGTTGCTGTCAACAACATTCGAGGGGAGCCGACAATGAAAGAAACAATTTTTTTTTTAAGATGACTGGAGCCAGGTTTGAACCTGCGATCTCCCGCATGGTAGTCGCGTGTTCTAGCCACTATGCTAGAGCCGGTCCCAACTAGAAGCGGCTATTTTAAATTTGAACAGTTTGATAACTTTGCCACACCCCTTTTAGCGCCTTCCACACAAATGACCGAATTCACCCTGATAGTTTTACAGACATATCTTTTTTGTAACTTTGCTGAATTCAGTCATTATTGTAACCTCACCCTACGGGTAGGAGGGAATATAACATTTGATACGGCACAAAATTGTAAAACATAGAAGGATTCACTTTAGACCCTAAGTTTCTTTGAACCAAATTCGATTCAAGACTTTTTAAGTCGTTTGGCTGTCCGGCTGGTACGCACCCCAAAACTACTTGCATTATTGTAAATAGGCTACATGGCCACTCCCCTTTTGATACCTCCTATCAAATATATCATTCCGCCCACTTTAAAAATCGAGTAATAATAAAAAAACTGGAAGTCTGGCCACGCCCCTTCTGGTAACTCCCATATTAATGTACCATTGCGCCCACTTAAGAAATTGAGTAATAATATGAATACAACCAACGCGGTCGAGCCCAAATTCTGTATTTAGTAATGCTACAGCAGTATAGAATGCTGGAGAAATAACTGGAAGTCTAGCCACGCCCCTTCTGGTACCTCCCATACAAATGTTCCATTCCACTCACTATTGAAATCGATTAATGATATCCATACACCCTATGCAATAGTGTCCAAAGTTCCAATGCAATCCATCGCCAAATGATCGGGAATACAAATTTCGTCAGCAAATTTGTAATTGCAGCGCAGATTATATTATCAGTATAACAAATTTTATCTCTCTAGGACTTAAATACAGTTTCGTCACGCCCCCTTCGCCTAATAAAAGCTTTGTTTGCATATTTAAACCTATATGTATACCAAATTGTATCTCTCTAGGGCTAAAAAACAGTTTGGACACGCCCCCTTCGCCTACTGGCCCAAATTAAACATTCCGTCAGCAAATTTGTAATTGAAGTGCCAAGTACTATATATTTAACAAATTGTAAATTTTTAGGGCTAAAATGCTGTTCTGCCACGCCCTCTCCGCCCACTAATCGAAAATTAAAATTTAAATATTCAAATTTGTGTATTTGTGTATAAATACTACCTAAGGATTATATTTTATCTCTCTAGCTTTAAATTTTTTATTTTGTTTTATTTTATTATGTTTTTATATTTTTATTTTACTTAATTTTTTTATTTAATGCTTTTATTTAATTTTTATTTTTTTTTATTGTTTTCAATTTTTATGTTTTTTTCTTTTATTAAATTTTGTATTATTATTTATTTTATTTATTTTATTTATTTTATTTATTTTATTTATTTTATTTATTTTATTTATTTTATTTATTTTATTTATTTTATTTATTTTATTTATTTTATTTATTTTATTTATTTTATTTATTTTATTTATTTTATTTATTTTATTTATTTTATTTATTTTATTTATTTTATTTATTTTATTTATTTTATTTATTTTATTTATTTTATTTATTTTATTTATTTTATTTATTTTATTTATTTTATTTATTTTATTTATATTATTTATTTTATTAATTTTATTTATTTTATTTATTTTATTTATTTTGTTTATTTTATTTATTTTATTTATTTTATTTAATTTATTTATTTTATTTATATTTTATTTATTTTATTTATTTTATTTATTTTATTTATTTTATTTATTTTATTTATTTTATTTATTTTATTTTAATTTTATTTATTTTATTTATTTTATTTATTTTATTTTAATTTTAGTCTATTTTATTTTAAATTTAGTTTATTTTATTTATACAGCCATCTAAATCTACAATAAGCCGCACAACATTGTGCCAATTTCGTTTTCCCCATCACACGTTTCTTTTTTGTCGCTCATCACTATCTTGAGGTATTCTCCTCACCGCCGTCATATGCCGTAGCTGCATATTTATAACTCAAACGTCCATTTGTCGTATTGACTTTGTAATCTTATTTTAAAAGTGTTGTTTTTTTTTATTTTATTTTGCTATTTTTCGCATTCTTCTTCGTTCTTAATTTGCGGTCAATGTATTCATGTGGCATTTGCATAAATGCATGACCGACCAACTAACGCTCACGCCAACAGCATGGCTGACGAACCGAGTCATCCATCGTAGTCGCCGTCGCTGGCGTCGTCATTGAGAACGGCGATTTTACTGTCATGTTATATCCCAGTGTGTGTGACATACATAAAATTTGACATTAAAAACATATGTTTTGACATGTAACTATGCAATGCATATATGAAAATTAAAAACATATGTTTAAATGAAAGCGATGCAAAAAAAACAAAAGCCGGGCGGAAGTGGAAAGTGAAGTGAATGTTGGAATAGATTAAAATATAGCAAATAATTATAAAGATCACGGGAAGGGAGTTGAATTATATTTTAAAAAGAGGAAGAAATTTTTTGCAAATTAAACCGTATCAGACAAAATAACCTTCCAGTAAAATACATTTAAAGTATTCTAATGAGAAAGAATGTTTATTTATAAAAATTTTCTGAGACACGTTTTATTAAGTGAAATACCTTGTAAATGAAATTTAATACAGTGAGTGTATGTAAATAAAGATATTTACGTTTGCATATAAATATATATAAATTCTCCTTAAAACATATTTATTTATTTAATTTAATCCATCGCCACCTATAGTGCGTAAACTAAACTATCGTACTAAACTCTTTTCTAATAATAAGTCATAGCAATGTTTAATCACAATCACTACGATATTAGTTCCATATACGGAACTAACAGACATACACTTACAATTTATCAACAAAAACAACATTCAATACTAATAATATAATTCTTTGAGATTCCCCATGAATCAGAAACTATCGAATGTGATTCCCGCAATTAATTATATTCTATGGGGAAAATGTGAAGAGATTTAATTGCATGGCAGTCAATGTAGATTTTGTAACGTCATGAGATTTAAAGATAAAAATTTTACTATAAAATAAAAATCCCATTTTTAAATTCGTAATAATCGTTTGGGTGGGTATTTTACTATAGGGTGTTTTTTTTTTGCAACGTTTGCACTATAAATTTCATTGATAAAACCTTGTCGACCGACGACATATTGTGTAAGTTTCTGTGGAAACTGTTAAGTGTCAACAATAGTTGTAATTTATTCCCGGGAATTTAATAGAATTTCTTCTCAACATGTCAACCGGCAATTCACAAAGTTGACTATGTCACATATAAATATTTAAAAAAAATAACTTAATATAGGTATGTACAAAATCTACTTGTTGCTCATTTCTTTACACATAGCTCTGGTAACTCTTTTGTTGATCTGCTGCTGCAGCTACTACATCAACCATTCTCGAATGTCATTCTGATTATATGTATGGGTAACGCTCGTATATTTTTTTTGGACAAAAACAGTACATTTCACTGAAATTTTTTAAAAAAGCAGTACATTGATTTGGAAAAACAGTACTTTCCGCAGTACATATTTACATAGCATATATATATTAGACCATTTCATTTTACCAATTTTTTCGAAAAGTCACTGGGATAATATTTTCTAATTCTACTTAAAAAAACAAAAATTTTGGTATATAAAACTTGAAAATTGATCGACGTTTAGGAGTCGCGCAAAATTGTTTAAGGTTTTGGCTGCAAAAAGGCATGTTTCAAAAATACTGATTTACTTATATGATCAAAAGTTGTGATACGCTTGACCGATTTTGATCAGAATAGACTTGTTTTAAAGGTAATAATATTTCACACATTTTCTGTGAAGACATCAAAACATTTCAGAAAGTAGTTTGAGTTTAAGAACCCTTCAAACCTAAAAATTTTAAAATTTTAATTCAAAATTTACCTACTTTTGCCAATTAAAAAATTATTTTTTTTAGTTTTGGCTCTAATTTTTTTATATCTTTAAATGCACAATTGACAAACACTTCCTAACGATACTTTTGATGTATGGCAGGGCCATGCAAGATTTTTAGAATTAGAAAATATATTATCGCAATGACTTTTCGAAAAAATTGGTAAAATGAAATGGTCTAATATGTATTTTATTCAATATGTAAAAAAAATTAACAATCATTTCCAGAATTAACTTTTGTGGTTGTTTTGTATTTGTCGTTTGAAGCAATTTGAACGGCCAGAATCGCCTTCAATGTCTGCACATCTAATCGGGTTTTGTCTGACGTCCAAGTTTTGTTTACTGCAGAGGAAATTCGCTCCAATGATGCTGAAGTTCCTGATAAACATAAAATATATTCAACGATCGTGGCTATTTCTTTGAATTCGCAATCAGCGTTATTGAGATGAATAAATATCTCCACTCACCGATCCACATTCGAAACATTGCCTTCTCTCCATTGCATAATTTTGTCGCCCGTTTTTGATATATCTAAATTGGGTGTGCAAATATACAGCATTTTCATTGGCATTGTACAAATTGTATTCCCTTAAATTGTTCTAACGGCTTCGACTTCATTCCATTAGTATAAAATCATTCAAATCAAAGCAGGCAAAATTACCAAAAAAATCAGTGCGTAAAGCAGTCATCTCAATCGAATTGTATCCATTGTCAATAAGTTTTTGCTTTTCTGTTACTACAGCTGGGGATAAAAAATCATCCTCTTGACATATTTTTAGTGTTTCTTCGAACTTATTTTTGAAGAAAACAATGATATGAATGAATTCGCTGTTCGCCGTTTATATTTCTATTATGTATCAAAAAACAGTACTTTGAGGGAGAAAAGCAGTACGCAGTTTTTGATGTCGAAAAACAGTACTGTACTGCGAAAAACAGTACAGATACGAGCCTTATGTATGGGGTATGACATTTGTATAACATTCAATTGCATTTTTTCATTTAATTAGATTCTGAAATAACAAAATATTTAAAAAATACCCTATTAATAATTTTTAATATCGATATTAATAATTTATTTTATTTTTTTTATTTTTTTTATTTTTTTTTATTTATTTTATTTATTTTATTTTATTTTTTTTTATTTATTTTATTTATTTTATTTATTTTATTTATTTTATTTATTTTATTTATTTTATTTATTTTATTTATTTTATTTATTTTATTTATTTTATTTATTTTATTTATTTTAATCATTTTATTTATTTTATTTATTTTATTTTAAAGAATAATAATAACATTATTCTTTAACATTAAACACGATCGACTAAAACTAACAAACAAACAGTTTAAAATATTTTATTTTGTTTTATTTATTATATTTTATTCTATTTATTTTATTTATTTTTATTTAAGTACAAAATATTTCCTTAAATTTAACTTTTATTAGATTTTTCAAGAATTCAATTTGAGTTTTTTATTTTTGCGTTATTTTATATTAGTAGAAAAAAGTTAATTTATTAAATTTGTTTTTAAATTTAATTTTTGCATTTCACCACTTTCCATAATTTAATTTATATATACAAAAAATTTGATATGTCTTACATTTAACAAATCGTCTTATTCCCCTGATCCCCACCATTTAGTCTGACAGTTGTTTAGATATTTGTGACTTAGTACACTCTGCGCCAATAATCGCCTTGCTGCACACTCATTTGTTTAAATGTAGTATTATTAACATCCTTACTTTATATTTACATTACTCATCTGTAGCGTTATTATTTACATTTCTACATTCATTCTTTATAGTGCACATAGTTTTGTTTACACTCTTGCCGCGCTCTCTGTGTGCCTTCGCTATTCGCTGAATATCTATTTTCACATACACATAGATTGGTGTATACTATGTGCACAAATAGTATAAATCAAAATGTTTATTATATGCATTTGCTGCTATCCTGGTGTGTGCATTCACAATTGCAATACCAACCAACTCAAGTTTTACACACATACTCGTATATTAGATAGAGAGAGAGAGCGAGCGAGAGGAAATGATAAGTGGCAAACATACGTAAACCATTTGATAGTTTTGTATCTTCTATTTCCTCGATGGGATACGAAGAAATTTGTGGAGGTGTCAAATTTGGATATTTGAAATAGTAAATGCATTTTTTGGGGGGTTGTACAGGTTGGGGGGATCTTGCAGGGAAATTGAAACATTTTGAAATATTTTTCATAGAATTTTGCTATTTATTTTTAGGATGTTTGTAATACACAGTATTTTAAGGGGAAAACTGTCGATGATGATGACATCATTTATAGCAGACGATCTGAATAGATTTAAAATTCTTTGTTTTAATAGCATTGAATGTAATTTATTAGTTACGACGTACATTATGTCTCTTTATGCCAAAATTCTGATTTATTTAATAGGCAATACAATTGAAATTGAGCAATTGCCTTACACAGTACACAACACAGGATTTTGGGACTCAATTCTTCGAATTGCACGTGAAAGTAGTCCCAAAAAGAAGAAGTTCTGCATTATTCGTTTTGTGAAGTAGCATGCCATTGTAATTTAATATCGATTTGAAGTTAGTAACAATCGTTAAGGGGAATTTGTCACGTTTTATGCTCTTGCTTGTAATTTTTGGTATTATAAATCATTCTATTGGATACAAAAAATTTTACTATTTGATACAATTGAAATGTTATTGTATTGTACCTTTTACTACTGTATTATTGTTTCTGGTACAATTAATGTACTTTTTTGTACATTAAACTGTACCATTTGGTGCAATAGATTGAACAATTTTCTGCAATAAACGTAATTTTTAGTGCAATAAAAGTAATTTTTAGTGCAATAAATTTAAATATTTGGCACAATAAACTTTTTTATGGTACAAAATGGTAAATTTTTGTTCTAAATCATTTACTGGCGTTCATAACATATTCAAGTGCATTTGTTTTACAAAACACAGTTTTGATCAAAATCACCCTTTTTTGTTTTCACGTTCCCTTGGTTTCGTATTATTTCTTTACTAAAAGAACACCATTGTCGTAATTTTATATCTCAATTTTATAATATTATATTTTATTTCAATTCAAATAATTTTATTTTATTTTTTTTTTTTATTTTATTATATTTAATATTTTTATTTAATTTAGTTTTATTTCATATTATTTTTTTTATTTATATAAATTTTTTATTTATCAATTTAATTATATTATGTTTTATTTCAATTCAAACCATTTTATTTTGTTTTATATTATTTTTCTTATTTAAATTATTTTTATTTGTTGTGTATTATTATTTAATTTTTTTTTATTTTACTTTGTTATATTTAATATTTTTATTTAATTTAGTTTTATTTCATATTATTTTTTTTATTTATATAAATTTTTTATTTATCAATTTAATTATATTATGTTTTATTTCAATTTAAACCATTTTATTTTGTTTTATATTATTTTTCTTATTTAAATTATTTTTATTTGTTGTGTATTATTATTTAATTTTTTTTTATTTTACTTTATTTCGTTTTTTATTTTGTTTATCTACTTAATTTTTATTTTTTATATTTCAATTAAATTTTATTTATTTCATTTCAATACATTTTATTTATTTTATTTTGTTCTACTTCATTTTATTTTGTTATTTTATTTAATTTTTATTATTTTTGTATTTCATATTATATTATTTCACTTTGTTTCATTTTATTTCTTTTTATTTTATTTTATTTTTTTCATTATTTTATTTCATTTTTTATTTTGTTTAATTTATTTATTTTATTTTATTTCATTTCATTTCATTTCATTTCATTTCATTTCATTTCATTTCGTTTCATTTCATTTCATTTCATTTTATTTTATTTTATTTTATTTTGTTTTATTTTATCTTTTTTTATTTTATTTTAATAATTTTGATTTTATTTTTTTTTTTATTTTAATTAATTTTATTTTGTTTTATTTTATTTTATTTTATTTTATTTTATTTTATTTTATTTTATTTTATTTTATTTTATTTTATTTTATTTATTTTATTTTATTTTATTTTTTATATTTCAATTTAATTATATTTTATTTTAGTGTTTAGTTTCTATTGAATTCCTTGAATTGTTTCACATTTCACATAGAACTCTGTGTCTTAAAGATCTGGCATCTCTTTTGATGATCTGCTACTACTGCACCAACTATATCAACCATTCTCGAATGTCATTCTCTCATTCTAATTATACGTATGTAAAGGCCATGTGTGTATGTTTTATTTGCGTTTTGTATTCATTATGACAATCATTGCAATTATTTGCACCTTTTCAACGTTGCTTGGCTGATGCAAATTACTATTCGTGTATATAAAGAGGGATGCGATGGGGGGCCTCGCTTATGCTGATTACAGTTTATGTTATATATTAACATTTCTTTTTTATTGTTCATAATAACTACATCATATCATGTACACTGTAGTTAGCACTGCTAATTGCAATGTACTACTCTCATTCCTTATGATTGTTTTATTTTAGTTTTTTTTTTTTCTCTGAATACACATGTGTTGGCTCGCTTTTTTTTTACTCTACTAACACACACATGACCTTGACATAAAATAATAATAATAACAATCGTAGTGTTTCAAAATATAATAATAAAAAAATATAAGCGCAAAATTTTGCACTAAACAAATGCGTGTGTATGTATGTAAACACAAACATACGTACACACGTTACACAGCTATGCCCACAAAATTAAAGTGAAACTTCTCTGCATGCATTTCTAATTGACACTTGTGTTTTACACTTTTCTTTAAGGTTTGTACATTGCCGCTTCGCTCACCTCATGCAGGGGTAAAGAAATTTAGTATAAAGTGAGAATGCTGTGTGTTCACATAAACAAACTTCATTATGTATGCATCGATTTTTATAAAACACGTAAAAAAACGACCCTACTGCGCCGCCACCCCTATTGAAACTTTAAACATTAAGAAAGTATAGAACAGTAAAAGAGAAGAAACAACATCAACAACAATAAGTGGGGGTGTGTTAATGATTTAATAACAAAATGTCGTCGAGAAACAAATCAAGAAAACGAGTGATTTAATTGTCACGACATTTAGTAGAGCGGGGGAGTAAACGAATGACTGAGACAATATCACACATAACCCAGTAAAGGAGGTCAATGACATTTTACTTAGTTCTTTACCATTTATTTTTTGTTTGAAGTAGTAAACGGATGGTTTGTTTTGTTATTTAGATTTTTCTAATATTGTTTGGGATTTGTTAATAAGTTAATTTCTTTTTATTACTGAATAGTGAGGGAGACATATGATGAACTATATATATTGCAAAAACGGTAAAAAAAAAGCAGCTAAATCAAAGTATTAAATCATTCCTTTATCCACTGACATCACTATTATCGTCTCGACCAGCAGCGGCGAGCATTTCGTGATTTTCTTTCTGTTTTATTTTTATTCGACAAGCTGATATTATTAATAAATGCTATTGCTGCTGCTGCTGCTGCTATTTATCAATAACCATAATAATGAAATATACTTAGACTTGACCTTGTCCATGTGTAGTATCTTTCTATTGTTTATACAACGTACATTCACACAAGTACATATATGTTTATTATCGTTCGCGTATTTTTTTTATTGTTTTCATATTGTTAATAAATGTAATAATATTGCAGCAGTGTGTTGCTTTGCTATACTACTAACTGGTAATTGTTAATAGTTTTAAGTTGTTGGCGTTGTTGTTTTTGCTGTTGTCGTGTATTTTCGAAAATGCTGTAATAATAAACAACCACACAAACAAACAAAAAATGCAATTTGCGTGACCATGAATAAATTGCACAATAATGATAAATTACGTTAAAATCACATTCAAATGTAGAAGTTTTTCTAGTAAACCAATGCAACAACACAGCAACGGCAACAATTCTAAATTAGTTATAACAATTTATTTTGTAATCATTGAATAGCTTCATATTATAAAAAGGTGTGAGTTATTGTATATTTGTGGGTGTGTGTAATTTAGTAAAATAGTGTGACGTGAAACATCATGTCTTATGACGTGCGAGGGGGGGGGGGGGGGCATTTGTTCGTGGTTAATAATTGAGTTAATAATAATGCATTCCAATGGGGATCGGGTTGTAGAAATTCAGTGATCAACTAACATTTGAGGAATAAACCTTCATGGGTTTTATTCTTTTTAGAGTGCTTTGCTTGCTATTCCTGGATTGGAAAAGTATAGCTTCTAATAAAAACATTTTTATATATCTGGCAACTCTGCCACCTATTCGTGTTTATTTTAAGGATATAAAAGGGTTGCATTTGGCCAAAGTTTAGTTACTGCATATTTTTACTAAAAAAAAAATCTCCCTTACAAATGTTAAACAGTTGCATTTTCTTTATTAAGACAACAAATGACTTACTGTAGTGAGCAATGCTTGCAAAAGATTCGCGACAGAAGTTTTTGTTACCGTAAAAGTTCCTTTGGATATAATGAAAATATTTATTGTCTCACTTGAAGTACTTTTTGGTACAACAAATTGTACTTTTTGTTATAATAGACATACATTTTGGTAAATTATATTATTTGGTACAATAAAAAAAAACTTTTTTGGTGCAATAAAAATACTTTTTGGTAAAGTATCTGTACTTTTTTTTACAACAAATTGTACTCTTTGTGCAATAAATTGTACTTTTTGGCGAATGGACGTACTTCTAGAAACAATAAATGCATTTTTTTGGTACCTTTATTTGTACTTTTGACAAATAATGCACCTTTTGGTGCAATAAATTGTACAATAAAGTACTTTTTGGTAAATAGAAGTACTTTTTGGTACTATAATTGTACTTTTTGGTACCATAATTTGTAATGTACTTCGTAGTACAATAAAATGTACATCTTTTTGTTACTTTTGATGTACATTTTGGTACAATATTTTTTTACTTTTTAGTACAATAAATGTACATTTTGGTAAAATAAATTTATTTTTTAAAAGAATTAAAGTACTTTTTGGTGCAATACAAATATAAATTGTACTATTTGGTACAATAAAAGTGATTGTAGTACAATAAATTGTACAAGAAATGTACTTTGTAGTACATTAAATTGAACTTTCTTTAAGTATTAAAGTTATTTTTGTTACAACATATGTACTTCTTGGTACTATAAAAGTATTTTTTGGTTCAATAAAAGTTCTTTTTAGTAAAATAAATTTACTTTTTGATACAATTAAAGTACTTTTTGGGGCAAAATAATATAATTTGTACTACTTGTTACAATAAAAGTACTTTTTGGTCAATAAATGTACATTGTAGTACAATAAATTGTACTTCTTGGTGGAATAACTTGTAACTTTTTACAATACCTATACTCTTTGATACAATAAATTGTACTATTTGGTACAATAAATTGTTATATTTGTTACAATAAAATTACTTTTTTGTACAATAGACGTACATTTTTGCAATATATTGTACTATTTGGTACAATAAATGTACTTTGTGGTACTATAAATTGTACTATTTGATGCAGCTAAAAAAATTTTTGGGACAATAAGTTGTACTTTTTTGTACAATAAGAGAAGATTTCGGTACAATAAAAGTACTTTTTGGTACAATAAATTGTACTATAAGGTTCAGTAAATTGTACTTTATGCTACAATAAACTGTACTATTTGGTACGATAAATAGTAATATATGGTACAATAAATTGTACTATTTGGTACAATTGAAAAATTTTTGGTACAATAAATTTAATTAATTGGTGCAATAGAAGAAATTTTTGGAACAATAGAATCTACTTTATGGTACAACAAATTTTACAAATGTACAATAAATGTACATTTTGGTACAATTAAAGTACATTTGGGTACAATAAACTATCATTTAATGCAATATATTAAACAATTTGGTACAATAAAAGTTATTTTTAGTACAATTAAATTACTTGTTGCCTCACAAAAGTACTTTTTGGTACAGCAAGTTGTACTATTTAGTACAATAACAGTACTTTTTAGTATAAAAATTTTAGGATTTGGCACAACAAACGTACCTTTTGGTACAAAAAAATTTTTATTCATAAAAAACATATAAAAGTGCATTCGTTTTACAAAATACGATTTTTCTCATTAGCGTTGATCCGGCAACCACCATTTTCGTTGTTTGTTTACATTTGTATAAAAAAATGTCTAACAACAGGGATGGACAAAAAATTTAAATTTTTGCCAAAATATTAATAAATGATTCCAATTTCAAATTCCAAAATCCGAAACAAAGTTATTAGAATTGTGGCAGGAAAATATTGCAGGTTTACAAGGCGAATTATAAAAATGTGTTAGCTGCACAACAGCTGACATTATGCTTAACTGCAGTGTAAAACCACTTTTTAGCATTTCGCATTTTCAGCTCAAAATGTGTAGTCTTGAAAACGTTTTCAGCGCAGGACTCTACTATTTACAAATTATTTATATCTAGATCACTACATGATCAACATATGTACTCTTACAACTGGCAGCCATGCCACCGATGTATACGTGTTTATTTTAAGGAACTAGAAATTTTGTATTTTAACTATAGATTAACAGCTGATTATGATTACTTAAATTTAAGCCAAATAAAGATGATGCCATCTAAAATTACAAAATGTTATTCTTAATGAGTTATCGAAAAATTGCGAATATTTATAAATATATTTCCTAGTTACAATTTATTTACAATTTTTTCTTATTAAAATAAAATTATCCTGATTTCTCATATCACATTCACAGTTTATAAACTTATTTTCTTAAAATTTCCTTTTAATTTAGTTTTAAGTTTTGCTTCAACTTTTTTTAAGTTTTTCTTTGAATATTCTATTTATTTTTGACATTTTTCTCCCATTTTCTATTTCTTTTTTTCAGACTCTATAAATATACGGGGCAAAAAAAAAACATAATAAATACTTGTAAAACAAAACTAGTATTCTGACCAGAGAAGAGAAATCTGTAATGCGAGCAAAAGACGCGCGTGCGTAACTTTTAGAACGACGGATTACGTAATGACATGCCAATACGCTAATATTGAGCATTTTCGCTGTTAAAAATGTTGCATTCGAACGAAAATGTATCGTTTTGTTAATGTACAACAACATAAAAGCCGAACAAAATTACGCAACTATCATCAGTTATTGTTATATTTCGTTAAGATTATTAATCAAAGTAACGTAAACGTAAGCGCAAACGTCGCAGACAACGTTGCCACCGTCGCCGTCGCCGTGACATTACAATACGTAGCTTCTTGTAGTGCCGAGATTATTATCATTATTATTACTATTATTATTACCACTGCTGTATGTTGCCATCATCAACATAGTAGTAGCAGTAATAGTGGCAACTCTTCTTGTACGTTTGAATTATACCGATTACTCGCAACTACATGTCGGCAATTATAACGTTAAGCTAAAGTTTAAATTACAAAAAATAATAAAATCACATAATCGTTTCTCAGCGCTTGTTAATAAAAACGGAAGATATACAAAAATCAAGACAAAAAAGAAGAAGAGAAAAAAAAACAAAGAATACAACAACATCAAACGCAATAAAGATAACCAAACCTAACCTCCTTCCTGCCATCATTACGTAAAACTGAAACAACTTTTAATTATTTTTTAATTATTTTATACCAACAATCAATATAAATATATATTGTGTTATAATTTCGGTAATTTATTTTGCTACCCATACAACAACAACAACAAAAAAGAAAAGCCAATCCATATTTTGATTTGCATTAATCATAAAAATCATTAGAATTAATAATAATAACAACAACAACAAAAGTAAAAAATAATTAAAATATAACATAAGAAAAAAACGAGACAAAATAAAAAAATAATAACTGCCTTTACAACCCTCAAGAATAACAACAACAAAATTATAAGAAAACAACAAACAAAATAAAAATAAAAAATTAATTCGAATCGCTGTAGAAAATCAACGTAAAAACTACAACAAAAACACCCACCGATAATCTGGCATCTCTCTCACGTGAATCTAACGAGATCATCAACGCATCGCTCGTGCGTATCTGAAAAGCAAGCAAAGACAGACGACGACGACGACGCAACCAGTAAACACCACCAAAGAGAACAAAAATAAGAAAAAAAACACCACTAAACGGAAACAGGAAAAGGAAAACAATCAATTCTCTCCCTATCTCTCTCGCTCTCTTGCTCTTAATACATCTCGTTCACTGAAAACCTGAAAACAAAAAACATTCATCGATCCATCCAACCACCATCAAAACAACAAAGAGAACAGCTGACTTTTTATATAAACTTGAAGACCACAACGAACACACCAAAAGTAACAAACACCACATCCACATCTTAATACAGCGCGCAGCTCCTTCTGAGACTGCATTATTTGCATCATTTGTCGTTGTACGCGCGATCGTGCGTGATCGTTTTCACTTCAAATCAGCTGGCCCGGCCCCATTATTGCATTGCACGCGCCGAAAATCTGTTGTCCCCAACGTGTATCACTTGAAGAGATATGGCAACACCTCAAGTCAAAGACTTGGTGTTGCGTTCGCCAGCTGGTTCATCAGAGGTCATAACATTCGCATGGCCATTACAAGTTGGCACTGGCCAAGATCGTCACGATAATGGCATCGATATTATTGATACAATTAAATTTGTATGCGATGAACTGCCCAGCATCTCGTCGGCATTCGAAGAGATTAATCTTAATCATATAGACACTGCCTGTTATAAGACTATGACAAATCTTGTCGATCGTTTTAATAAGGCTGTTGATAGTATTGTTGCATTGGTAAGTACATACACTCTTACAATTGTTGTCGAGATAATTATTAGTTTTTATTGTTGTAACATCATTATCACATTATTAGTTAACTTGTAGTACTTATAAAAAAAAACACATTTGTAGGTCGCGCTATGGTCTAGCTAAAATTATAGAGGATATTTAGGTCCATACTGTTTGTTTTTCCTGGCTGTGCAAACAAATTCGTATCTTTATGCCGCAGACGCCGAGGTGCGTCTTTTTTAGAAGGGCCTCATAGTGTCCGCTTGTTTATTCTTGTCAGCTGGTTACCGGTTAAAAAAATAAGCACGAGTCATTTGTAATTTCTTTTTTTTGTTCTATATAGTATTTGATGCGTTCTAAACATGAAATATGACAACAAACGGGCGATTTTTTGCATTTCCTACACTTTATTTAAGTTTTTTCCATGCAGAAATAAAATTAGAATTGCCTTAACGAATTAATTTGCTAGTCAAGTCAATTTCCGCAATGAATCTTCGTTTCTTCTAATGAGTGTCAAACATACAATTCGATAGTTGCCAGACCTCAATTAAGTACACAAAAACCCTATAATGCTATGACATTTCAACCAGAGGTCTGCAACGGTACACATTTTGTAAAAGATGAATATGGGGAAAATATATCAAAATTAAATTACACCGGGACGCATTTTCGCATTATTCCGCATTTATTTAAAGATGCGGCCAATATACTAAAAATTTTTCATGTATTTGTTGTTGGAAACATGTTAGCATTTTTTCGCATCCATATAAGATGCGGAAATATGCACTGGGTTGAGCTGAATTTTAGCGATTTTTCTCAATAATGTTGATCCGGCAACCACCAATTTCGTAGTTTGTTTACATTTATCAGAAAAATTAATAACAGATTATTCCGAAGCAATGTTAATAGATTTGTGGAACTATAATATTGGCGGTTTACAAGGCGAATGGAAAAACTTGTGAGTGATTTTGTCGAAAAGATGTTGTACTCTGAAAAGCTGAATTTAAGCGATTTTTCTCAGTAATGTTGATTTGGCAACCAACATTTTCGTCGCCTGTTTACATTTATCGATAAAAAAAATGCCGAACAACATGGACGGACAAAAAATTTAAATTTGTGCATAAATATTAATAAATAATAATTCCAATTAGTCAAAAGCATTCGCGCTTTGTGGAATACTGCCTCCGAAACTATTTTAATAGGTTTGTGGCAGGAAAATATTGCAGGTTTACAAGGCGAATGGAAAAACGTGTGAGATAAGCAACAGCTGACAATATGCGAAACTGTGGAGTAAAAAACCACTTTTTAGCATTTCGCATATTCAGCTCAATATGCTTATCTGGTGTAAAGGCTATTATATAATGATCACAATAAAAGTACTAGTTAATATAATTAGAATGCATTTTGGTACACTAAAAGTAGTTTTTTGGTACAAAATAAAACCTTTTGGCACAATTAAAGTATTTTTTGATTACAATAAAAATACTTTTTGGGTACACTAAAAGTACTCTTACGACCATTTTGGCGCAATTAAAGTACTTTTTGAGCACAATAAATTTACATTTTGGTACGATTTAATATAAAATATTTACTTTTTGATTACGAATAACGCACCAATGGTAAAAAAGATACTTTTTGGTACAATAAAAGTACTTTTGTACAAAAAGGTACTTTCGGGAAAAATGTACTTTATGATAAAAAAACGTACTTTTTGGTACATTGCTAAGAAAAATTTGAAAATTATATATAAAATTACATTAAAAGTACTTTTTGGGTACAATTAATGTACTTTTTGAAATATACTTTTTGGTACAATGAAAATACTTTTTGGTACAATGAAAATACCTTTGGGTACGAAAGAAGTAAATTTTTAATAGTACTTTTGGGGTACAGTCAAAGTACTTATAGGAGCGAAAAAAGTACTTTTTTGATATGAAAAATTTACTTTTTGGTACAATAAAAGTACTTTTTGGGTACGAAAAATTTTACATTTTAATTACGAATAAAGAACCAGAGGTAAAAAAGATACATATTGGTAAAATAAAAGTACTTTTGTACAAAAAGGTACTTACTGGTTAAGAAAAATAATAACGGTAAACTTTTGTACAATGTAAGTACTTTTTGAGTACTTTAAAAAGTAAATTTTTGAAAAATAGTACTTTTTGTGTACGAAAAATTTACATTTTGATTACGAATAAAGTACCAATGGTAAAAAGATACTTTTTGCTACAATAAAAGTACTTTGTACTCTGTGATAATAAACGTACTTTTTGGTACATTGCAAAGAAAATTAAGAAAGGTATATAAAAAATTGATCTCGGTCGCTTTTGCTGAACAGAATCAGTATATGTCACCTGTGCGCCAAATCTCTATCAGTTCCCCTTTTTGTGTCCTTTTCGTTCTTATTTCAAGAAACGTCTGAAAAGAATATTAAAAAGGAACTTTACACCTTTTAAATGTTGTACAAAATTGCTGCTTAGAAAAATCTACTTGATGTGAACCCACCAAGAACAAAAATCGATATTTCCAACTTTTACTTATCCGTTTTTTACTCTTTTCAAAGCACTGTGTGAACGACGACCTAAATATTTTGAGTATCTAGGTTTCTTATTGTTATAGTGCATTTTCGATATAAAATGAAATTTAACGACGAATTTTTTTGTGAAACATGACAAATTTCTTTCTCTACTCCTTACTTGTCCTTCTCGTACCTATTTTAGAAACCTGTAAATTTTAGGACCTGTAAATTTGATTTTGAACGTTGAAATGTTGTACACAAATGTTGCTCAGACAATTCTACTTGAGGTGCTTTAAGACCAAAAATCTATATCTCCAACTTTTACTTATCCTTTTGTGTCTTTGCAAAGCACTGTGTGAACAGCGACCTATATAGTCACAGCATCAAGGTTTCTTATTGTTTTTGTGCATTTTCGATGTAACTTAATAACGAATTTTTTTGTTAAACAATTTAACTCTTTCTTACGTGACATTTTCACCCTTATTTCAAGAAACTTCAGAAAAGGACCTGTAAATGGAACTTTACTACATTCAAATGTTGTACAAAATTGTTGCTCAGAAAATTTTACTTGGAGAGCTCTAAGACCAAAAATCGATATCTGCAACTTTTAGTTACCATTTTTTTCACTTTTCAAAGGACTGTGTGAGCAGCGATCAAAAAAGAGTCAGAGATCTAGGTTTCTTATTGTTGTAGTGCAATTTCGACATCAGTCAGACGTCTTTTATGAAATTTAGCAAGGAATTTTTTGTAGAACATTTTAACTCTCTATCTGAACTCCTCACGTATCCTTTTTGTCCTTATTTCAAGAAACATCAGAATAGGAACTGTAAATGGGACGTTACTACATTCTAATATCGTATCAAAATGTTGTTCAAAAAATTTTACTTTGAGAGCTCTAAGACCAAAAATCGATATCTGCAACTTTTAGTTAAGCACTGTGTGAGCAGCTACCAAAATGGTCAAAAAACTTATTTTTTTATAGTTTTAGTGCATTTTCGACATCAGTCAGTTGTATTCAATGAAATTTAACAAGGAATTTTTAAATCTCTATCTCAACTTATCACGTGTCCTTTTCGTCCTTATTTCAAGAAACGTCAGAAAAAGGCCATAAAATTGACTCTTTTTGACACCTTTTAAAGTTGTAGTACATATTAAACATCTCCTTTATTTTCTCACTTTACGCTTTTATTTACATCCTGTTAAGAATCTTTTCAATTAATAATTATTTCTTATTTTTGTTTTCTTCTTTTTTTGTCAACACAGGAAAAAGGAACCTCACTGCCCGCTGAGCGTCTTAATAAATTCGCTCATCCAAGTCTTTTAAGACATATTTTACAATTAGTTTACAATTTTGCCGTACTCGATCCCGATAAGCTCAACAATTATGAACCCTTTTCGCCGGAAGTATATGGCGAGACTTCATACGAACTGGTCCTGCAGATGATCAAACATGTAAATGTCACAAACGATGATACCTTCATTGATTTGGGATCCGGCGTGGGTCAGGTTGTACTCCAGATGGCCGGCTCATTTCCCCTCAAGACGTGCATTGGCATTGAGAAGGCCGATACACCGGCCCGTTATGCCGAACGCATGGATACATTCTTTCGTCAGTTCATGGCCTGGTTTGGTAAACGCTATTGCGAATACAAACTGATCAAGGGCGATTTTTTGGTCGATGAACATCGAGAGAAAATCACAAGTTCATCGTTGGTATTTGTGAATAATTTTGCTTTTGGACCGAATGTGGATCATCAGCTAAAGGAAAGATTTGCCGATTTAAGAGATGGTGCTCGGGTAGTGTCATCGAAATCATTTTGCCCGCTGAATTTTCGTATAACGGACAGGTTAGTTGTCATAACGATAAATTGTGAAGTTTTTGACATTAATGTTTTTTTTTTTTATTTTGTATCATTTTGAATTCTAGAAATCTTAGTGATATTGGCACCATTATGCATGTCAGCGAAATACCTCCCTTAAAAGGATCTGTGTCTTGGACCTGCAAACCGGTTTCGTATTATCTTCATGTCATCGATCGAACAATTCTCGAGCGTTATTTTCAACGTCTCAAAACTCAAAAAGGTGCTGAAAACGATCATGTGGGTAAGTTGTGGCCATCACTAGTGGCCTGCCTGCTGGCACATGGTTAGCTTACTCAACCATTGACCATCATACGTCGTGTCAAGCGAACGAACCATAATAACACACGTCTTCAAGAAGTAAACAACTCTCGGTGATGTTCATAACAATATATCGATCTAACTGACTATTGTGTGTGTGTGGGTGGTACAGCTAAATCGTAATGATATCAAAAAGAAAAGTTTAAACGTTAAACGAAAAAAAGAAAACAACCAACGTAATTAGTTTGTATGAGAGCAATATAAAATTCCTACCTTAAAACTGCAAATTTGATCTCTTCTCTGTGTCCTTCCAGCAACCAGAAAGAGTGTAGTCACTAATTGATTGTGAAGAAATCCAAAAAAAAAGTCTTATCGCCAAATCATTGCATTCATAAGATTTTGTTGATTTACTTTTTTTCCGTTCTTTATACTTTATTTAAAATTTGAAATTTTCTTTCTTACCCTATCAAACGTTTTCATTATTTTCTAAAAAAAAAAACAATTTTTCAAACACTTTCCAAATGTTTAAGGCTATTCCGTATTAGAACAATTTGTCTAATGTACATTTGATTAAATCGTTTTTGAAGAAGTAGGAAAAATGTTCTACTAGTCTGTATGTCACTTTGGAGTTAAGTATTAAGCTCTTCGATTTGGAGAGCTATTTTAATATATTCGTTTGTTTTCTTATGAGCTACAACTACGGGTGTGTGTGTGTGTCTACGTACTTATTAGGTAGTTGTCACATAAGGTTGTGTAGGACAGAGGACAATTAACTATATGCTTCACTTGTCTAATCGATTAACTCCATAAAACATAAAGCTAATATTTTTTTATAAAACTCCTGTTACATTATAACGTCATATAAATTATGAAAAAAAAAATAGAAGCTGCAATAAATGTTTAGTTGTGTTAATTTTTTTAATTACAAATTACATGGATGGAATCTTTCTATGATTTAAAATTTTAAAAAATCAATAAGTGGAGTTAATCGATTTGGCTATTGAGCCATATTACTAACAATAATTTTTTGTTGGCAGTGTTGCCTTTGTGGGCCTTTGTTTATGTCAGATAGCAGTTGTCTGACAAATACATACATATGTATAAATGTCAATAAAACAAAGTATTTCGTTTGAAAATTACTCGTTAAGATAATTTTTTTCAAAATTTAAATTTTTATAAATAAATTTAAAACGACAGGAAAACGCTTTATGGTGACAATTTGTTACAACACTTTCACGAGTGTTGCAGCAGCATCAGTGAAAACTCACTTAGAGTACTGATTATTCAGAAGTATTCAAAACAAACTATTATTTTAGGTTCCGAGTCTTAAATCGCAAAATAAAAAAAAAGAAACGATAAGAAACACTCTTCGTAGATGCCGTAGCTCACTAGTTAAGAAGCTTTATCTTATTATAACTGTATTCAAAATTTACTTGTACTTGTAAAAACTTCAAGAAGTGTCATACCCACTAATATTACGCCACAGTCGATCGACTTCTCTAAAGTTGTTATCCTTTTTTCTTCTTCTTTCTTTTACACTCTTATTACACGCCCTTTAGGAGGATCCACGCGTACTACCCGTGATCGTGCCAAACGTGAAGCCAACAATCAGGCTTTGAATAATCTACAAAATTCAAATTCCTCGAATACAAATCGCAACAATTCCCCAGCGGTCAATGCGAATACAACAACCAACACTACCACCTCCAATAGCAGCAACAGCAACACCACCATCACCACCACAACTACCAAGACTAGGCAGCAACAACAGCAGCAACTGCTACAGCAGCAACAACAACAAAAACAACAGCAGCAGCAGCAACAGCAACAACAACGTAGTGCGGAAATGGACACTTCGACGGAAAGTGATGGTGATGCCAATACTACCAACGGCAATAGCAACGGCAGTGGTGGACCACCCGCAACACGCAAAAACTGGTCTGATTGGTGCAGTTCCAAGGGTAAGAGTTCTCAGTCCGACGAAGAGGAGAACAACAATTCGATAACAACGACGACGGCGACCACGACTACCACAACAACGTCGAGGGCGGCTCGTATAACTACCCAAAAGAAGCGTAAGAAACTGACCCGCAAAGCGGCCATTGCCAGCAAAAGCGCTGCCGCAGCGGCTCAACGTGAAGCAGCTGCCAAAGAACGCGCTGAGGCCGCTGCCGCTGCTTCAAAGGACAACTCCTCGAAAGAGGATGCTGGTAGTAACTCTACGGGTGGTACTTCATCTAACGCCAAAGGTGGTGGCCGTAAGGGTGTCGGTGGTCGCCTAAAGAAGGGCGCCAGAGGCAGAAAATGTGTGAAAATTGCTGGTCTGGATGCCTTGCATAAGCACACTCTCCTCTCCACCTCAATTGAGGCTATGAGTAAGAAGTTGCCTCCAGCTCCAGGTTGTGTTGATCAGCAATTGACCTCATTGCTGACTGATAAGATGGCCCACACCGAATTGGATATACCCGCTTCACCACAGGATACGCCCTATGGCTTGCAAATCCTATTGGACGTCTTCCGTTCCCAATATATGGCCATGATTGAACAGATGAAGGCCAAATCGTTTATACCCAACATCAAACGGCAGATCCAACTGGAACAGGAACGCAAACAGCGTATTAAGAATCGCGCCTCGCAGCTCGACAAGCAAATTAAAGTGTTAATTGATGACAGTGTGGCCTTGCTAAAGGTGCGCATGAATGAGCTGGGCATCAATGTGTCCTCCCCCAACGATCTGATAGCCAAGGCCAAAGAAATTGTGGGACGTCACAAGGAATTACAGGGCGTGGCCAAGAAAATCCAAAGCCAAGTTACGGCCTGCGAAATGGAACAGCGGCGATTACTCAAGAAGCAATTGCAACAATTGCCGGAGTATCAACGTTTGTGCGCCGGCGCAAATGGCAAAACTAAAATGGATCTGCCTGGTGCCGGCGAACTATCCGAAGCTGCGGCCCATGAATTGGTCTTGAAGGAAATAGCCAACACTTTGGCGCAAAGGAAAAAGTTAGTGGCCCAGGTGTCTAGCATAGAAAAGGAAGCCGCCAGCCTGGAAAAGGCGGCCGAAGAAAGAAGAGCTACTGCTTCTTTGCTGGCGCAGGGCACCAATATCATATTAGCAAATCCCTCAAGCTCCTCGTCCATCTCGAATCAACCGCTACAGCTGACTACCCACAATCATGTGAATACGATTTCCATAAATCATGTGCAAAATCCAAATGCATCGGTTCATGCGGCAGCTACCCCCAACTCCTTTGTGCCAAACAATGCTGCAATGCAACCCTCTATAACTGTCACCAAAACCAGCTCGAGCAAATCCAGCAGGCGTGCCCGTGATCACCGATCGCGCTCTCAAGAATGGCCGGATGTGCCTGATGTGGGTAAAATAGAAGAAAGTAATCCAGAGGTATTGGCGCAAAAGATTCTAGAAACTGGTAGAAAGATAGAAGCTGGCAAGTTGGCAATGGCAAATGCCAAACACCAACAGCAGCAACAGACGTTGACAATGAACAATCACCACTATCAACCGCAGCCGCCACAACCACAACAACATGCACAACACCATCATATGCAACTGCAGCAGCAGCACCAGCTCCAAAACGCATCAGCCCACCATCAACATCATGCCCTTGCGCATGCGCATCCACCTCCTCACATACATCCTGAAGATAAACCCTATCGGAGTAAACATCAGCGTTCTTCAAGTACGGAACATCTGCAGGCCATGTCATTTGCCGGTCAATTTTCGCAACCTCAAGATCCCTCCACACTGATGCCTGCGCCGAAGCAAAGAGGCGGCAGCGATCACCATCTAAGTACGAATCCCCCAGCCAACATCCCGAACACCACAGTAAGACCCGTGAATGGTCCTCCCTCATTGGCAGGCAGTATTCTACCCAAGTGCGAATTGCCCGGCATGCGTAAGTCACATTCGAACTCCGCTGCTGCATCACCGGTCGTGAGCATTCAAGAATCCCCCAAAGTTGCCAATTTCGAGGATAGACTAAAGAGCATAATAACATCTGCCCTCAATGAAGACCAGGAACAGCGTAAGGCCCAGCAAGTGCAGGTGGAGGTGTCGCCTGCGCCTCCTCAACAGCAATCTGCGCCCAACAAACGCAGTAAACATCCGGGAAATCCTGCACCTCCGCCACCCTCAAATGCACACAATTCGCTGACCAACATCATCAATGTGGCAACGCATGGCATGACCCACCTTAATGCTACCACTACAATTTCTCCCATTAATACAGCGGCGTTGCCCCCACCACAAGCGCAAACAAAATATGGCTCCTCGTCCTCGTCCAAAGTAATGTTGCAACCCCTCAACTCAACGTCTTCCCCGGCAGCAAATGCTGCAGCCGCGACTAAATCGTCGAAATATCACCACCCGCATCACGGAGGCCTCTCTGGTCCCTTGGGCGGTGCTCCTTCACTAATGAACAGCAATCATCTGTATGGTCATCCGGTGGCGGATAACAGCAATCTGCATCGCAGACGCAGTTCTGTCAGTGCGGCCACCTATGAACAGTTCATGGCCCAGCAGCAACAACAACATCAGTCGCAACACCACCAGCATTTACAACAGCACAGTCACCAGCAGCAGCAGCAGCATCAGATGATGAACAACAGTCACAATCACCTACCGCTGGAATTCAAGCAGCCCCCCTTAGAAAACCACTTGAGCCATCAACAACGTTCCAGCAGTCGTGAAATGCTGCTAGATGAGCCGCCGGTACGTTCAAGTTCCGCCAATTCTGATTCCGCTTTACAATATTATCCACCAACCCGAGATCGTCTTATGTCAATGGAGCGCAGTAACAGCAGGGAATCGGCCGCTCTTGGTCAGCAGTTGGGAGCTGGACAACAGCCACCCAGCCGTCCAAGCTCTAATTCTTCGCAGCCGGATTACACACAAGTTTCTCCAGCAAAAATGGCTTTGAGGCGTCATCTATCGCAGGAAAAACTTAATCAACAACTGCCTGCTACAGGCGCTAGCAACACCATGTCGTCTTCTATGTCCACCAAAACCATAGGAGACTTGGTTAACGGTGAAATTGAGCGGACATTGGAAATTACCCATCAATCAATAATCAATGCTGCTGTCAATATGTCTACCGTCGGGTCGGCTTCTGGCGATCGCAATCCTTATCTTATCGAACGGAGTCTCTACGCCACCACCACCACTGGCGCCAGTGAGCAACAGTTGCGTGAAAGAGATCGTTCCAATGAACGCGAGCAGCAGCAGCAGCGTGAACGTGATCGTTTAATTATCAACAACAATGCCCAGCGGCCGGAAAGAGTTCATGTCAAAGTAATGGATGAACAGCAACAACAACAACCTAATTCAGGTGCGCCAATCCCACCACAACAGCAACAACAACAGCAACCAGGAAGTTATAACGAGATATCACCAAGATCTTCATCGTCGTCGGGTCGCAAATCGCCTGCTTACAATAACTTAGCTACTTTGGCAAATGTGGCATATCAGCATAAATCTATAGCTGGCTCAAATAATAATAATAATAACCAAACGACAGCGGCTGCGCCTGCCGCTGTGCCCACTTCGTCGTCTTCAAGGCATTACAACAACAACAACAGTCGCGATAGAGAGCCAACGAATATGTCATCATCGTACCACCATCACCAAATGTCGTCGTCGTCATCAGCTAGTGGAGGAGTAGGCAAAGTTTCTTCGAATTCGGCATCTTCGACGAATTCAAATAGAGATTACCAAACGGTAGCATTGCCCAGAGCTGAAATGAAGCCATGTATTGAGGCCTATTTTCAAGAGGAACATCAGCAGCAGCAGCAACAACACCATCAACAGCAACCCCACCAGCAGCTGCAACATCATCAGCAACAACAACAGCAGCAGCTATTGCAGTCCTCTGCGCATTTGCATAAAACGGGTAAAGATAAACACTCAAGTCGCAATAATCGTTTAAATGGAACAAATCCTCCGCTTGAAGGTAAGGGAATTTTGATGTATCTGCATGTTTATAACAGTAATTTGGATAAAATAAATAAAATAAATAAAATAAATAAAATAAATAAAATAAATAAAATAAATAAAATAAATAAAATAAATAAAATAAATAAAATAAATAAAATAAATAAAATAAATAAAATAAATAAAATAAATAAAATAAATAAAATAAATAAAATAAATAAAATAAATAAAATAAATAAAATAAATAAAATAAATAAAATAAATAAAATTAATAAATAAAATAACATAAATGATATAAAATTAATAAAATAAGTAAAGAAGAAAAAAATACAAACAACAAATAATAAAATAAATAAAAAAAATTAAATAAATAAATAAAAAAAATTAAATAAAATAAATAAAATAAATTAAATAAATTAACTAAATAAAATAAAAAAATATATAAAATATATTAAATATATAAAAAAAAAAATAAATAAATTTAATTAAATAAATAAAATAAATTAAATTAAATAAATATAATTAAAAAAAAAAACAAATAAAATTTACGAAATAAGTAAAATAATAAATAATTAAAAAAATAAGCTAAAAAAATAAAATAAATCTCTATTATTTGTGCCTTAGTCCTAGAGAGGTAAAAAACTAGGTACATAGATAATATTGCCAGGTCCATTAGTAAAATATATTTAAAAAAATTTAGAAAAATAAAATAAATTAAAATTAAAGAATCAAGTTCCAACAATAAGAATTTTTTGCGTAGATTTGCCTCGCAGAAAAGTGGCCAAGTCGCGCAACATGAAGAGCGCTTGCAATTCTGCAGATTATCACTTTATTTTAGATTTTAAATATGTTAGCTTTAAAGAAAACTTTCTTTATATTTGTCTTATATTTAATAAATAATGAAATGCTATATAAAATTTTTCTCTTTTATATCCATTCCATAGGATTGGCTGCTTCATTGATGGCCTCACGAAAATTTCGTGAAGAGCACGAGGAGCGACAGAAACGCGCTGCTGCAGCCTCCACTACATCGGGAAGCGGTGGCGGACACAACAACGAGCACAATTCTCTGAATCAGGGTCAACAGCAGCAGCAGCAGCAAAGTCGTCATATGGATCATTATGGTGGTGGCAATGCCTACAATCAGCAGCAACAACAACAGCAGCCTTCGTCTACCAACCACAGTAATAGCCATCATCACAATGGATCCTCTATGAAGGTGGAACGTAAGTCCTAGGCCCTTGTACACAGCATTATGCATAAAATAGTAAACTCATTTCATTATTATTATCTATCTCATTTACAGTTGGTGTAAAACGAACTTCACCCATGACCAATAATCACCCAAGGGCTTCAAAGATGCCACACTATGCACATGAGCCTCCATTGCCGCATGCGGCAAGTGGTGGTGGTAACCATCACGTGGGCAATCCTTACGCTAACGCAAATGGTGGCGGCATTAGCAGCAATCATCATGGACACGGCAGTCACCATAGCTCTAGTGGCAGCGGCGCTGCTGGATTTCCACAACATTCACCGTCGTCGTCCTCGTCATCAACTACGGCGGCAACACATAGACGTGGTAATAAATTAAACCTGGAACCTTTACTTATGAGTCCCGAAATCAATTCAATAATGGGAGGTGATGAGACACGCAACATGCAGCACTCTGCGTCCTCATCGTTGTCATCGTCATCATCATCGACCAACAGCAATAGGTCTACAACTGTCAATAACAGTCACCACCATCAACAACAACAACATCATCACCATCATCATCAGCATGGACATTATCAACAACATAATAACCAACAACAACACCACCACAACAACAACAGCCACCACCACCACCACCAACAACAACAACATAACTCTTCCTCGTCCAACAACCACAACAACAGTCACCATCATCACCCGCAACAACAACAACAACAACATTTATCACATAATTCGGCAACCAATTCCTCTGCAGCAGCTCTGACAAACACAAATCCCATTGTGGGAAGTCGTGCCGCAGATGATGGTAAGCTTGACATATCTAATAATCTCACTCCAACTAAACTTCACCACTATCAACACCAACACCAATTTCACCCCAATCAAACAGAACAACATTCTAACACTAAATCTAGCACAAATTCCATTATTCCCACCACCACTTCATCCGTAACAAACCACCAACACCTGCATGAAGATGATGATGTCGTAACAGCCTCCTCTCATAAGCATCATTTGATCGAGAAAATGTCTGGCAATCGCATCACTGCATCCCAATCGCCAACTTTTTCACCACCACCACCACCCACCTTTCATACTTCATCCTCTCCCACAAGAGCCTTTTATTTAGACCAAAACTATGGGACGGTTAAACAAGATCATGATGACCCGGACGAATAATTTACAATACTCGGACAATATTAACTAGAAGAATTATTACGTTTAATTTATTTCTGCTGTTTATTTTTATGTTTTTTTTTATATAATTTTAATGTTAATTATACAATGTTGCAATTTATTTCATATATATATATATTTTATACGTTCTAAAGTCATATTAATTTTTTATGTCCCGCCGCCAGCCAAGTTTAATTTTTATTGTTTGTTTTATTTAAATGTTTAATGTTTGTTGTCGTCGTCGTATGTTTTGTAATTTAAAAACGTCTTTGTGTTATGTTATCTTTAAATGTTGTAAGACTTGAGAGGATATAGAAGAAAGTGAGTGTTATGTTAGCCGAAAGGATACAAAAAACGAAAAGTACATATGTTTCTTAGGAAAATCTTTTAGTGCATAGTTTAATGAACTTTATAAAACATTTGATTTACTAAAAAAAATCATCAAATAAGTATTGTATTAACTCACGGGTTTACATTAGCGTAAAGAAATTAACAGTTTTTTTGACTTGACGGAAACTTACATGATTTTTGTATTTTTAACGAGTGTCATTAAAGTTTTTAATTCATGACGAATTTGAATTTAATATAATTGTAAGGGAAATAATGTTTGTTGTATTCATTTACCTTTGGTCCTGCTAGAATTTATTGTGCTAGTAGCATTACTATGCTAAACTATCTTATATGACGAGTATTTTATAGCCGTATTCAAGATAAAATAATCAATTAAATGTATAAATCAAATTTTCGTAGAAAAATTATTATGAATAAATTCTTTGATGTCTACCTAGAAATTTATACATAATTATAGTTTATTTTGTTACTATATTTTTGAACACAGCTAAACAATAAATACGATTTAAACAGCAATTTTGATGCAGTTGTGGACTAATTGCTTTGGTTAATTTGTGTGCAAGGAAATAAAAAAAAAAACTGAAAAATAATTAAAACGGAAACACTTTATGATTCATAGCTCTATAATTTGCATTGAAAAATTTACGCTGGAGCTAATACAAATGCTATGATTAAAATTTTCTAAATGTCATTTGATCAAAAAGACATAGTAATCCCATGTAAGCAACACCAAATAAAAAAAAACAACAAAGGAAACATGTAGGTTTTAAAAACCCCAAAGTTTTGCTACTCTCAGGATACAATACACAATATCGGACAGAATTATATTTCCAATCAGTAGTGGTAGAAGATTATAAAACTACAAACAAATTATTTCAATAATTCGTAACAATTCCATCCCCCAACAATTTCTCTAATACAAAAAAAATAATACATTAAATTCATATCAACATTGTGTAAATAAAAATTACATTGTTCTTAGTAAACAAAATTATGAGATAACCACAAAAAACTTCCCTCATACATATACTAACTAAATAATAACAAAGAAACAAGAACAACAATCCACCTAACCACCAACACCACCACACCACAAAATTCGTTAACAATTAATATTGCCAAAACAGAAAAAAAGTGAACTGCTAATTTTTTTTTTCAAAATTATTCTTTTTTTTTGTTTTTGTTAAATAATCCGTTTTGTCTGTTTCTTCTTTAATTTTTTGTTTTGTCTTCTTAAACAGTTTATAAATCGGATACTTCTACTACTACTGCTACTAGCACTACCACTACCAATCCCTCTACTACCAATACTACTACTCCTAGTTCAACAACATTACGAAATTTCGATTATAGACGTAGTAGTACTACACAATCTCAGCTACCACCACCACAAATACTACCTCCATCACAAATACCATCCTACCACAACCATAATTACCACCAATACCACAACTACCACCACCACAACCACCAAAATCCAACAAACCCAATTGGAATTATTGTTGCCGACAGTAGTACGACAAAAGACTAAGCGAAATAAAATGAAATGAAATTTTATCTATAATGGCGTTAGAAATTATCAATGTTCTATATAAAAAACGAAACAAAAGTAATGACATTTTAAGTTACAAAAAACAAAAGACATAAATTAGTACAAAAGAATCAAACGAATTATGATATAATTATTTGTTTTTATGTATTTAAAATAATAACCAAAGTTTTTTTTTCAATTAAGCATAAATCAAATTTCTTTTTTTTTGTTGTTGTTAAGTTAATTTTACTGAGGTAAGTTTATTTTTAATGTGGTACTTTTGTTGTATTTTTTATATAAATTTTATTTTCGTATTTTTTATATTACTTCTAACTAATAAATAACCATTGGCATGAGTGTGTATGTGTAGAGATTTTTATTTCTTAAGTTTTTACTAAAACTATGTTTTACAGCCATGATCTGGGAAACAATTCGGTATAAAAACAGAGCAAAATCAGTAAAAAATCAATACTTTTTAATACATTTCTAGCGATTTTACTCTGTTTTCAAACCGAATTGTTTTCAAGAACATGTCTGTTAGTAATAGTTTATTGTACTTTTATTACTTTGCCTTAATTTATATGTATTTAAAAGTGAATATACTGGATAGTAGTGAAATATTTAATACGTTTTTAAAGCAAGCTAGGATAGGCTTTGTTACTTTTGGTAGGAAGTTTGTTATAAAATATTTATGACTAGTAAAGACGTAAGCTTGTGCGAATAATTTCAATTGAACAAACTTTTACGTGGGTAATGCTCCTTTGTAAAAGTAAAAATTATTTAGGCTACTATGTATTTTGATCAATTTATATTCCTTAGTAAATTTTAAAATGGATTTAGATAATTGAAAGTTGAAGCAATGTTTTTGTGTTTAAAGATTTTTCCAGAAATAATATTTTAATATAAATAGCGAAAAAGGCATACATTTTTACATGACCTACTACCCCAAACCTATTTTAAGACGCCATCACTTATTTTGATTCATTTCGAAAACCCCAAAATTTGTTTAAGAAAGAGTTAAAAAATACAGAAAACAGTTTATTTTTGAAAAATATTTTTTTTTCCAAAAAGAGTATAGGAACTCTTAAGACCCAGTAGAACATCAAATTTTCTACAAATATTATGATTTTAACATGGGTTTGTCACAGAAAGAAGGCCTATTCCAGTTGTCTTCGTCTTGTGACGAAGGTGTAAAATCAGTATTTTCTAACTACCGAAGACTATTGACACAAATTTGGTATTTTGTAAGGAAATGGGACGACGACGTTGAATCGAAACGACTCTGAATCTGTCGTCAAAATTTTTGGTAACGACTTGAAACAATTTGAAAATTTCGAGTAAAAGGGTTCCGGAGAGGAACAGTTCCGTCCAATTTTAAGGGGCAATGTGAGAAACTTAGACAAAAATAATAATTTCTTTGGACCGCCTTTAAGAGATGCTAAAAAATCCTTTGCGGTTGTTGTAACGATTCTGGTCTTCTTTATTTAGAGCGAAATTGGTTCCATTTGTGTTATCTAGATTTGCTTCCGATTTTTTCTTCTTCCAATTATATCCATTGTTTACAAATGATTTTTCTAATGCATTCAGTGTTTCGACCAGAATATTGTAACTACTGGCTGCGACAGTTCATTGCCTACACTTAGGTAGTAAGACCCCTGTCCTAAGTACCTCAATTAGTTGCTGACAACTAATTAATGAAAGTAACAGATATTCTTGAATTTACTTTTCATAATAGAAACTTTTTCTTCCAGCACGTAATTAAATGCAGTCTTATTAAGTCTTAAGTAGTTCTCGAATCTAAAAAAAAGTTCGAAGTCCGACCAACGGGTTACCTAAAATTAAGATTTTAGCACTTATGTACATACATTTTATCTGGCAAGTTTAAGATATAGGACCTTTGTCGAAGTATCCAGTATATTATTCTTGCTTTCCTTAAAGTGATTTTGTTGTAACAAAAATTACTTTTGTTGTACCAAAAGTACTTTCGGTGTACATAAATGTACTTTATTGTACCAAAAAGTGATTTTGTTGTACCAAAAAGTACTTTAGTTGCCCCAAGATGTGCAGTTATTCCACCAAAATGGCTATTGTTGCACCAAAAAATACTTTTGGTGTACATAAATGTACTGATATTGTACCAAAAAGTGATTTTGTTGTACCAAAAATTACTTTAATTGTGCCAATAACAGTTATTGTACCAAAAAGTGCGTTTGTTGTACCAAAAACTACTTTTATTGTACCAAAAAGTACTTTTATTGTTCCAAGAAGTGCAGTTATAGCACCAAACAGTGCTTTTGTTGTACAACACTTTTTGTACAATCAACATTTTCAGTACAATCAATTTACCAGTAACTAATCTAAGAATTTGAAGGTGGAGTGAAAAATTTCACTCACGACGGAAAATTTATCACATTTTCAATACAAAACCCGAAGAGGTGTGCTACTAGTTCGGAACTAGTAACGTTCTAGGTATCCAAAAAAAAGTGAACTATGTTAAACAACTATCTTATTTAACATGGAGCTGTCCTTGGATTGTGCTTATTGTACTAGTATAGAATAAGTTAAGAAATTCTAGTTGGGCAATAGGTGATGAGATAGAAATATCACAAAATTGGCGCATTAGAACTTGTTTTCAGTAATTTTGTTAATAAAGCATTTTAAAATGTGTGTCCAAGACATAATTGACATATCCGTAACATGTGTTTTTTTTAATTCTCTTTTTTTTATCCATTAGGAAATCGCCAAACTAGTTCAAAAGTATGGAATTGTGAACTAGTTCTAAACTATCGAATTTTAAACCAGTTAAACGTTATTAACTGATGAATATAAAAAATGAAATTTTTATATATTTTCATGTTATATTTCGATAAAACAAATAATTCTTAATGACTTTTAGATGAAAAAGTATATATTTCAATAATTGTATGTATTTAATTATGATATTGTATTTTTCAACCACTTCAAAATGTATCTTGGACATCGTATACGTTTTTTTGTTTTGTATTTTCGTATTTAAAATACTTGTACAGTACTAGCTCAATTTTTCTTGAATAATGCTAGTTCTTTTTTGAAGTAGTTTCAAACTAGTTCAAAGAAGACAATCAACTACCGCCCGACGAGAATTTCTGAACTAGTTCTATTCAAGTATAAAAGGACCAATTCTCCCCAAGCCTAGGACAACTAAGTGTTAAATGAGACAGTTTCTTGTATGGAAGGGGAACTTGTTCACTATCCTATGGAGTACTAGTATATTTACTAGTTCCGAAGTAGTATTTTTCCCTACTGGGTAGTAACGTTTAATTGTTTCAAAATTTGATATCTTAGAACTAGTTCATGTTGGAAGTAGTTCAAAATTGTATACTTTTACACTAGTACGTTTTTGCAAGCCTCTTCTGGAAGGATTACGGTATTAAGGTTGCGTTCCCATTTAGAGTGGAAACTGTATTTAGTTGCTGTTACTTATTTGTTTAAATTCAATTGATTCAAATATATTCTAGGCAATATCCTATTTCTGCTAGCGCAATTAATTTGCTAATATAAACAACCTTGTTGTGGATTTCGTATCATTTTTAGATGACTCATTTTAAACAATTTAAAACACTGTGGAACATTTTCGGGCATGGCCTGGGGGGTGAGAAAATCCAAGTCCGAGTGACCAAAGTGTTTGGCGTTCTCAGTCAAACTTTATTAAGCTTACATTGATGCTTATCACATAGTTTCTCAGCTATAACTCAAGAACCTGAATTGAAGCTAAAGCTTTAATAAATATTTTATGTTAATATGTCCATAAAAAAAATCAAGTTGAACTGACTTTGTCGAATGAAATCTTTTAAATTGTCATTTTATTAAACTTTAATCCAAGAAGTGCGTATGATAAATATAAAATTAATATTACTCATACGTTGTGCATACTAAAGACCAGAATCAAGCGGTATGAAATCAGTTTTAAATGGCTTTCATGGTTTTCAACGACTGCATTACATTGTCAACAACACGAGCAAAGGGTGACTGCCGAGGAACGATTTCGAAGTAACACACACTAATTCAATTAAAAGCGAAAAAAAACTACATGACAAGCGACGCGCAAAACCAGCAGCTCTCTGTCATGAGAGCGACAACGATTTATTGCATGGATGCTTGTGTGTGTGTGTGTGCGAATTTGAATTGACATTTTGTTGTTTAAAATCAAGTTTTGTTGACATTTCTTCTTCTACATTGTGATCTTTTGTTATGTGTATGGTTTTTAGGGGTGGGATAGTGTTGTTGGTGAAATCAGCTCCTGCCGCTTCCATGAAGTCTCCTAGAGGGGTAAAATGTGTGACCGACCGATACTAATTTTTCTCTCCTAACATTTTTCTGAAACATACCTACACCCTATCTTCACCCCTTAAGGGGACTCTCATACGAAATACCTTTATTAAATTTGCTCCCACCGCTCTAACTACCCTAAAGGTGCCCCTGGTGGTGTCAAAAATGACCGACCCCTAATATTTTTGCAACTTCAACAGTTTTTCAGAACATATCTCACCTCTATCATTAACTCTTAATTGATTAAAATAAGCTCTTGCTGCTCCCATGGAGCCTCCTAGAGAGGTAAAATGTATGACCGACTTCACTAATTTTTCTCTCCTAACATTTTTCCAGGTTTCCATACAAAAATCAAAATGTTAGAAATTTGCTTCCACCGCTCTAACTACAACTGTTTAAACACACAAACGATCCCGCACACACACACTCTCACAACTGTATAAGCACACACACGCTTCCATCGATGTGTATAATTTAAAATTGAATTGGAATTTCTGAAAATTTGTTATTCCAATTTATTTTGTTCACTTTTTTTAAATTGTTAACATGTTACCACTTTACATTTAAGTTCATGTAGTTATGCGTAATATATTTTTTTCTTATTACCAAGTTTTGTGTTCATTATATTGAATGTTTTGTTTGTATTTAAAGTATTTCAAATAGTTTTTTTGTTTATTTTTTATGTTTTATTTGTACTAATTTATGTGTGTGTAAGATTTGGCACAACAACCATTTACATAAATTTTTTTTTTTTTTGACAAAAATCTATGTTGACAAAATTTATTTGTTAAATTACGGAAACGAAAATAAAAAAACTGCTCTTTTGTGTAAGAGATGGAAATCGATTTGATATTTTAATCGTATCCGTTTTGTATACTTGTTACAGATCTTAATAACTTCAAAACTAATGAAAATATCGCGAATCGGATTTTAGGGTCGATGGACGACTTTTGTGGCAATATTGCAATAAAAAAATTCGAAAAATTACACATAGATGGTTTGGCCGGCGCAGCGACGGTATTTTTTTTTTTAATTTAAATTACGGTGTAAAATATTTTTTGTTTACAAAAAAATCGATTAAAATTTTAATCAATTTCGATTTCCGTCCAATACTAGTTTGTCGATTTTTATAACGGGATTGTTATGTATTCCACTGTCAAATAGTATTATATACATATATAGCTTAAAGGTAGTTTTCTCCCTAATAAACGACCGCATTGTATAAAATATTTGTTATATCGTTAGTATCCTGCAAAAAGTTATCAAGTCTACTTTACGTGTTTCTGAGTTATTGATGATTTAAAGTTTATGGCCACTTTTGTTTTAATACAATAAGTACAAAACTACTTTAAATGACTATAGGGACACTTTTGCAACATTAAGTTCATATCACAAAAAAGTGGACTTGAGACCTTTTTGCAGTACACCAACGATATTAGAGCGAGTGACAATTTGAAGCCACTTACTATAAATAGTGGAATACAAAACAGTCGCTTTCTCTAATATTCTACAAATCTGACCTCAGTGTGTGTGTGACTCTCTTTGCCAACAGCTGAAAAAGTTATTTCCCTTCCTATCTACCTCCTTATACCTATCACCTATTTACTTATATGGATGTGTCTATCATCAACTCCCAACTGCGTACAACACATAAGTTTCCTATTGTTTACATACACTAATCTAATATTACTAACCCTTTATCTTTAAGTACATACAACTTAATTGGCTGCTTAACAAATTACCAGAAAATGACAACAAAAAATAATTGTGCATTTTGTCTATCGTTTCTTTTTTCTCTTCCCCACCATCACCAACAACACCATCATCGCCACCACTACCACCACCAACGTGTTTGTCTTAACCACTTTGGATAGATGACGTTATAGCAGCCGATGACGAGACCCATTGGCAACATCGTGTTAGTTCGGGATTTGATCGTTTAGTGGCCTTTGCCTCTACCGAATTGGATAAGACACGCAGATCCATTGATACCGACACTGTGCCCTCTTCCATCAGCTGCAATACGTCACCGGACTCGGGCATAACACACAGCAGCAGTAATTCGGATGCCGCCCGCACATTCCTGTCCACCTCGTCGACATCGTCGCAGCTGGACTTGCCCATCAGTAGTGGCAGCAGTACGTCTAGTGGCAATAGCAGCTTTATGGGCCACCATGCACACCATCATCATCATTCGCATCTGGGTAGCCAGGATCATTTAAGTGACAGCAGCATGAAGTCCACACACTCGGATATGCCAATAACATTGAAGCACTGTTCATCGCCGCAAGATCCCAACGCTATTGAGAGTCCTCCGTTGTCGGACATGGGACTGCCGCGTACGCCCAGCCCCAGCGTAGTGGTTAACAACACTCCACCGCCGGCGGCTGTCAACCTGGAACAAGCCGCTAACTTAAAGATTCCCTTGAAATATCAACGAAAATCAAAGGCCTCCTTGGAGAAACATTATAAAAAGAAATTTTGTGAGAGAAATTGGGAATATGATTGCGATGAGCTTTTGGCCTACTCTAATTCATCTTCGACTACAGCTGCCGATGCTGCTGGCAGCACAAATGGGCCGCTGCTTGAAGGTGGTTCGGATCAAGTTGATGCGGTTGCATTACATAACAACAAAGAGGTGGATTGCCTAATGCCATCAACGAATTCCCTATCCGCCTTGGAACAACACCAACAACATTCCTTGGCCCAGCACCACAAGTCGTCAAAATTTAGACCCAAAGGCAAAGACTGGGATTGGTCTATGGATAGCAATAGCAGCAACACCAGCAGTACTGGTCAAAAGATACCCAAATCATCTGAATTATCGGCGATGTCTAATGCAAATCCAACGCTAACGCAACAGCAACAACAACAAATGGCATAAACTGAAATTCAATTTACTGAAGAGCAAGCTAGCAAACAAGCAGCACTTAATGCAATTAATTTGTAAACCCACACGATGACGTTTTAATATTTAAACAAATATTGTTTTGTTTTTGATGAATTTTTTATTAGTTTTTTTTCTCTTTCTTTTTTACTTTTTACTTTTTATGTAGCTTTTAAATATTGTGTTTAACATATTCCTCTTTATTTCTCCTTGTTTGTTAAGATTTTAAATCCTTATAATCTATTAATAAATTAGTTAAATTTAAGTTTAAAACAATTGTTAAAGTAATTACTTTTCTGTGTAATTTTGTTTCTTTTTATTTTTGCTTTAAAATAATGATTACTTTTTTTATTAAACTTATTGTTTGATTTAACATATATTTTAGTAATAAATTAGTACTTTTTTTTGTAATGGAAATAATTGTGTTTCATTTTTTGTTCGTTTTATTTTATAAACTCTCAATTTTGTTTGTTTTGATATGCTCAGAGTGGTTGAGTGGTTTTAAATTAAGTTAATGTTGGCATTGGGTTATTTTTTCTATACTGAATTTCTGGAATTTTACAAAAATATGGAATTTCTTCTTATAATGAAGTTGCACAAATACGTCGAAAGTGTAGCTACAAGCGATTCAAGTGTCAGTATATTTCGTTGTACAATTTATAAATTGTTCTGACTATAGATTGTATAGACATCAACCATGTTGATAGGGAGTGTGTTGATTCGACAACCAGTACTAATTTAAGAGTGATTCAAACTGTCCCTGCATTATCTGACATTCAGAGATTCAGAAAAAGTCAATATCGTTTTTATTTTTTACGGATAAATCTGCGCAAACCAAAAACATCACCCTAAACTAGGGGATTAGTCTGGGGGTAGGCACAATATCTCCCAGAATGCCCAGCTAACGAAAATGTGCATTAAACCTTTCGTTAGCTGTTCATTCGAACAGAAAAAATTTAAACTTTTCATTTCTGAGAATTATCTCTGTCATTAATGAAATATTCATTCGGCTATAGCCGAAGAAATTAATTTTTTAGTTTTGTAACCATTTAACAAATAACGGTTTATTGAAAATTGAGCCTAAAGTATAGTAAGAGAGATTGTCAGAAGGTAAAAGGGGGCAAAATGATAAATTTTAAAAAAGAGAGAAGTATAATTTCTTTGAAACTAATATATAAGGGAAAATAATTTGATTTCTGAAAATCATTTGAAATAAAAAGAAATGCAGTAGATATAGAATGCGGGAGTAGTAAGTTTAAAAAAGTTAAATATCAATGCGGCAAAATCGAGATAATAAATGAAATAAATAAATAAAAATCAATACGTAAAAACACAAAATTTAAAGGAAAGGGAAATGAGAGTAAAACAATTTTCGTTGTTTTTGTATTATTTCGGTCTGTTTATATGAACATTGATTTGGAATTTATTTCAAGCTCAAGACCAGGGTTTTTGAAAGAGGTTTGTAGCAGAATGATATTCTCATAATGTCAGGTAGTCTGTACAGATGTTCGAATCAAAATTAGTATCTCTTGCAACGCATGGCAAAGATTCTCACTTATGAGTGACACGAAAAACATGCTTCTAGTTTTAGACCCACCTAATGAAGGTTCACAAAGTTTAAAGAAGTGATCTTCATTCATATTGCTCAGGTGCCGCAGCAATCAATAAATATACTGCTGCTACGTCCGATGTCTTGCATATGTATAAAACAGACATTAGATCCGACGTAAAGCATTTGAGGTTGCCTCTTATTATGTTAGCTCCTCGCTTATGTAAAATCATTTCGTTATCGGAAATTTGGGGTCAGTAATTAATTGACTCGATTCGGTGGATGAACCTTAACACCGGGAAAAAGTTTTTGAAATTCCTTCAATTCAAATAAAAACACTATGCCACGGGACCGGCCGTGTCATAGCGCCGCCCATCGAGTTTATTGCTTAAAAGACTTTTCGAGCCGGAGCGTTTTCGTCCATTCGTACAACGTGTCCAAGCCAGCGCATTCGGTCTATTTGAACGCGATTGACTACGTCGATGTCGTTGTACAGCTCATATAGCTCATGATTCATTCGACGACGTTACTCGCCGTTAACGATGATATTTTGTGTAGTATTTTTCTCACGAAGACTCCCAGAATAGATTGATCCGCTTGTGTCATTACCCAGGATTCTGCGCTGTAGAGCAAGACAGGTAGGATCAGAGTCTGGTAGAGTTGGATCTTGTTCTTCGATCTTTGGTCTTCGAGGGAGCGCTTTGTCATTAAATCGCTTGCTTAGCGCATTTATTACCAGACCCACTTCCGCCGACTGCTTTTTCAATGCTCGAAAAAGCCTCAGTTACATCCCGCAATGCAAGGCCAATGACATCTATATCATCGGCATACGCGAGCAGCATGTGACTTTTAGTTGAAGATGGTACCATTCCTGTTTACTACAGCCTTCCGTATGATCAGCTCCATTACGATGTTAAAGAGATCGCTGGACAGACTATCGCCTTGTCTAAAACCTCGCTTGGTAGAAAATTGCTCTGTCAGATTCTTTGCAATTTTTTATTGAAGACTTCGTGTCAGTCAGTGTCATCCCGCAAAGTCGTATCAGCTTCGAGGAGATACAAAACTCAGCCATAGCATCTGACAATTTCTGTCATATCGGACTGTCGAATGCAGTTTTGTAGTCGATGAACAGATGGTAGGTGTCGATCTGCATTTCTTGGGTCTTCTCCAGGATTTGTCTTAGTGTGAATATCTGGTCGGTCGTGGATTTACCAGGTCTAAAACCACACTGATACGGTCCAATCAGGTTCGCCAGAATGGGCTTCAGTCTTTCACATAATACACTAGACAGGACCTTGTATGCGATGAGAAAAAGGCTAATTCCGCGATAGTTGATACACACACTTGGATCACCTTTTTGAAGGACGGGACATAGGACACTTAGATTCCAATCATCGGACATTCACCCCTTGAGCCAAATTGTGTTTATGAGCTGGTGCATGCATGTTACCAGCGCAGAATCCGAAAGTGTTCCCTTCAGGTGGAAAACTATCCCTGTAGTTTTCGATATCCTGGCTCTCTCTCTTTTCTTCCACAGACGCTTTTTCCGCCTGAACAGGCGTTTTATCTCCCTCTTTTTCTCATTATAACGCTACGTCACCGCACGCGACGCCATTGGCTGCAGTTTTGCCTTGTATGCAGCATGCATTTTCTCAGACATTTCACGACATTCATCATCGTACCAAGGCTTGTCTGGGCGTGGTTTTTCATAACCCAGTACTGTCGTTGCGGCAGTGGTCATAGAATTCGCAATAAGCTGCCAATGTGTAATTGAGAGAGTTGGTTGGCTTTGGCTATCTCAGTGGTATCCAGTCTGAATCCGTTATCAGAGGTGTTGTTGTGTAGACTGAATTTTCCGACTGCTGAACCAAGAGCATCTTCCCTATATAACGTTCGCGGGGGTCGTCAACATTTTGGTTGTTCTTGTTTTTCATTTCTTCGTGTTTTCATAATAACTGCTTTGTTTAAGGAGATTGGCTTATAAGGCCACCGCGCCCTATCCTTGTTTCTTGGGGCTTTATTCCCGGGGGATATTTTCTTACTTTCAAAGTTCATATAGAATAAGGGGGTTGGTCATACATTTGGCTCCTCTAGGGGCACCTTTTCGGCAGATGCGGTGCTGGTTGTTGGTATACCATTTTTTGGCTTATGAATCTTTTACAATCGATTACAACTTAACCCGTGCAGTACACCTAAAAATTACAACTCAACCGAAAAAATTGAACTTATCCATAGCAGTTGTTTTCAATTACATAGGGGCGTTAATTTTTTTATTACTACTTTAACTTTTTGTGAAAAACATATATTTAGTAAGAGGGAATAAATCCAATAACCTGAACGGTCCTAGAAATTAAGAGGGTGACTCTACAAGACAAAAAAGAAGTAAGATCGTTCTTTTTTTACAAAAATGCAAAATAGAGCAATTTTTTGATCACGGTAACCATTTGGGACAATTACGCACTGTTAAGAATACATTCTGACCCATATTTTCTCGTATGACTTTCATTCGCTAGAAAACGACTTAAACAATTTAAATATTTGCAAAATTGATCTCGCGTGATCCTAAATTGTGATCCTTATCACTGTAAAACTCAACTACACAGTTTTATAACTTAAGTTCTCAGGCTTTCATTTAGTGGGAAGCGAATTAAAGTATTTTCCCTTCAATCGGAAAGAGCTTCCCATATTTTAAAACTATAATATTTTTGCGCATTTATACGCTCTAACACGGTTATGAATACAATTGTGTAAGGTAATCCCAAGTGAATATATAATACATAAATGCAGCAAAATTTAATTTGTTTTGAATCATATACAAATATATATATGATCCTCTGTGTATTGGAGTATAGAGCGTCATGTAGCTATCATGATTTCAAACCTAACCTATTTATTTATTCAATCTTAATTGCCAAGAAACTATTTTCAATTCCACTCAACATCTCTTATTCTATTGTTTATTTTACCCTTTTTTACTTTAAATGGGACCAATTATACACAAAAATTTTAAAATAACTACATTTAAATTACACGTTCTCCACATCTTTATTTCCTGCTCGTAACTCACCCTGATAATATTTGAAATTAAATAAATATTAAGTTAAAATCAAGAAATACCACATACACACACACACAAATAAATGTCAATGCCTTGAAAGTGTGCCAAACATTTTATGCAAAAGTAAATAATAACAAAATAATAATTACTTGTTTTTTTGTAAATTAAATTTGCAGCTATTATTTATATATTTTTTAAATATAACTGCCAAAATTGAGTTTTTTATTTCAATTTCGTTCTGTTTTATTTTTGTATAAGAAGAACTCTGACGAAGAAGATAAAAAGTTTACAACAAGTCGAACAGATCAATCAAAGTAAGCTTAGCTTTGATTCATTACTTGATTGATAACGGAGTTTAAAGCTTAAGTTTAATTATGTTTCAAAAATTAACTGTTTAACAATTTATTTCAATCTTCATATTTTGGCTCAGGCTATGTTTAAGTATTGAGAGAGATATCGTTCTCTTTACAGAGAGTTCTTCTTGGTAAGTTGTTGTTCTTTTCTGTTTAATTTTAAGAAAAAAATGTCTCATACAAATTTCTTTAGATTTTTTTTTCTATTCATACTTATCTATAAGTGTAAATATAACAACAAACACAAGAAAATAGCAAAATTATAGTTTAAGAGTTGTAAATATATTATGTACTTACTTACATACATGTATACATGTGTATTGTATGTTGGTATGCTAATTATCAAACAAACAAAAAAAAACACCAAAACAGTATTGAAATTAATTATATTAACAACAACAAACATACTAACTAATAATGCAAAGGAAAAACCAACAAAAAATAATAAACTTTAAACATAAAATTCTAAAGAATTTTTCCACCTCAGCGAAAATAATAATGAAATATTTATAACATTTTCCAATAGATTCAACCCTCGTTCTTTTTTATAACAAATCCCCAAGAACAACAACAAAAACAAACGAAAACAAAATACTTTACTTAAAAGCAAATAATAAAAATCAGGTAATTTTTTTTTTCTTTTGGTATTTTTCTTAAAGGAAAAGCACAACTTTTTATAACAGTATAAAACAAAAACAACAAAAAACAATATTTAATAGAAATAAAAAATTTAATGAAAAAAAAAACATATTTTAATTATACTAAATATACATAAAATAAAATAAATACGTAATATTAATAACAAAATTGGAATTCGAACAAAAAACGAAACAAACTATTTGGGAGAAAATTAGGAAAACAAAAACTATTAAGGATTTCAAACAAACCCGAGAAAACAACAACAACAACGTGCTATTAGGAAATTAATCACACACACACACCCCCCCCCCCACCCTCTTCCCCCTAGATTTATCAAACAATTTATATGTATATGCAAAAAGAAAAAGAAAATAATACATACATACAAAGCATTAGACATAAACTAAAATCTTAAAACAAAACAAATATACATAGAATATTTTAAAACAAACCAAATTGAGTGGAAAGTGGAATTTATAAAAAATTATACATAAACAAACAATTAAAAACACAAATAGAGGAGCTACAATGCTACAAACATAAATTTAACAAATAATAAATGCAAAAATTAAAACCAGTAATCGAATCTGTAATACCAACACTATAACTTATTCAATGTAGTTAATATTATATATAAAACAAAAACAACATTTTGTATAACATGAAAAATTATTATAAAAAACATAACAAGGATGCAACATTAAAACATTTTAATTCTTTTGTTTCTTTTTTAAATTATATACATACATACATACATATATAGTTTCCTTTTAAACATTTCTTAAAAGCGAATAGTTCAATTTCATTGTTTATATACAATGGTCTCTCTATCATAATATATACGAAAATATCGTAATTTACCCCAGTGTGAACAAATTGTATTGTATTTATATCTTTGGACAACACTTAATTTTAAACTGATAATTATACATATATATATTTGTAAATTATTATAAATTATATTGAAAATAGAACCCAAAACAAAATTATAAAATATATTATAGAATTCAATAATAAACATCTAACAGACAGAAAAAAAAGACATAATATTAATCATTAATTAACAAAAACACACTATCCTTAACACAACACATAGCCATAGACACACAGAAACACACATGGACATATGTAATACTCGTTCTTATTTTAAACAAGAATGGAAGAAATATTTCTCAAAATGAAAATTAAAACCACAAAGAGAACACACATACACAGCCACACACACATGATGAGTACATTTAAAAAATAACAACAAACATGTAATAATAATTTAATTTAAATATATATATATATATAAATATATATATAAATATAGTAATATGAACAAAATTATATAACAGAATTAAAAAAAATATATGTGGTTTTATTTTGGGGGAAGGGTTTAACGAAGGAAATTTCATATGCCGAGGTCACTTACTGAGCGGCAAAGCGGTGAGCGGCAACAAGTTAAAACATATGAAATGGCGCCGCTAAGCCGCTCAGAAAGTAGAACTTGTTCTAATTTTTAGTTGTTTTCTGAGCGGCAAAGTGAATATATAAAAATAAATAAAATGAAATACATATAAATATAAAAATATAAAAATATTAAAATATAAAAATATAAAAATATAAAAATATAAAAATATAAAAATATAAAAATCTTATATATAAAAATGAATTGCTGTGCAGTTGTCTCGCTAAAACTCAGAAACGGCTGGACCGATTTTCAAATTTTTGTTTTTGTTCGCTATAGCTTCCGGATGGTTTAAAAGGTTTTATTTTTTAAAAAGTGGGCGGCGCCACGCCCCTTTTTTCAAATATCGCTCTGACGGCTTTTCTAATAGACCGATTGATACAAAAATTGTACCATGTGGTGCTGTTGACCTGTAGATAGTTCCTGACTACATTTGGTTGTAATTGGATAAAGGGGCGTGACACTGCCCATACAACTTGAAAATTTAAAAGGCTATATTTCATGAACTATCAGAGGTATGAAGTAGAGATTTGGTATATATGTCGTTGGAGCAGTATTAATTACAGCTAGGTGGAAGTGGGAGGTGCCACGCCCTCTTTTCAAAAATCGCTCTAACGGCTTTTCTAATAGATCGATTGATACGATTTTACCAAGTGGTACTGTTGACCTGTTAATAGTCCCAGGCTATATTTGGTTGTGATTGGATAAAGGGGCGTGGCACCGCCCATATAACTTGAAAATTGATAGGGCTATATCTTATGAACTATCAGAGGTATGAAGATGAGATTTGGTATATATGTTGTTGGATCAGTATTAATTAAATCCAGGGAGGAAGAAGGCCTTGCCACACCACCTTTTCAAAAATCGCTCTGACGGCTTTTCCAAAGACAGATTCGTACGAAAATTTTAGAAAGTGATACTGTTGACCTGTTGATAGACAGTGGCTATATTTGGTTGTAATTGGATAAAGGGGCGTGGCACCGCCCATTTTTACTTGAAACTTAAAAGGGCTATATCTCATGAACTACCAGAGGTATGAAGATGAGATTTGTTTCATATGTTGTTGTTGCAGTATGAATTACAGTAAGGGTGGAAATGGGCTGTTCCACACCCTTTTTAAAACAAACAGTTATAACTGTCAAAATTCGCCTAGAGATATGAACAGTACGGTGGGCCAATTTTTTTATTCGCAAAAATCGTAACTAAGTTCGGAATGTACGATGAATTATAAGAAAATTTCACCAAAAAACTTTGTGTCTAAAATCAATTCCTAGCTCGCGGTGGGAAACATGAAGATTTCAGATAGAGATTTTATTTGTTTTTAAATGAGCACAAACCGGAAACTTCAGATATATATTTTTTTAAGACCTTCTGCGTGAAACTGACTTCCCAACAAACTAAATGAGGTATTGCAAAAGCAAATCTATGTATTGGTTAAAAAATTATGGCCTCTGAGAGTTGGCATACAGAAATTAAGTTTTTAAAAATCATTTTTCAGAATGACTAAAATAGTGATTTTTTTTTAATTTACTTTACAGGTATGTAATTTCAGGAGAGCGAATCGGTAATAAATCATATAGATAGAAAAATTAAGCAATATTCATTGCAGTTATACTACAATAGTTAAATTTGTATAGTATATCAGAGGTTACATTACCAAATAATTGTAAATAACCTATGCATGGGGTATTTTTCTTGACATATAGAACTTCTGATAGGTATAAGTGTAAATCAAGCTGTCATACTAATGAAGTGTGATAGACTTTCTTTAAGTATACTTTGCAAAATCATCATGTAAAATCTAAACAAGAACAAGGTTTACAAATCTTGCAAATTTATTTTCAAAATGCACGTTCTGTTCGACAAACTTATGGAGCCCTTTGTGAAGTTGAGGGTGCATATAATGAAGCATCTGAGCAGCTAATAGAAACCATCGACGCTGTAGACGTTAGTGTGACAGGGACTCAAATTTATCTAACCGACGTCTTTCTCAGCATCTCGGTCTCTGCAAATGCTGAGGAAAGATCTTGGCCTACATTGATACAAAATCCAACTGGTAGAAGAACTAGAGCCAGTGGACGATCAATTGATTTTTTTATTTATTGTGTCATTGCACATTATTTGAAGGAGAAATGGTTCCAACACGACGTGTAACATGCCATACAGCGCATGAGACCATCACTTTGTTAAGCCAAACGTTGGTGACCGAATTATCTCTAAAAATGGTAATACGAGTTCAATACAAAAAAAAATATTCCGGATATTTCTTCATCCGTGTGAGAAGAAGACATGACATATTATGACTAAAGGCATGAAGCTTCAAACGGAATTTTCATTTGCGGTCAATAGGAGAATGCATAACAAAAATGTTTTTTTATGACCAAAGAGATAGTTAGTATACAGATGGTTCACGCTACTACGGATCAAAATAAATAATTTTGATCTTTAGAGAAATGTCTGTTTCCGATTTGTGAAAGAAGTGGTGTTTCGCCCTACATACAGAAAAAACTTAATCTACATGTCGGCACTATAGATATGACTTTGCTGATGAACTTTTTATTAGCATTTACAACAATAAAACTTAATGGTTAACTTTAATGTTAACGAGTTACTTTAAATAAGTTATATAAGTAAATAAACTCAATATATTATTGTCGAGCTTAAGTACCGTTTTCAAAGTACTTTGTAGACCTCAATGTGAAATATATTACAAGTTAATCGGCCTTATTCCCGTAGACGTCGTCGACGCAAAACGACGTCGTCTTGTGACGACGCTGTAAAATCGGTATTCTCGTAGTCGTTTTCGATAACTATCGGTTACTATTGACACAAATTTGGTATTCTGTAAGGAAATGTGACGACGACGTTGAATCGAAACGACTCTGAATCTGTCGTCACAGTTGTTAGTAACGACTTGAAATAATTTGAAGGAATAATTTTAGTTTTTGTAAATTTAAAAAAAGGTTTTGTTTAATGACGTCAAGAATAACAATGTCGAGTAACAAATAGTGCAATTTGTGGAGTAGTTGTATAACATGAGTGCAAGACTAAAAAATAGTACTAAAATAATAAATTTTTTTTTTTCTCTGTTTATCAAAGATTATATTTGTAATTGTTACTACACCATTTTTTATTAAAAGTTTAGAAATTGTCAAAAAAAAAAAAAAAAATTTGTTGTATTCTAATTTACTTAATTCAGCAATTCTTAAATATTTATTATTTCATTAAATCTCAAACAATTATACTTTATATATTATTATAATTTTTATACAAATTAAAGAGTAGCTGTATAAGTGGAATATAAATAGAATTTAATTAAAAGAAAATTAGGTTTTTTGTCAGAAAAATTTTTAAAATAAGTTGTATTATTGTAATTTAATTTATATTGGCCACAAGGCTTCAAATTACAATTTTGAATATAAATAAAAAAAAAAAAAAAAAAAAAATAGGGGCTTGGAAACAAAATCCCTCATAGGTACAAGGATTTTGTCTAATTTTAAGGGGTAATGTGAGAAAATTGGTGAAAAACAATTTAATTCCTTTTGAGCGCCTTTAAGAATCCTTTGAGGTTGTAGTTACGAATCTGGTCTTCTTTATTTGTAGCAAAAATTTTGATATGGGTTCCATTGACATATCCAATTACTCCAGTAAATCCTGTTTTGTTAAAAAAAATTTAGTTTATGCTTCCGATTTGTCATCTTCAGTTATTTCCAATTGTATCCAAGGTGGACAAATCACCTCTCTAATGCATTCAGACAGGAATTTTGCAACTACTGGCTGCACTTACACTGAGGTTGTAAGGCCCCTGTCCAAAGGACGTCAATGTTGCTGACAACTTAATTATGACTGAAACATATGTCCTGAGTTCACTTTTCATGATAGGAACTATTTCTATAGGAACGATTACGTAATTAAATGCTGCCTTATTAAGACTTAAGTAGTTCTTGAATCTAAAAAAAGTTGGAAGGCCGGCCAACAGATAACCTCAAATTACGATTTTAACACCGATGAACATACTCGTTATTTGGCAAGATTAAGATCATCAGATCATAGTCGAAGTATTATCCTTTTCAGTATAAGATTATTTTTACTTTCCTCATCTGAATCGGAAAAAAACATTTCTTCACAACAGAAAATAAAAGTCAAAATGAATCAGCTGATGTACAAATGTTACATCAGCTGTTGTTATTTCTTTCATGTTATCGATTACTAGTCGACGTCGTCTCATAGTAGTTACAGAATACCGAAATAGGATTGATGTGACAACGATGTTGACTCGAAGTGATGTTGACATAAAATCGACGACGATGTCGACGACGTCTACGGGAATAGGGGTGAATATGCAATAGCGAAGCATTGCCGGGCCCACTAGTATAAAAATAAAAATATAAGAAAATAAAAATATGAAAAAATATAAAAATATAAAAAAATAAAATTATAAAAATATAAAGATATAAAGATATAAAAATATAAAAATATAAAAATATAAAAATATAAAAATATAAAAATATAAAAATATAAAAATATAAAAATATAAAAATATAAAAATATAAAAATATAAAAATATAAAAATATAAAAATATAAAAATATAAAAATATAAAAATATAAAAATATAAAAATATAAAAATATAAAAATATAAAAATATAAAAATATAAAAATATAAAAATATAAAAATATAAAAATATAAAAATATAAAAATATAAAAATATAAAAATATAAAAATATAAAAATATAAAAATATAAAAATATAAAAATATAAAAATATAAAAATATAAAAATATAAAAATATAAAAATATAAAAATATAAAAATATAAAAATATAAAAATATAAAAATATAAAAATATAAAAATATAAAAATATAAAAATATAAAAATATAAAAAAATAAAAATACAAAAATATAAGAATATAAATATATAAAAATATAAAAATATAAAAATATAAAAATATAAAAATATAAAAATATAAAAATATAAAAATATAAAAATATAAAAATATAAAAATATAAAAATATAAAAATATAAAAATATAAAAATATAAAAAATGAAAAAATATAAAAATACAAAAATATAAAAATATAAAAATATAAAAATATTAAAATATTAAAATATTAAAATATAAAAATATAAAAATATAAAAATACAACAATACAACAATTAAAAATAACAAACTAAAAAAATATATTAAAATATAAAAAAATAAAAATATATAAATTTAAAAATAAAAAAAAATAAAATTATAAAATTAACTTAATTCCGTAAAATTGGAACGCAATATTTGTGTGGAAGCATAAAACAAGCCCGTCTTGGCAATGGCATTTCAACAACTAACCGCTCCAAAATGAGGCTCAGTAATAAGCCACTTGCCGCTCTTTGCCTGGTCTCGGCCTTAATTGGGGGGTCAATTTATTTTAAATAGAATTACAATTTAAGCTCTCTGTAATGGATATTTCTGAGGTTATCATTTGCTAAGGACTGAGAGATTTACAACCAGTGGTCGGCAACGGCAACCAGATAGCTCAGTAGAAACGACGTAGATTTGCAATTTGAAGGGCCGGGTTCGATTCCCACCCGGGGCACTGGCATCAACTTCGATTAAAAATAACTTTTCAAATACTTTCGAGTTCTACAGCCAAAACTAAACTCATTCTAGATGCTTCCACCACAAAAATTCAGATTACTCTAGGACGCAAGGACAACAGAAAAGCTTTATTAACATCTTAAAAAAATATTTATAAAACCAGCTGGCGCAATCTCTTGAAATAAAATTGTGGTAAAACTCAAAAAACTACAACTAACAATCCTCGTCATAAATCTTGTTATCTACAAAGGAATGAAACAGAGTTGCCAACAATTATCGTATCCCCGATCGAGTGCAAATAAATTGAAAATCATTATAAAAATTATCATCCAAAGCTACCTCCCCCAACTGTTACAACAACAACAAGAAAGCAGCCTTCCCATGCACTCAAAAACAATTGACATTTTATTTGTAGTTAAGGTTGTGTCGAAAACTAATTCCGAAAACCGACCATGATAAAAAATATTGTTTTTTTTCGGAACCTATTTGTTAATTACAATAATATCAAAATACGGGTAATTAAAAAACACGGTTATAATAATTTTAATCTGATAAAGAGCGTCGGATGTTAAATTCGGTTTTTAGGAACAGGTTTGCAAAAAATGGCAAGTCTGAAAAAAAAATAATTCATAAACCGGTTATAAAATGTCGTATGGAAAAGTTTTTCTGGCAAACCGGTTCCTGAAATTTAGTCTATGTATGTATAACTATTGTATCACAATTTGTTGACCTTACAAAATATAGGCAATGAAAACCCGGTTATAAGATTTGTGTATGACAAAACTCGGTTCTTAAACACAGTTTTTAAAAACCGGTTTGTAATAAAATTTGTTCCCGAAACATATTTTTGTACATGTAAATTTAGCTTTACTATTTAGTCGGCATTAATAAATAAATGGTTCTTAAACCCGGTTTTGGGATCTAGATTGTTAAAAACAATTTGTTGGAAAAACGGATAATTTAAAAAACTGAATATGAAAATATTAGTCTGACCATAGGAATAACCCGGTTTTTGAAATCTGTATGATAAAGAATATCAGTCCTTCAATCTGAGTTCTGGGAACCGGTTTGCAAATAACGATAAATTAAAAATCGGGTATGTAATTTAAAAACTGGTTATACAAGTTATGGTATGGTGAAAAAACCGAATGGCAAATAGCGATAAATTAAAAATACAGTGAACTGTATAAAAAGTTCAAAATTCTTGGTGTAGAAAACATTTTTTGCAAACCGGTTTTATGAATAAAGTTCCAAAATTTTTATCGACCGAAAATAACGATGAATTTTAAACACGGACAATAAAAAAACACAGTTATAATAATTTTTTATCCGGAATCGGTTTTGTGAAAACCGGTTTCCTAAACCGATTTTACATATAAATAAAGCTTCACAATAGGTTTGGTATAGTTCACAAGATTTCAAATTCGATACGAAACACCCCCTAAGTTTGTGTGGTTTAGAAAAAATACATGAGGGGAGGTGGAGTGAGATCAAATGGCTGCGCATCGTCGTCAAAGTTGGTGTGGAAGGAGAAAAATCCACATCAAGCCCCTGGACTGCTCCGGAGTCGCCCCTAGAGGGGTAAAATGTATAACCGACCCCCCCCCCCCGTCTTTTCCCACTTAACATTTTGCCCAAACATACCTACCCCCAATATCTACGATCCCATGGGGTCTCCCATACAAAACTCACATTTTTATAAATTTTGGTCCCACCGCTCTAACTGACCCAAAGGTGCCCCTAGGGGAGTTAAATGTATGACCGACCCCGAAGTATTTGCAGCCCATCAGTTTCTCAAAACATATCTATCCTCTATCTTCAACTCTTTATATGGTCCCCATACAATTTTTTTTATTTTTTTATAATTTTTTTTATGAAATCAGCTCCCGCCGATCCCTAGGTGCCTCCTAGAGGGGTACAAAATATGACCGACCCCAACTAATGTTTCCCTCCTAATATTTTTTCCGAATATACCTATCCTCTATCTTCAACCCATAAGGTGGTTCCCATACAAAAATCAAAATGTTATAGAATTTGCTCCCATCCTTGGGGTGATGATTTAAATATTTTACCTTACAATGAGTATTAATGTTTTTATTTGAATTGAAGGATTTCTAAAAACTTTTTCTTGATGTTTTGTGCAAACTTCAAAACAGAGATGAAACATCAGGTGAATATTTGTTATCAACGGAATAGAATGAATTAGATACTATCCAGCAAGTTTCCGATGATGAAATGATTTTGGCATAAGCGAGTATCAAAGGGAACAAGAGGCAGCATCAAATGCATTACTCCGAATATAGTGCTGCTACGTCCGGTGTCGACAGATGACAGACATCGGACGTAATTCTAGCTAATCGCAACTCTAAAGTCCACAACGCTGAATATACCCATATGAAATAAATTAAAGAAAAACAGTAATAGTTGACATATTGTCTACTTTGGAGGTTTTATTTATTATTGTTACATTTTTTTCAAAACATTTCTTTTACTTAATTACTTATTTTCTTATACAAAATATTTATGAGGAAGAGATCAGTTGAAAGATGGCATTCGAGTTGAATAAATAAATGAGTTTTATACATAGGTTTTTATATGTATGTATAACTTAAATCATATGTCTTAATTAAACAATTGAGATCTTGTTGTTCTATTTTGAATAGTATTTATTTATTTATTCGTTTAGTAACACTAAAGCCTTTAAAAATTTTCATTACAATTGGATACAATTAATTATAATGAATTGGTCAATTAAATAGTTCCTATAATGAACAAATTTTTGGTTGCTGTTTTTGTCTATATTTTAAAATTTATGCATTGAAAAGCCTCGGATGTATCCGAGAGCTATCCAAAGCGTGATTAATGTAATGAAACCAAATTTATAAATAATTCTAATAAATTATATTAATTTTTTTAGTTACATTGCTTACAATAATAGACATTTAATTTTATTAATATTCATGAGTATTTTTGATTGTTTATATACTGAGAGAAGACAAAATTTATAATAAAATTTAATTTTCCTAAATTTAAGTACAAATGAATACGATTATTTTTATTGAAAAAATATATTATTGTAGAGATTTAAAATCCATGCTAATGACCCGTTGGTATTGGTTACAATAATTATTTTTTATTATGTCTTTTTTAGAATTCTTTTGAGTTTAAATAAATAAAAAATTAAATAAATAAATCTATGTATACACAAAATTAGTTTTAATTTGGAAGTCTCTTTTATTATTTTAGCTATGGTTATTTTTGAAATCAACATAAGGTTTAAAATTTCTGGGTCTCATATCTAATAATTTTTTAGAAGTGTATAAAATGATTTTATTAAACAATAAATTAATTTGTAAGCCTTTAATAAGAGTTAATGAGTAAAATTGTTTATAAAAAAATAATATAATTGCATTGCAATAAAGCGAACATCAAACAATATTTGGTTACAGGTATGTACAATTTATAAATGTTCTCGCATAATATAGTTACTTTCACTTTGTCGTCTTTCGTATGTAAAAAAATTGCGTTTATGTCCCATAGTGGACATAATTTAAAATTGTATGTATGGCTTTATTTTTAATAATTGCTAAAGTTTTTAAAAATCGATTTATTTATATGATAATAAAATTAATACGCCTATGGTAAATGTTTATAAATACGGCATCATATTTGATGAGTATTTGGTATGAGTAAAATTTAATTTTTATTTACAATATTAGGTAATATTCAAATTTAATCTTAAATGATAAAAAGTTAATCTACTTAATATAAAAATTTATTTGTAATCTCAAACTAATATTTTATGAGATCCAGGCTATATTTTTGTATTTGGTATATCAGATCTAAATTTAGTTGCCTTTTGTAAAAAAAGAATTTAATTGGAAAACTATTTTTAATTCCATAATTTTTTTGGTTTTTATAAATGCGACAAAAATATGGTAAGTGAAAAATTCAATAAAGAAAGTCAACAGTAAGATATTAAGTACTGCCATCAAATATTGGTGTAAATTCATCAAAAAGTAATAGTAATATTCTATGTGAAATGTGTTGGTTCATTATAAAAAAATATATTCCAAAAAGACCTTTCTTTTATGGGTGAAATGTACTGAAAATGCATCAGAACAATGTGCTTCATTCTTTTGAAGTTTTCACTACTGCAACTGAATGATTTTTATTTCCATTTTGCTTTTTTGTAAGCAATTTTTTAGCTGGATACATATTTTTACACTATGACAAAGTCTTACTAGGAATGAGAAATCTTTCTCTGATCCAACCAATAAACAATTTTTAAAGTTTAGCCAATAAAAAGGTAAGTATTTCGCATATACAGTTGCCTACTATGCTGTAATTTATATTTGGTTTAATTGTCATTGAGATTCTGTTATAAACTTATACAAATAAATAAATAATTAGAAAATTTCTTCATGTTGTAAATATATTGCCGATTGTACTGACTAGAAAGGTACTAAAAATGTTTAAAATAACATTATTTTATTTTCTATAGCCTCTTCTAATACTAACTCATATAATATATAAAATATTTTCTTCTTACAATGCGATATTTCCGCCACCTATTTATATGCCATTTTTATACTATTCACATCTATGCCTTCTTCACGTAAAATACGATCAATACGCAAGCTGGCCTTTTGTAAATGCTCTAACAAACGCATATTTTTATCAAAATCATATTGACCCACAGCTATCGGTAATAAACGACTACCACATACCTTATAATGATTTTTAAGTTGCAGTGACTCAGCAAAGACCTCATCGCATTCCAAACAACGCAAGCTGTTGGCATTTTTCTGTTTCTGTGCATTATCCTCATCAATCTCCTCACCTTCTACTTGTATACGATGTATATATTTCATATGATGAAGCATTTTGGTTTTACTAGATTTAGTTTTGGCACACAATGTACATTTAAGATAGCCCTGATGAGGCATATGTTGGAAATGATGACGTTGCAAATCGGTGTGTTTTGCATTGCGCTGTACCTGATGACAGACCAGACAAAGGTATGCAGTTTTTCGAGCGTCCAATGGACGAAATTTGGACTTGACATCTTTAGCTAGATTATGCTGTTCGAAGACATGAGATCGCCAAGCGGGTTGGCTAGCAAATTCGCGTAAACATATGGGGCAAAGATAATTGAAATATTTTTGCATTTCCATACGTAACTTGGCGGTAAATGTTACCGTCTCAGAAGGAATTTCCTTTATTTGTTGACAATTGACGTCCTGATTTTGTAAACATTGATTTGATTCTTCGGTAATCTCTTCAAACATTTCTTGGCATATTTCATCCAATTCTTCATCATTTATATCCAACTTATATGAGGTATCTTCAAGTTCGGAATTAGTTTTCTCATTGATTATAGGAATTTCAACTTCTGCCTTCAAATCAATAGAACTCTTTAGCAAGGCCTTTTGAAGTATATCTGTAGATTTTTGGGTAGGTTTTAAAGAACCGTCTACGTCCTTAGCGACTCCCCATTCTTGAGGTTTGCATACGAGATGTATATTTTTCAAATATTCCTCTCTGTGGCTTGTCACGAAATGCAAATATAACTGCATTTTGTAGGATTCTTTAGCAGGACAGAATGCACACTTGAAATATTCCGGCCTGGGCAAATGAGTAAAACGATGACGTCTCAACTGATTCTGATCTGGATTATTTTTTATGGTCACAGAACACGCATCGCAATAGTAGTCTAGTGTACCGTCCATGAGATGCATCCCCAAATTAATTGCCGTACTTAAGTGGGCCTCATCAATATGCTTATCCCATTCGCGGAAATGGTCAAATTGTTTGCCGCACTGAGGACAGATGAAACGCATGTAGTACTCCTTGTTGTATTTGGGATCCATACGTTGCCGGTCAAGACTGTTTATAAGTCGTTTGTGAAACCGAAATATGTGCACAGACAATGTTCGCTTCTTAGCATAAGACGCAGGACAATATTTACACCTATACGGCGAGTATGGCAAGTGAGTAAAACGATGATATTGTAATATAACTGGAGCGTGATGGGCATTAGCGATACGTTGGAGGCATATTTGGCATTGGTGGTATTTCCGGTCGAGTTCTATAAAATCTAAAGCCTCCGCATTTCTACTTGCGTATCCATGGACATCATTTAAGTGACGGCGCCAATCCTGTTGTGTGTCACTGGTTGCTCCACATTCTGGACACACATAAATCATGTGTTTGGCCAGTGCTGCACTGCTTGGCACTTTAATATCTGCCGCTAAGTCTGCCATCCTCGATAATATGGACAAATTTGAAGAGTTTTATCGTACATCTGCTCCAGGGGTAATACAAAAACCACCCTCACTCAATGTTTACAAATATTTGGAAAAAGAAGTTGCCAGATCATAACAAATTAGTTCCAACTTTTCCAGCTGATGTAGGGTTTCTCTGCAAGATTTTTTTTTTCATGCACTGTCGGACGCCGCACAGTGGTTCCTTTTTGGTTTTTTTTGGAATTAATTCTGTAACTTTTGAACGGATTATGCTATCTTGATGAAATTTGAAATAGTTAAAGCTGAGGTGTTTTCGAGATGATTTGGAAATATTTGGCAACCTAGGGGGTGTGGGGGCCACTGCGTGGCCCTCCAAAGTTGGTCACCTCGGGTGTTTCAAAATTTCAAATGCTTGAGGAATGTGCATTTATGAACCGATTTAAAAGATATTTTGCATTTAGATAGTGCTTCGAAAAACCTTTAAAAAACATGCTTACATGCACATGTTATCTCATTTATGTCAAGAGATATTTGAGAAAATAAAAAAAATTGTGTCATTTTTGGACGAGGTTGATTTGGTATTTTTAAGGGTGTGAGCTCAGTTTTTCCTTGATTTTAAAGATATTTATATCGTTAGTTAGCTTATAAAATTCTGAATGAAATTGCTGAAAAAATTATGCAAATATTTTGTTCCAATCAAAAGTTATAAGCATCGCAAGTAAAAGTTTCCAAAAAAAGGCATATTTTTACTGTTTTTTTGCAAAAAGGCGACTACATTCTTTCGTTTGTAAAAAAAATATTTCTTCCGGGAAGTGGCAATTTCTTAATTATTCCTCATAGAAATGTTGATGCAGATGCATTTAATGCTAAATTTGAATCAGTTCAGCAAAATGGTTCCCCGGCAAGGGAAGTCAAAAATACACCATTTTTGAAAAAAAATTTTTTTTGTTTTTGAAAATTCTCAAATCGCAAAGCGCCAACGAGAAAGCTCATTATATATTTTTTTGACTACATATGTGGACTAGTTAACCGTAACGTATTTCAACATCCCTGCCATAAACAAAGACAGTGTGGCCATTTTAGTAAAAAATTCGGAATTTTGGAACATATTTTCCCCGTTTTGGGAATTTTGGTATTTTGTTATAAGATATGGCAACATATTGTTATTCGTTTTTTTAAGGACAATTTTATGTACCTTATTCCAATATTTCGTTAAGATATTCGAATCCGTTGGAACTTTACGCTATTTGTCATATAAGATATTATTTCTCCAAAAAATACGTTTTGACCAAATTTTATATTTGACTCAGAATCATGCCCAAAATAAAATGTGCTTTTAATTAATTTTTGTAAATTATTAAACTTCATGTCGTTCCCTTTTCAACGATATGCAATACTTGTATGTCAAGAGTTTAATTATTGTTTATAATTATAATCAAACTTCACTACCTCTGTAAAAAAAGTATATATCGTGAAACATACATATATATGGGGGCTATATCTAAATCTGAACCGATATGCTTAGTTTTGTTACCACATTAGAATAGTGTAAAAAAACTAAGATGTGCAAAGTTTTGTTAACATCAGAGCAAAAATGTGGTTTTTGGCAACAATAATCTATAAAAGGTTATGCTAATTTGTATGGGAGGTACCAGAAGGGGCGGGGCAAATGGACCCATTATTTCAGTATATACTTCACGCTGTCAAATAATAATACAATCCAAATTTTAGCTTCGTAGAGCCCTCCAATATGAAGTTAGGGACAGAATAGCGGTTTTAGTGAAATAGGTGATTTTGTATGGGAGGTACTTGAGGGGGCGTGGCTATTTCGCCCATTTTCCAACCAACATTACGACTAGTGAATTTTATGCCACTGGTAAATTTCTATTCAAATTGATTAAGAACTACTCCAGTTATCGTCTTAAACACTTACCCAGCCGGCCAGACGGACATAGCTTTATTGGGTTAAAAAGCTCCGAAACTTATTTTTTCTAAAGAACTCTAGGGTCTCAGTTATATGTTCTGTTGTGTTTAACTTTTTCCCGTTTAAAATTATATATTCTCTCTACCATGTAGCTGAGCTTGTACAAATTTTATTCAAAATTTGTTAAAAATTGTAATAATAACACACAAAATCCACAAAAACATATAAATATTGCATTAAAAATCAAATTTTTAACTTATAAAATAATTTTGCTTAACATATTTATGCAATAAGGGACATTTTTCGTAATTTGTCTCGCATCCCTGTGCATAGGGATTTATAAATCATAAATAACTTAATTAAAGAGTCTATGAGCTTGAAAGTTTTATTAATAAGTAACGACTCCATAATGACGTTTAAGTCTCATGTGTACTAAAAATGTCTCTAATTGCATAAATATGTTAAGCAAAATTATTTTTTAAGTTAAAAATTTGATTTTTAATGCAATATTTATATGTTTTTGAGGATTTTGTGTGTTATTATTACAATTTTTAACAAATTTTGAATAAAATTTGTACAAGCTCAGCTACATGGTAGAGAGAATATATAATTTTAAACGGGAAAAAGTTAAACACAACAGAACATATAACTGAGACCCTAGAGTTCTTTAGAAAAAATAAGTTTCGGAGCTTTTTAACCCAATAAAGCTATGTCCGTCTGGCCGGCTGGGTAAGTGTTTAAGACGATAACTGGAGTAGTTCTTAATCAATTTGAATATAAATTTACCAGTGGCATAAAACTCACTAGTCGTAATGTTGGTTGGAAAATGGGCGAAATAGCCACGCCCCCTCAAGTACCTCCCATACAAAATCACCTATTTCACTAAAACCGCTATTCTGTCCCTAACTTCATATTGGAGGGCTCTACGAAGCTAAAATTTGGATTGTATTATTATTTGACAGCGTGAAGTATATACTGAAATAATGGGTCCATTTGCCCCGCCCCTTCTGGTACCTCCCATACAAATTAGCATAACCTTTTATAGATTATTGTTGCCAAAAACCACATTTTTGCTCTGATGTTAACAAAACTTTGCACATCTTAGTTTTTTTACACTATTCTAATGTGGTAACAAAACTAAGCATATCGGTTCAGATTTAGATATAGCCCCCATATATATGTATGTTTCACGATATATACTTTTTTTACAGAGGTAGTGAAGTTTGATTATAATTATAAACAATAATTAAACTCTTGACATACAAGTATTGCATATCGTTGAAAAGGGAACGACATGAAGTTTAATAATTTACAAAAATTAATTAAAAGCACATTTTATTTTGGGCATGATTCTGAGTCAAATATAAAATTTGGTCAAAACGTATTTTTTGGAGAAATAATATCTTATATGAAAAATAGCGTAAAATTCAAACGGATTCGAATATCTTAACGAAATATTGGAATAAGGTACATAAAATTGTCCTTAAAAAAACGAATAACAATATGTTGCCATATCTTATAACAAAATACCAAAATTCCCAAAACGGGGAAAATATGTTCCAAAATTCCGAATTTTTTACTAAAATGGCCACACTGTCTTTGTTTATGACAGGGATGTTGAAATACGTTACGGTTAACTAGTCCACATATGTGGTCAAAAAAATATATAATGAGCTTTCTCGTTGGCGCTTTGCGATTTGAGAATTTTCAAAAACAAAAAAAATTTTTTTTCAAAAATGGGGTATTTTTGACTTCCCTTGCCGGGGTCCATTTTGCTGAACTGATTCAAATTTAGCATTAAATGCATCTGCACCAACATTTCTATGAGGAATAATTAAGAAATTGCCACTTCCCGGAAGAAATATTTTTTTTACAAACGAAAGAATGTAGTCGCCTTTTTGCAAAAAAACAGTAAAAATATGCCTTTTTTTGGAAACTTTTACTTGCGATGCTTATAACTTTTGATTGGAACAAAATATTTGCATAATTTTTTCAGCAATTTCATTCAGAATTTTATAAGCTAACTAACGATATAAATATCTTTAAAATCAAGGAAAAACTGAGCTCACACCCTTAAAAATACCAAATCAACCTCGTCCAAAAATGACACAATTTTTTTTATTTTCTCAAATATCTCTTGACATAAATGAGATAACATGTGCATGTAAGCATGTTTTTTAAAGGTTTTTCGAAGCACTATCTAAATGCAAAATATCTTTTAAATCGGTTCATAAATGCACATTCCTCAAGCATTTGAAATTTTGAAACACCCGAGGTGACCAACTTTGGAGGGCCACGCAGTGGCCCCCACACCCCCTAGGTTGCCAAATATTTCCAAATCATCTCGAAAACACCTCAGCTTTAACTATTTCAAATTTCATCAAGATAGCATAATCCGTTCAAAAGTTACAGAATTAATTCCAAAAAAAACCAAAAAGGAACCACTGTGCGCCGTTAAAATTGTAATAAATTAAATGGCGTATTTTTAAATAAGACAAACAACTTTATATTTTTAAATATTGTGTAGATTTAAATAAATATATTGAAAATAATGGTTGACCGGGCTTGGTCTGGGTGTACAAAGAGAAAGTGTCATCTTGACTTTCCCAGCCAACCAAATTTATTGTATTTTGTAGAAAAAAACTGTTAGTTTTTCTTTTTAAAATAATTTTCTATAAAACAAAATTGTTTACATTAAAAAAAGTTATTCAATTTATAATTTTTAAATTCTTGCATTCCATTATATTCCCGTGATTTTTTATTTATATCATAATGTAATTTTTCTACTTTTCATTTTTCTAGAACAGAAATTGTACCTTTTCTTTTTCCAGCCAGAACTCTCCCGGCCAACTGCAATTCATCCAAATAAATTTTTCAGCAATTTTTCAAATATATTTGTCAACCATTTCTTTCTCTTTTTATAAAATTGGGATGATATTTAAACATTTTTACCTATTTTTATTCATATTGAACAAATAAACGCTCTGAATGTAAATATCTTTTCTCTCAATAGTAATCGACGGCGTCAACACTGCCGCTTTGACACTGTACTCGTCACCTTTTAATATGTACAGTACAATCGAGTACTCAACAGTTGTATCGTTATTTGACAACTCTTTTAGCTTGGAATCATTTATAAACAAAAGATCTCTGATACGTGGCCGGGGCATATTTATTGTCACGGCAGGATAAATCTCGAATTTAATTGGTACATAAAAATGTCTGAAACGACTTCAGGTGCATCACCGGCTTCATCTTTAAAATTAGAATGTCATATGTTCTTTATTTGCCCGGAATGCGGGCTGGAATTGGATAACCAGCTCGATTGGCGATATCATTTAAATAAAGTGCACGACTATTCCAACAAAAAGCCAGAGGACTTTAACTACAAGGTGGTCGATGGTAAATACTACGAATGTCTAGTGTGTCACAAATGGCTGACCAATGCCATCCATGTCCCTACACTGCTGCAGTATCATCGTTTCAACCATTTGCCTTATCCCAAGACATACCGATGCAGACATTGCCCTAGTGCATATTCGAGAAAGCGTGTTCTATGCCAACATTTGTTGCGATCACATCCGGCTTTAGTGGGTCCGAATGATAAAGAACACATCAGGAAGCCTGATCCGGCACAGACATTTAAGGATCCCAAAATGAATAAGGAATTCTATATGCGTTTCCTCTGTCCTTTGTGTGGAAAGTTGTTTGCTCGTTTCAATCAGTGGCAGCAACACATTGACGGATCCCACACGAACACCTCGGTGGACCTGAAGATGAACCGTATAGCTTGTTCGCGTGATTATTACTGTACGGAATGTTCGTATGTACTATCAGATGGTCCCACCAGAGACCAATTGCGTCGTCACCATTTCAGTCATTTGCCATATCAGAACTACTTTCAATGCGCTTTTTGCTATATACGAAAAACTTCAAAAACTGAACTATTTCTACACTATGTTAAACATCATACGGCTGACTATTTAAAGAATAGCGATTATGTTCTTCTGCCGGAAGAATGGGGTGGACCCGCCGATGAAAGTACTCTGGATGAAATTAAACGTATATTGGAAGGACAAGCGGCGGCATCAGAACCGAAAGCAGATATAATACAAAAAGCGTTACGTGAAAGTTTCATTAATTTCGAAGAGGTGGCCACTACCAACCCATCTCACGTTCAATTCAACCATGAACAAGCCTTGGATCAAAGTCTAAATGGTTTTGAAAATGTAGTTGTTATCCAAGTTCCCCCGTCGAATGCTGCACAGAGCACAGATCATTCGCCTCTGAAATACTCGGACATAGGCGACGACGATTTGGAATTGATATGCAATGAAATGTTTGAAGAGGTCCATGAGGGCGACCAATCAGAAGAGTCCGAGGAACACACGCCGAGTACCCATAGACCACTGTCAGCAGATAGACTGCAAAATGAAATGCAAAAATACATACATTACTTGTGTCCCGAATGTGGACGGGAATTTATCAATCAGGCCAAATGGCGCGCTCACGTTTTCGAGGAGCATAATTTGGCCAATGCTGTCGATACTAAGTTCCGTCCCATGAATACTCTCAAGACGTCGTTTTTGTGCCTTGTGTGCTACCAAGTGCAGCGCACTACGAAATCTTCTGACCTGAGACGTCATCATTTCCAGCATATGCCTTATCAGTCCTACCTTAAGTGCACAATATGCACCAAAACAAAGTCAAGCAAACCAAAAATGCTGCAACATTTGGAATATGTTCATGTGGCACACATACAAAGAGATGTTATGGCCGCACTCAACCGTGCGAAAACCCCAGCCACTGCCAAGAAGTTGCACTGCCTCGAATGTGATAAGATATACACTGTGCCGTCACGTTTCAAAAACCACTGTCGCATATGTCCCAAACGTTTAGCGCCCATAGCTGTAGGTCAATATGACATCGCCAAAAATATGAAGTTACTCGAGCATCTGCAAAAGGCTAGCATACGACTTGACCAAATGTTGGAAGAGGCCGGTATAGATGCCAGCAGTATAAAATTACCGTACAAATAGAAATTAAAGACAATATATAACACGATATATGTATTTCACTAAACACGACGAATTCATATAACAACTATAGGTTATAGTACATATATATTTTTCGATACGATTTACACAAAGAATCTACACCGTAGAGAAGGATGATGATTATTGAAAATGATCGTTACTAATAATTCCGAACATTGTTTTTACAGAATAGTATTATCGTTTTGTATAAAAAAAAACGAAATTGTTTTCACTAGTAATTTGAATAAAATAAATTTGTTGTTTATTTTTTTGTTGTCAATGGCAAAGATACAGTAATAAATTGTAACAATGTTGAAGCACATCTTATTTGCGTAAAAACTGTGGGAGAGAGTATAAGCGACATACCGCGGGGTAAGTTCATTGTAAATGCGGAAAATTTGCACTTCGTTAAATATTTCATCATTGTGGAAAACTTTTTTTTTTAAACTGACGTTAAGTTTGGCACCTAGGTATCCTAAAACCAGAGCTCTCTGTTTCCCTTTTTTAACCCCTATGTGTGGGTACTATACGAGGATTCTGGAGCGAATGAGACCTATTATTGTACTTTCTTAGTGGTGCTTTTGGAAAGCAGTTGCCGCTATTAAGTTTACATACGGTACAAATTTGTTTTTTGTCTTGAACATCGGGTGACATTCAATTAAAATAACGGTATCTTATGCCGTAATCACTGCACCTACTGCCTGGAAATGAGGGCTTTTTCAAACTTTAAACTTGGTTTTGATTTTCCTGCGACTGAACTCAAGGGGATGGCATTGTTACTATTTTCTGCCCGACATTTCCCGGCGATGTTTGATTCAACCAAGTTTTTTTTTTAATAAAATAAAAATTGTATCATTGTGAACTCACCCTAAGGATTTTGCGTTGCAAACGAGTCGTCCTTTATTCCACTATACATTCCACTACTTAGTTTAAACGGTTATTAAAACTATCACTTCTTCAATTTTTATACAATTTCCACAACAAAGTCAAGCTTGACGAATCATCTCGTTCTCAAAAGTGGACTACATATTTTTGCAAAAAAACAGAGATGCTTGTATTACATGATGTTCACACTTACAGACATAACCACATTGTTAATGGACATTGCAGTCGGTAGGATACCGCATAGTGTGAACATGTCCTAAGTGGCGCTGCAAACAATCTACAATTACAGTCGAACTTCTCTATAACGTAGTCACTGAAGATCGTTGATTCCGACGTTATAGAGAAAATTTTTATAGAGATGTAAAAATATGTGAAAATCGATAGGACAATGCTGTGTTTAAAAAAGTCTTTATAGAGAGAAATTCGCTATAGGGAAGTTCGTTACAGAAAAGTTCGACTTTATCTACTAATTGTTATTAACAATTATAGCTGGTTATCTAAATAAAAATAAAATATATCAATTTACGTTAGTGTATCGAATGATACGTAAACATAAAATGGTATATAAATCATCATTAAATATTATGAATGTTCTATTTTAATTCGAATTTTTTCAATAATAATAACGACAGTAACAACACGATTTATACTTTTCGCCGATTTTAGTTTCATGGTATTGACAATAAATAGTACTTTTTGTATTTTTATTGTTCCAAAAAGTTCTTTAATTGTACCTAAAAGCGTACAGCGTTTTAAACGTAAGAACATTTGTAAGTTAAACTTACTCTTATTGTACAGAAAAGTACTTTTATTATTAAACAAAGTGAATATATTGTAAGTAAGTAAGTAAGTAAGAATATATTGTACCAAAACTTTTTTTAGTTATTCCTGAAAGTATTTGCTTTGTTAGAAAAAGTAATTGCACTGTATCTAAAACTACTTTTTCTGTAAAAGAAAGTACATTTATTGTACGAAAAAGTTCCTTTACTGTACCTAAAAGTATTTTCATTGTTACACAAAGTGCCTTGTTTTAACAAAAAGTAATTAAAAAGTACAAAAAGTACTTTAATTGTTACACAAACCTCTGTTATTATACTAAAAAGTACTTTTATTGTATTAAAACTTATTTTATTTGTACCAAAAAGTACTTTTATTGCACGAAAAAATACTGTAATTGTACCAAAAAGTACTTTTATTATTTTAATTGTGTCAAAAAATACATTTATTGTACGACAAAGTACTTTAATTGCACCAACTAGTACTTCAGTTGTTACACCAAGAACTCTTATTGTACCACAAAGTACCTTTAATTACTTTAATTGTACCAAAAAGTACTTTAATTGTAGCAAAAAGTACATTTTTGGTTCCCCAAAGTACTTTTATTATACCAAAACCAAAACGTACTTATCTTTTATGCATGTATTTATCTTAAAAAAAAGTGAAATCAACATCAAGGGGAACAAAAAAAATTCCATTGGTCCAAAATAGTGTTACAAACTATTAGCAAAAATATGCGGAAAAACAGCCAGTTATCGGTGAATAGGTAAATGGAATGAAAAATAAATGGCAACGATTTCAAAATATAACAAAAGGTATAAAAATCATTAATTAAAAACCACAACTTTTTGGAACTTTTTTTTACACATTTGTTTAGTGTTTTATAATCTTGTATGACATAATTTTTATTTTAATTAAATATTTCCATCCTACAACGTTAATGTCTCTGATGATTAAATCAAATTAAATCAGTTCTTCTTTTAAATCAGTTATTCTGATTTTGTACTTTTTCTAGGTAAACTATTGTTTTCTTATCTCACAAACAACCTTTTGCATATTTAATTATGTTTTATGTAATTACGATCTCATATTTTAACTTTTAATTTTATCTTATATTATTTTATATTATTTTGTTTCTTTTCATTTTCTGATGGTGCCTTTTAAAGAGATATCACTAATAAAAACATTATTTAAAAATATTTAAAACAAAAAACGACACAAATAAAACATACCCAAAGTCTGAAAACATCTTTAAATTTGCACATTGTAAACATTTTGCGTGTGTGTTACACCCTCTTTTGCAAATTCCTACCTAAAATATCAATTTAGTATGCAACTCATATTGAAACCTAACTGTATTTACCCCCTCGTGGTTTAAACTGTTGTTTAAGTTTTACGTGTAACTCGTTTATGTTCCGTTTATGTTCTTCCGTGTGATCATGCATTCCCCTCAATATGATTTTAATGAAAATTCTCTCAATATACCCGTAAACTCAAAACCAGCGTCAAAAAGTGATATGCTGCCGCGGCCACCACCACCACCGCCGGCACCGCCAACACCCAAAGAGGCATCTCTCTTTCAGGGCATTAAACAAATCTATTTTGAGTATTGTGCCAATACATCTATACACGGTGTCCAATATTTGGGAGAATCACGACCCTGGAAGGAGAAAATATTTTGGGTTTGTGTTTTCTTTGTCTCGATCTACTGTTGTTCGGATTTAATTCAGAACATTTATGTCAAGTGGCATGAGACACCGGTGATTGTGTCATTCTCTGAAAAATCTACGCCCGTATGGAGTATACCATTTCCAGCTGTCACAATATGTTCGGAAACAAAGAGAGTAATGAAAAGTGAAGGTAAATCATAATATCGGGTTAATAAGTTATAATTTATAGTACACAGGCATTCACGGCTCGCATTGCTTCGCCGCTACTTATACGTGGATGCCTGCCTATTGTTATTTTTTAATATAATATAGCCTTTATCACTCACGGATAACGTAGCTTGAGTTTTTATACCGATTGATTAGGAGATAATCGCATTAATGGATATGTTGTTAAGTAATAAGGATTATGGCGTTACCGAAATTACGCTCGGCTTATCCATTGTTTAATTGGCGAAAAATTATTTTAAATTACTTCCAACCTAATTCTAAATATCAATTGTTACCCTATTCTAGATAAAATCTCTTCGGTATGTTTTTAACTTTTTCTTTATTATTAAAAGTACTTTTTTGTACCAAAATGTATTTGTATTAAATCTAAAAGTACTGTCAATGTACCAACTGTACATGTTTTTGTACTTTTTTTTGTGCCAGAAAGTAATTTATTGCAAAAGTCCTCTATTGTAACAAAAAGTACTTTAAGCAGTATTTCAATTTGGCGATGTTTCCTTTTTGTAAAATAAATGTACTTTTTGGTACAATAAAAGTACTTTCTTACCAAAAAAAAGTTCTTTTTATTACAATTGAAGTACTTTTTTGTAAATTAAAAGTTCTTTTTGTTACAATTAAAGTACTTTTTACTACTATAAAGTTCTCTGACAAAAAGTAATTTTTGGTCAAATAAAAAAATAAGTACTTTTATGATAAAATAAAAGTACTATTAAAGTAAAAAGTAGTTTCTGGAAGAATAAGTTTTTTCTTCAATAACCAAAGTACATAGTTTGAAAAGTATTTTTTGGTAAAAAATATGTACAACTATGATAAAATAAAAGTATTATTAAAGTAAAAATTAATTTCTGGAAAAAAAAAGATTTTTCTTCAACAGTCAAAGTACATGGTTGTTAGTGCATTAAAGTTCTTTTTGTACTATAAAAGTACTTTAGTGTAAAATAAAAAAAAAAACTTTTTTGGTACAACAAATATATTTTCTGCTGCAATAAAATTAATTTTTTGATATAATAAAAGTACTTTTTAGTACTACTAAAGTGTCAAGGTACAAAAAAAGTAGTTTTTTGGTTCGAGTACTTTTTTTGGTTAAAAGAACTTTTTTGTATCAAAATGTACTTATATTGCATCAAAAAATACTTTAAATGTTCCAACAGTATATGTTTCTGTACTTTTTTTGTGCCAAAAAGCATTTTATTGCAAAAGTCCTTTATTGTAACAAAAAGTACTTTAAACAGTATTTTAATTTGGCAGTGTTTCCTCTTTGTAAAATAAATGTACTTTTTGGTACAATAAAAGTACTTTTTATACTATAAAAGTACTTTTTAAAACAATAAAAGTACTTCTTTTAAAACAAAAGTTATTTTTGTTACAATTAAAGACCTTTTTAATACTATAAAGTTCTCTGACAAAAAGTACTTTTTGGTAAAATAAAAGTATGATCAAATAAAAGTACTATTTAGTACTATTAAAGTAAAAAGTAGTTTCTGGAAAAAAACAAGTTTTTTCTTTAACAATCATAGTACATAGTTGTTGGTGCATTATAGTATGCATTATAGTACACATTTGTTGTACCAAATATATGTTCTGGTGCAATAAAAGTTCTTTTTTGGTAAAATAAAAGTACTTTTTAGTACTAGTTTCCGGAACAATAAAAGTAGTTTTTTGGTACAAAAATAAACATTTTGGTAATAAAAGTACTTTTTTGAAACAATACATGCAAAAAAAAGTACCTATTTTGTACACAGAAAGTAATTTTTGATAATGGTATTTTCGAAAGTGTCTTAACTTTAAAAAACTTTCTCTTTGCGTCTTATTTTAAAAGGGCGCTTTGTATAGGAATTTAAAGTTTCCTTGTGGATTTGGAAGATTGCTCAATAATTTTGGTGGGATTTCCAACCTCTTCTTACTGGTTTCCCACTTTTTAGTAGTGATCACAAATTAAGCTCCTTTATGCAATTTTGCGCTTAATTTAGGAGATAATTACATTTAAAGATTGCCATATCCATTCGGATAGTTCCTCAATAGTGTGATAGGGAATTTCCAACCTCTTAATAGTGATTATTCCACTTTTTCAAAGTGATCACAAATTAAACTCCAATACCCTTAGTTAAGGATTTAAAGGTTGTCATATAGTTTGGTAGGAAATTTCCAATCACTCCCTAGTTATTTTCCCATTTTTTCATAGTGACCATATATTAAGCTCCTTTGCAATGTTGGACGTTTATTTAGAAGTTAAATACATTTAAAGATTTCCATATCGATGCGGATGATTCCTCTATAGTTTGGAAGGAAATTTTCAATCACTTCCTAGTAATTATTCCACTTTTTCAAAGTGATCAACAATTAAGCTTCAATTCGCGATTAGACCCTTAGTTAAGGAGACAAATGCATTTAAAGATTTCCATATCGATTCAGATGGTTTCCAATAGTTTGATGGGAAATTTCTAACCTCTTCCTAGTAATTATTCCACTTTTTCAAAGTGATCACCAATTAAGCTTTAATTCGCGATTAGACCCTTAGTTAAGGAGACAAATGCATTTAAAGATTTCCATATCGATTCAGATGGTTTCCAATAGTTTGGTGGGGAATTTCCAACCACTTCCTAGTGATTATTCCACTTTTTCATAGTGATCACAAATTAAGCTTCAATTCGCGATTAGAAACTTAGTTAAGGAGATAACTGCATTTAATAAGTTTAATTTAGAAATGAATATTTCACTTGTTAATTGTTTGTTATTTTTTTCATTTATAGACTTATGTAACACGAAAATCTAACACATTTCCTTTTCATCTTTACTTTTAGGTCCAACATATGCTGAACTATTTGAAAAGCTAAAATCCGATGTAAAAGCCAAACGGCCCTTTCGACCCAAAATAAATTCAACAGAATTTCAAGAGTTTTTAACATTATTACAAATTTGCAACACACAAATGGTGGATAAGGGTATACCACGTCTATCCCATCGATCCATAGATTATATGGAAATGTTAAGTAAAATGTTACCTGCATTCGATCGGCACTACTATTTTTGCAAATGGTTTAGCCATTTTAGTCAGTGCGATGAACTGTTTACGAAAACCATTACCGAGGAGGGTATCTGTTATACATTTAATGGCCTTAACAACACCGATTTATACCGTGACGATACAGTGCAATTTGAAATGGGTCTTAAGAGTACGGTAAAAGACTCACCCGTACTAAATCGTTCATTGAGTTGGACATTGGAAGAGGGTTATGAACAGACTAGTGGACTGCATACATATCCCGGCCGTGTTCTAAGTGCGGGCTCAAGAGCCGGCCTTTTTATAGCATTGCAAAGTTTCAAGCAGGAATTGGACTATGGGTGTCGAGGTCCGGTACAAGGCTTCAAAGTGCTGCTGCACTCGCCCGATGATGTTCCTTTGGTGTCGAAGCAATTTGTGCGCATACCCATGGGTAAAGAAATTTTGATTGCCGTCAAACCCAACATGATTACAACATCGCAAGGCATAGCCGAGTACCGACCACATACGCGACAGTGCTATTTGAACAACGAACGTCGATTGAGATTCTTTAGGATTTATAGTCAAAACAATTGTGAACTGGAATGTTTGACCAATTTCACGATGAAAAAATGTGGTTGTGTTAAGTTCTCGATGCCACGTACCGCCGACATGCCAGTGTGTGGCGAAGATAAGATAAACTGTTATGATCGAGCCGAGGACGACCTTTTGCTGAAGGAATTCTCAGAGGGTTTAAAAACTACCGATTTCGATTATAGAGGCGAGACGGAATGTAACTGTATGCCTGCATGCATCTCCCTGGTGTATAATGCGGAAATATCACAGGGCAACTTTGATTTGGATGGCATGTTAGAGGCTACTGGTGATACGGAATTTCATGAGAAATTTCCCGGCTCTCAAATTTCACGTCTATCGATATATTTCAAAGAGAGTCAATTTATAACGTCTAAACGTTCCGAATTGTATGGCGTGACAGATTTTTTGGCAAATTGTGGTGGTATATTTGGTTTATTTATGGGATTTTCCATTTTAAGCATGGTCGAAATTTTGTATCATTTGTCGCTACGTTTATGGACAAATATGAAAAATTTTGGGAAAAGTGTTATGTGAAAGTAGTAGAGTGTGGAAAAAGTTATACAAATTTTATTGTTTATATGTTTTTATTTTAACTGTATTTGATAGAATTTTTTAAATTTTTAATAGTTATAAGAAAAACAAGTAAAAATAGCAGTTACAGTGTTTTGTTAATAGGAAAGAAAATGTGCGTTATGTAAAGCTTTAAAAAATTAAAAAAATTTGATTCTTTATATTTTTGTTGTATACATATTTATTTTAACTATTTTTAATATAACAAGTTCTATCACAACATTTAAAGCAATTTGTTTTTGCTGTACTGTCGCTGTAAATATTTTCCAATTTTTTTGGATAAAATTATTTTTTTTAATTAGAGTTTAAACGCACATAATGAAACACAAAATTCGGATTAAATCCATTTATATGTAATATTTGTAAATATTGTTTTGTTTGGATTTTTCAATTCCTCATTCAGGTTATTTGTATATAAATTTATGTTAATTTTTATTATTTTTTAAAATTTGTAAAAAAATTTATTATTTTATAATTAATTTTTTTCAGTAAATAAACAAAATCTTTTTTAATATCTGAATTTGAGATTTTTTACTTATCCTATGAGTAACCTATTAATTTTGTCCTATAAAAATCAGCTTTTTCAGTTTCAAAAGGAAATCTTAAATCAAGAGATTTTTAAAGCAATGACGATTAATGAATACTTCCTAAATAAAATCTCGAATTAAATATTATCGGCGAAAATGCAAAAAACAAAGTTTTTTTACGTTAATGCATTTTTCGACATTTGAATTATCATTACTTATTTGATATTTAAGTGATTTTACATTGTGGACACCGTTTCAGAATATTCGCTAATATAAAAAAGGTATCAAAATTTTAATTTTTTTTTAAATTTAATTATGTTTATTTCTATTATATTTTTCATTTTAATTATAATGCATTTTAAGTAATATTTTATATTTAAATGTAAGCGAAATTTTCGAATGAAACTCTTTTATAATAATTTTTTTTGTGAATTATTATTTTTAATATTTGTAATTTTTTTTAAATAATAGTTTATTTTTATGTATATCTTTTGGATTTTAAAATTAATTACTTTTTGTTTTTTTTCAATTTTTTATTTCAAAACCGTGATTCATCTTGATGTTTCGTTTCCTTTTTAATTTTAAATGTAATTTTATTATATGTATAATTTAATATAAATATATTTTACGTATTTTACTTTTTTTTAATTGTTATGATATTCTATTGTGAATTGTTATCAATCTTGATATGTATAAGTATTTTTTTATTTTTTAACTAATTGTTATTTAATTTTCTTTATTTTTATTATATAAATAATTTTTATGATTTTAATTAATTTTTTTTAAACGTTTTTTTTAACTAATCTTAATATGATGACAGTCTTACTTTTTCTATTCATTCCTTGCTAAACGTAACTTTTAAAGCAATATAGCTGTAGAAAAAAAGTAATAAAATAACAATATTCAATGTTTACACAAAAAAAGTTAATTTTCCTCATCGTCTCTATCTAAATAAAATATAGCCTATATCACTTAGGGATGACGTATGATATTCCTGGTTAAAGATTTTTTTTAATTTAAAAGATTACCCCGAACATACAAAAAAAAACAGTAACACTCTTTGCCAACTCTTACCTCCAATGGTTTAATAACAATATTTAATGTTTACAGAACACTGTTACTGTTTTCCTCACATCTAATCAATGGCATTGCCACCCTCCACCATTTTACGGCAACACTACCTGCAACTACCAATTACTTTTTGTTCTATCGCACACACCAGAATATTGTAACTCACCATAGCACAGTCGTTACTCGTTACTTTGCATTGTCAAGATTGGTCGGTTCTTTTTTTTGCATCGTGCTTGCGTGCGGTTCGCGAGGCGGATAATTTATTTTTGTTTTAAACACAGCCATCGAAGAATTATACATAACAAAGAGCAAGGCTGAAGTGAAGAAAAAAATATAATTAAACCGTAAAACAGCAAACAATATACTATTTGAACAACTGCAGACTACAATTTGTTGACAACGAAGAAGAAAAGACGAGAATAAAAACAATGGCAGCCGATCAATTTAATCAACTTTTAAACTCTTTGCTGTCCACCGACAACGAAGTGAGACAACAAGCTGAGGTGTGTAAATTCAACTACATATATTTCATTTCCTAGAAATTAAATGCCAATGCAAAAGATATTTAGAAAAACAAGATATATACATTGCAAAAGTTTCTGGAACATTAATAAGGGTGATTATATATATATATATAAATCTACATATATTATATATTGTGGTGCTACCTTGTGGATGCGTTTGTAGTTGTTAGACGACAGAGGTGCTTTATGTCCCCCTACAAATTCGTTTTTTGATTTTCTTGCATAAAATTCCATACCATTCGTTGAGGCTGCTGCCGCCGCCGCGGCGTTTGCTACTGTGGTGGATTTCATTTATAGCGCGAAACGTGTTTTTCTTTCCTCCTTGCTTTCTTCTTGAAAATGAACCGAAAAAGAGAGAAACAACCATGAACCGTACGAACAAAAATGTGGGCATTTCAAAGTAACTGACATTTTTGATGGTTCGATGTCATAACCTCTTTGTTGGTGGGTCATGCTCATCATCAGCATTGTCGAGCACCGAATATCTAAACTAATTTATTGTGTCTTTGGTTGAGACATGTAGATATTTGCCCGAAGCACCAGACAACAGCAGCAGACATTGCCGCATCATAAATAAAATGATTCATGGAACGGAAGCAAAACAGAGTCAGCAATAGCTGCGAACAAAACAAATAGCTACGTTCGATGCCATAGTAGGCATCAACCGTCGTCGTTGATGTTTTTCAATTACGATTTAGGGTGGTGGCAGGGCAGGTGATTTGCAAGTACGAGCTCCTCCTCTTTAAAATAGAAGTTCCCAGGAAGAATTGCAGTTTCCGAAACGATGTGTGCCACAAATAATATTCATGGTCATTTCGACGATGGTAAGGAGTTTTCTTTTGTTCGCTTGCGAATATATTCAAAGTCCATTCCAGTGATGGGTGGAAGTTTAGGTACTATTGTATCATCATCACATATTGTACAAGAAACAAGAAAATGACAGAATGAATGCAAAATCTGATTTTTGTACTTGTGTAGGCAATAAAACTTAAGATAAGGCATGTGCCCGTTTGGTCTTCTCTCTCTATATATATAGTATATATATGTGCAATTGGTGATGATTTGCACCGGGTGTTATGAGTTAGTACTAGTGTTTGCTAACTACCACAGACGCGCCAGTGCTTTTTAATATTGCATCGCAATAGGTGGTGATCGATAAAGAATTGTTGGTTGAATGAGGTTCTACCTCCCACCTGCTGGTGCAAGTGTTAGGACACAAAGGTCTTTGGGGTTGGAATAACGGTTAGCAAAGTTTTGGTAACTGATCCAATTTACATTAAGATCGGTTTACAGCCGAAAAACGGGTATGCATAATAAGTAGCATTCTGAGCCAAGTCTAGCGAAGGAACCAATTTTGAATTCGTAGCGGTCCAAAAATTCGGCAAAACCGTTGCAAGTGTGAATGTTCTTCGGAATTTAATTGTAAATAAGGTGTAGGAGAGCTTCTTGTTTCTGTTTATAGGTTCACACAGCGGGACCAAAAGTTTAAGGACGATATACATTTCACCGAAAAATAAATACAATTACTGTTAATAATATTCCAAAAAGGGCTGAAGTTTATTGAAAAAAAAAAAAAATAAAACTGAAAATGAAGATGACTATTCTTTTCAGTTTATCCCCTGGAAAGCCCGAAATAGGGTCCTTTTGAATACTATTATGACCACCTATGTGCGGGTATTCAAATTAAAGATATCACCACGATTTGAACCATGATTATTTACGTCTCTTTGTCAATTCTTGAACAATCTAAACTAATTGTTGTACCTCCATAGGCGTTCTTTCGGATGAAGTAAGTGCATTCTTTGAAGTATAAATAACGATTTTTTCATTTAAGGTATTTTTCAAGTGAAGGACAAATTAAAAAAAAATAAAAGTATGTTACAGTACTTAAAAAATAAAAAATTTGACAAAAATATAATAAAAATTATTTTCGCAACACCATTCTTAAAAAAGTATTTATAAAATAAAAATATTGTTTTTAGCGCCGTATTCTAAAAATATACAAGAATTGGTCTCACTAAGTTGGAATCGTGGTGATAATGCCTTTAATTTAAAAACCCATCCATGGGCTGTTATTCAAAAAACAAATCAAATACCATAACTTGAATATATCCAGTAGGGAAAAATACTAGTTTGGAACTATTTAAATATTAGTTCTCCATGGGACAGTGAACTAGTTAACATTCCATACAAGCAAAATCTCATTTTAGACGTAGATGTGATTAGGCATGGGGGAATTGTCCCTTTTATAATAGAATAAAACCAGTTCAGAAATTCTAGTCGGGCGGTAGTTAAGTGTCCTTTGGAACCGATTTAAAATAGTTTGATGAGAGCTAGTACAAAATTAACATAAGAAGTAGCTACATTCTAGAAAATTTGAGATAGTTTACAATAATTGAAATTGTTCACCAAAATGTCATTTAGCAGCATTTGTCTTTTGCTCGAAGTGTAATTTAAAGTATAACTTTCGAAATTATTTCAAAAATCTCTTTTTCCTATTCATCAGATAATAACGTTTAAATTCAATAGTTTAAAACTTTTTCATTTTAAAAGTAGTTCACAATTTCATACTTTTGAATTAGTTTGACAATTCCCTACTGGGTATAAACTGGTATTATAACAGTACAAAAGAAACAATTTGCCAAGTATTTGACATTTTTATGTTAAATTAGACAATTGTTTATATAAAAGGGTCAAATAGTCCACTGTCCTACTGAGAACTAGTACGGAACTAGTTCCTTATTGGTGTTACTCCCTACTACATATGTATATGACCATTTATAACCTATTAATGTAAAATTTTCAACCATATTCTTTTATTTGTTTTTTTTATTATTTGTACAAACCTTAAAAAATAAAATACTCGTTTGAAAAGATTAAAAAATTGCTTACAAAACCTAACACTTGGTGTTTATCATCTCTTATCTCTCTATACCACAGAGAGTTGTACTATTGAAAAGCTTTTAAACATTTTACGCTCTTATAATAAATCATGACGCATTGAGGTTCAAAACTGCATATGATGGCAAAAATAAATCTTGTAAAACATGCAACAATGATGATGATGATGGTATGGCATGTGTGTTTTGTCTTCTTTTTGTCCCCCCCTCCTATTGATTTACTATTTTAATTTGTACTATGTAACTAACCGACGATATGTTCCAACGCCCCACTGCAAACGCCCACTTAGTGACCTTGTCACGTAAAATAACGATAGTAGCAAAATTAATGTTTGAAATTTTTTTATTTATAAAGTATAAACAATTATATCCTTGCATTGGTTTTTAAGTACCTCAATATAAGAGGAGCTTTGAATGGTTAAGTATTCTACATTATTACAATTTTTTATGCTTTTCATTTTAGGATGCTTACAACAACCTAGCGCGTGATGTCAAGGTTACACATTTATTGACCACCATACACAATAGCCAACAATCGGAAGAGGCTCGTCAGATGGCCGCTGTGTTATTGCGTCGTCTTTTTACGTCGGAATTCTTAGAATTTTATAAAGAGGTGAGTTTTGGGTGTTTTCGTTTGTTTGTTTTTTTTTTGTTATTTTATTTTGTAGTTGTCTATGGTATTGCCAGATTCGCTGTACCAAAATAGTACTACAAATCCAAACAATAACATGTGCATAGCCAGGTAGTTGTACGGGAGATACATTCATTCCACAGATGACACAATGAGTACTATTTTCTATGGTCGGGTCCAACCGCTGATTTTAGAGTTTGAAAGTGATTTATATATTTATTCTTTTGACTAGTTAGGAGAGCAACAGCTGGGTTCTTTTTTGCTGATCTTGTAATGTTTTCGAAGATTTAAAAAGCTGTATTTAGTTAGACATTGCAATACTTTTTACTACCTCATATTTCATGCTAGTATTTGTTAAGGTCAAGGCAAATATATTTTTACTTTAAAATTCAATAAGTTTTTTTCATATAATAGTGGCGGATGTTGAGAATCTTATGCCAATTTAAATACAGTTGTCTTTTTTTTCTTTTGTTTATAAAAAAAACTACCACGAGTCCGTGACGCGATAAAAGTTGCTTTACTATGACACATGTACTAAACTAGTCTAGTCATTATTTATAAATATCTTGTCACATAAAGCGTCGTTGTTTTGTTTATAGTTTTTGCAAACACAAAAGTAATTTTAGCTAATACATGTGCAATTTTAGTAAGGTGACAAGTTTTAAAATCATATACACCTAATTTGTTGTACTAGTTGTAAGAAATGCTTAGTATCTTTCCTGAAAAATATGTTTACCTGCACTTCAAAATGTTGTCTTTGACCAACCAAAAATAAGTTTATTATGAAGTATTAAATAAAAATATCAGTCAAATTCAAAACCTAATCTCGAGTTTAGTTATTTAATAATTTCAATAATAAAACATTTGCGGTTTTCACCCTTTCACCACTACCAACCGAATCGTATTGTTTCCACAATTTGAAATTCCTCGAAACATATGATTTCCTTAAAATTATCATTCCTGGAAAAGATTATTAAAAAACCTGATTCACTTCATAAACCAATGAACTATAGATCCGTCACTAAACGCTGTGAAACAAAGCAATAAGACTATTAATGTAGTGACAAACCACTCACATACATTCACAATCGCGCGCATGGCTTCAACTTTTTCACGTTAAAACTTTTATAGTTTATAATTTTGTCACATTTTAAGATATTATTAACATGTCTCTATTCTGTGCAAGTAAGAACGAACGACAACGTATACACCATAGTGAAATAGGTATACACTATGACTTCATCTAAAAGTAATTAAGTTATAAAAAAGAAAGATCTTTATTAATAGGCTGCAAAGACTGCGTGCGGAATTTATGTATTTTCCTAAATTTGTTGAATTAAGCGGATGGCATATGTATCCATATACAGTAACAAATTCGTTTAATTGGGCAATTTAGCATTAGTACGATTTAAGTACTAATTTGTTTTTGGCCAACACACAAATGCCATCACTAATTCTTTGATATGTGACGACAATAAACCACCAACAACCCACCCAGTCACCGTTAGCCGAATGGTTTTTGATTTGTTTTGAAGATGAAAATATGGTTTTTGTTGCTGTTATATCGGCGATGGCAAAAATAACAATTTAGGTTATATCAGGGGTAAAAAAAAAACAAATAGCTGTGGCATTATTTGTGTGCAGAAGTATGTGTCATGCTTAGCATAGTATGTATATTTCATACATAAATTGTTCCATATTTATCTCCGTTCTAGGATCTGCATTCAATGTTCTTGTATTGGGGTCAGAAACACCCCAGTGAATATAGACTATGAAATAGCAACAATAATAGGTGCAATTAAAAAGCAATTTTCTAAATGTTTGCGGCTATGTTTTAAATGTTATATTACATAGAATATATATTTTTTATATTATCAAAAGAAACGCTAGCGTAACATTTGCCAAGAAAAAACTAAGGATTTTTTAGCAGCCCAACTAAAACAGAGCTTTTGTCACAAAATATATTCGTTAATAGTTGTTAGCAATGTCGAATTGTAGTATTAAACTGACAAACGTTTATATTTTTTAACTTTTGGGAAAGCTATTAATTTAAATTTACTTTCTCTTAAATAAATTCTCTTTTAAATTCACAATAACAATATAATTTTGCTAATTTTCCCCCCTTTTACCCAGTTACCGCAAGAGGCGCAGGGGCAACTGCTGCAGCAAATACTATTAGCCGTCCAACAAGATGTTACACCAAGTTTACGTCGTAAAATTTGTGAAGTTGTCGCCGAAGCAGCTCGCAATCTCATCGACGATGATGGTAACAATCAGTGGCCGGATTTCTTGCAATTTCTTTTCCAGTGTGCCAACTCACCATCGGCCCAATTGCAAGAATCTGCTTTGCGTATTTTCGCCAGCGTTCCATCGATTTTCGGTAATCAGGAAACTCAATACTTGGATTTGATTAAGCAAATGTTGGCCAAGAGTATGGAACCAACAGCCGATGCCGAAGTGCGTTTCCAAGCGGTTCGCGCTATCGGTGCCTTTATTTTGCGTCACGACAAAGAGAAGGAGGCTGTTATCTACAAGCAGTTTGGCGATTTGTTGCCACGCATGATCATGATCACCGCCGAGAGTATTGAAGCCCAGGACGATCAGTCACTGTTGAAGTTGCTGATTGACATGACCGAATCGTGTCCTAAATTTTTGCGTCCACAATTGGAGGTTATATTTGAAATCTGCATGAAGGTAAGTCGCAGTAAAAGCAGCAGCTTCAAAAATCTTTGTGTGTGATTGCTTACACTGAATTTGTTTTTCCTAAAGGTTTTCAGTTCCCAGGAAGTTGAGGATAGTTGGCGTCATTTGGTGCTCGAAGTTATGGTGTCGTTGGCTGAAAACGCTCCAGCCATGGTCAGGAAACGTGCCGAGAAATATGTGATCGCTTTAATACCTTTGGTCCTCCAAATGATGACCGATATGGATGATGATGAAGATTGGGCCACCTCCGATTCGGTTACCGATGACGACAACAGCGATAACAATGTCATCGCCGAATCATCCTTGGATCGTCTGGCTTGCGGTTTGGGCGGAAAAGCCGTCCTCCCACATGTCATGAACGCTTTGCCCGCCATGTTGGGTCATAGCGATTGGAAGCAACGTTATGCCGCATTAATGGCCATCTCTGCCATTGGCGAAGGTTGCCACAAGCAAATGGAGGCCATGTTGGACCAAGTTATGGCTGGTGTTTTGAACTTCTTGCGCGATCCCCACCCTCGCGTCCGCTATGCCGCATGCAATGCAATCGGTCAAATGTCCACCGATTTTGCACCCACATTCGAAAAGAAATTCCATGAACAGGTTGTGCCTGGTCTTTTGTCCTTGTTGGATGATGTGCAGAATCCTCGCGTGCAGGCTCACGCTGGTGCTGCCCTTGTGAATTTCTCTGAGGACTGCCCCAAAAATATTCTGACTCGCTACTTGGACGGCATTATGGGCAAATTGGAAGCAGTTTTGAATTCCAAATTCAAGGAATTGGTCGAGAAGGGCAATAAGTTGGTGTTGGAGCAAATTGTAACCACCATCGCATCCGTAGCCGACACTTGCGAGAAAGAATTCGTGGCTTACTATGATCGCCTTATGCCCTGCTTGAAATTCATCATTCAGAATGCCAATTCAGAGGATTTGCGCATGCTTCGCGGAAAGACAATCGAGTGCGTAAGTCTCATTGGCTTAGCTGTTGGCCGTGAGAAATTTATCACCGATGCAGGAGAAGTGATGGACATGCTGTTGAAGACCCACGCCGAAGGCGATTTATCTGATGATGATCCCCAGACTTCTTATTTGATCACTGCCTGGGCACGCATGTGTAAAATTCTAGGAAAACAATTTGAACAATATTTGCCTTTGGTTATGGGCCCAGTTATGCGCACTGCTGCTATGAAGCCCGAAGTGGCTTTGCTGGATAACGATGAAGTTGAAGATATTGAAGGTGATGTTGACTGGTCCTTCATCAACTTGGGTGAACAGCAAAACTTTGCTATACGCACCGCTGGCATGGAAGACAAAGCTTCGGCTTGCGAGATGTTGGTTTGCTATGCCCGTGAGCTGAAGGAGGGATTCGCTGATTATGCCGAAGAAGTTGTGCGCCTAATGGTGCCAATGTTGAAATTCTATTTCCATGATGGTGTACGTACCGCAGCAGCAGAATCCTTGCCTTGTCTATTGGATTGCGCCAAGATCAAGGGCCCACAATATTTGGAAGGCATGTGGCTCTATATTTGCCCCGAATTGTTAAAGGTCATTGGTGCTGAGCCCGAAGCTGATGTCCAGGCCGAACTTTTGAATTCTTTGGCAAAATGCATTGAGACCTTGGGTCCCAATTGTTTGAATGATGATGCCATGAAACAAGTGTTGGAAATTATCGCTAAATACATGGCTGAGCATTTCGAGCGTGCAGATAAACGTTTGCAGGCTCGCAACGAAGAGGACTACGATGATGGTGTTGAAGAAGAATTGGCCGAACAAGATGATACCGACACTTATCTATTGTCCAAGGTTGTGGACATAACACATGCACTCTTCTTAACAAACAAGGCCCAGTTTTTGCCTCATTTTGATCAAATAGCTCCTAATTTTGTTAAACTTTTGGATCCAGCTCGTTCCTGGTCAGACAGACAATGGGGATTGTGTGCATTTGATGATGTTATAGGTATGTGAAAAAGCGCTTTGATTTAATAATATTCACTATTATTAAGAAAAAATCTTTAGATTTTTCTTTATGGCCCATAAATAATGTATTAAATCTATGTGTTATAAAACATTTGTATCAAACATAATTCATATAGATTTTCTTTATTTTAATTTAATTGTTTGTTTTTTTTTTCATTTAGAATTCTGTGGTCCAGCTTGTGCTCCGTATCAACAGTTCTTTACACCCGCCTTGTTGCAATATGCCAGCGATAAATCTCCAGAAGTACGTCAGGCTGCCACCTATGGTTGTGGTGTATTGGGTCAATTCGGTGGTGACCAATTTGCTGTAACCTGTGCACAAATCATTCCTTTGTTGGTGCAAGTTGTCAACGATCCCAAGAGCCGTGAGCCCGAAAATATTAATCCCACAGAAAATGCCATCTCAGCTGTGAGTAAAATATTAAAATACAACAAATCTGCTCTACACAATGATGAGGAAATCATAAGTGTTTGGTAAGTTTACTTGGACACATTCAAATGAACTATGATAGCATTAAACGATCGATTGTTTGTTTCTAAAGGTTCTCTTGGTTACCCGTTACCGAAGACAGCGATGAAGCCCCCCACATCTATGGATATCTGTGCGATTTAATGCAAGCCAATCATCCCGTTATCTTGGGTCCCAACAACTGCAACTTACCACGCATTGTCTTAATCATAGCTCAAGCGTTTGCTAATAAAGTTGTTGCGGCCATCAGTGAAGTCGGCTCACGCATGCTGGGCATTGTCAAACAAATTGAATCCAATCCTGAGATCTTCCAGGCATGTGCTAATCAATTGACGCCAGAAATGCAGCATGCTCTACAAGAAGCTTATCGGGAATTGGCTCTTGCCTCAGCACAGGGCTAAGCATCTATCGTGCATCTATTTCTTCCCCTCCACGAAAAAGTAAAACAACATAAATTCAAAAAAAAAACAAACGAAGAAATATGCTTTCTTTCTCTAAACTGCATTATTATATAAAATATATAAATAAAACAAACAACATATAAGAAACGATAATATATAGTATATAAAATATACTTTAATATATGTATACACATATATATATATATATTAATAACCATATATACTTATACACAGACCTTCTTTCCCCTTAAAAATGAAAAACGAAACCTACAAATCCACATACACTCACACACATGCGATCACATTAAAAAATCCTATATGTTAAAGAAATTAATTAATGATTCACTGATTCAATTGAGATGATAGAAGACTAAAAAAAAAGTCCAAGCTGATGTGTAAGAGTTTCTGTATTCTCTCTGTGTGTGTTTAACCACCAAATTAAATTTTGACTTTCTTCTAGCTAATTATTGATGAAACTATGATAAAGCGTAATACAGTCAGTCTTCTCTTGATTAATAATTTAATTCCATTTTTTATACATATAAAAAAAGCTATCCTTTTTTTGTCTCTCTCTCTCTTTCTCAGAGCATACATATATTGCTGAAACTTTCTTGATATCTATGCTGATTTAATTGTTTACAAAAAAAAGAAATTCTCGTTGCATTATTATAATTATTACTTTTGTAACTTAACTTTTATTTTTTCTATTATTATTTTATTTTAACTATTGAATTTATTCAATTTTAAAGCGAGAGCTTGAGAAACAAAGGAAAACAATTGTATAATTGACTTTAATTCTTAATTATTTTATAATTGTTTACAAATCTTTTAAATTGAGTTAAAAACAAATACAACAAATAACTGGAAACTATTAAATAAAAACTATTAAAAAAAAATTAACCCCGTTTTAATTTTTATATAGGAAAAAAACATTCATTTCGTGAGTAAAGGAATATTGCTAAAGTGAACTGCTTGGTATCGTAATGAACTTCCTATCCTAATAAACTTACAGCTGTACAAGTAATAAATACAGTTTTAACGAACCCTTGCAAACATTATTACTTATGAGACATGCCAGAAAATCATGAAGATAAATGTCATGATTTAACAACGTTTTTATAGAACAGGGGCCGAATTACCGTATTTGATTACGAAAGTGTAGTAAATTATAAATTTTAAAAATATTTGCACTTATGAGGCAAATCGACAGAAAAATCATCTCATTACCTATTTTATGAAGTTCCTGATATAAATATGGCCGTACGAACACTTTCGTATGCCAGATTTCGAATCGAATGCGGAAATAATTCGGCCCCTTCAGAAATTCGGTAGTGCATGAAGTTAGTGGAGAATTCATGTTAGACTCCAAGGATGCAAAGCCCGCTGAAGTTTATAAACTCAAATGTTCTATAAATAAAATGCTTACGGTAAATCTTAGACGTTAAGAGATTACGTAAAGTTATTACATTAGCATACTTGCATAGTTTTTCGTTTCAATTAAAAGAAGTAAACATACGCTTCCCTATTTATTCCCATTAAGAAAAGGGAATAAATATTAAAACTTTTAAGTTACACAAACAGAAATGAAAATAGTAAATAGAGATTTTTTTCAATATAAAAATTTGGTTCTGTTAATTGTCCCTTTATTTATATTCTTCTTGCATACCCCTCCCCGAAAATTAAGTCCTTTCCCATAGCGTTATTTGTTACAAACGAAACTTTATTATCCATAATTTTATTTCTTTTCGATAGAGTTATTTGTAAGTGATTCATTGTTTTTTTGTTTGCGTAAATTAACACATATCAAAGGAATAATGAATTATGCTGTAAACTTTAAAACAGATTAAAAAATAGGATGAGAAATATGAAACGATAAAAAATACAATTTGCATTAGATGAGATTACACATTGGGAGGGGCGGGCAGGATAGATGGGGATAGTAATGGGAAATGTACAAAAAATTTTTTGATCATAAAATAATACAGTTATAGAAAGGTAAATAATACTAAAGATAATTAAAGATAACATATCATCGCTACGTATATTGGTTGTTCTCTGCACTTGAAATCAAAGTAAATGGAGCAAAAGAAAACGATCGGATAATAACATAATATATATGATGTGTTTATTTTTCTTCTTATAGTTTTGTTCAAGGGATGCATGCATTTAAAATCTAATAATGGTCGTGGTGTAACACGTGTTCATCGACTTTTACGACGACGAGGTGGTCATCATGTGGGAATTTTTATCCCAGCAGGTATTGTTCATCAGATTCAACATTATCGGGATCAACTTCTTCTATTTCAGCTTCGGCTTCTAAAAGATCTATATCTACCATATCATTTACATCTGGGGGACTAGCAACAGCACCACCTCCACCCAACCTGTCATCATCTTCTTCATACTCAGCGCCAGCGAAATTACGGCTGTCCTCTTCGTCATCATCATCAAAATTCGCTGCATCATCGTCATAGTTTTTCATTTTTTGCACTACGTGCGGGTGTTTATTCTTCAAATGCTCTTGCATGTTGCTGATGTGGAAATACTTCATGGGGCAGTAGCGACAATGGAGATAGGCCCCATATGGTAAATGTTTGAATTTGTGCACTTGCAAATCGCGCAGCTTTCGGCCATTGACATGCTCATTGCACTCTAAGCATACATGTAATTTCGGATTAAGTTTTTTGAAATTCAAAACGGTTCGATTGTTAAGATTGTGCTCAATATTTATGTGTTCACGCCAACCACGGGTGGTCTCGAAATTTATACCACACTGAGGGCAACTTAAAGTGAAGCAGCCTTGATTTTCCGTCGGCAGATCACTGTTGCTGCTTGTAGGCTGGGCCGGTAACGAAGCACGAGTGGGCAAATTTAATACCGACGAAGGTAAGTTATTATCTGCGGATTCAGTGAAAGTATTGTCTTGGTCAGGATGTCTGTACAGACTGTCATCGTCCACAGCTGACGTATCATTTGCCACAGCCACTGGTTGGGCATTATGAGGAATACCTCCACATTTATTTGTTCTTTTGTCCAAATGCTTGAAAAACATTTGTTTGCGCACAAATTCACCTCGGCACACAGTACAGCGAAATGATTTATAGGGCAAATGGCGAAATTTGTGTGATTGTAATTGGCCAATGGCTCCCTTAGTATGGGTGACGGTCACACGTTTGTAGCATTGCAAACAAATGTAGTGGTGGTCATCGAGCTGGCGGAAATGTAAACCTTCTCGGCTATTAAGATTATGCTCGTCCACAATGTGTTTGCGCCAAAACACATGAGACTCAAACGTTTCATTACACGATGGACAGTGGTAAGTTATACTCTCATGATCCACAGCATTATGGAAGGAAATTACGTCTTCTACAGTCTTAAGACCGGGAGGACGACTGGCGTTGTTATTACTATTTGATTCGGAACCTCTTATTGGCCTAGAATGGCCTCCGTCGCCACCATCTTTGCCCGTTTTGGAACTACCTGCAGTTGAACTCTTATGTAGCGAAGTATCGCGCGAGGAAGGTATATGACTCGGTTCGATATAGTTAATATTATGACGCTGTCGCAAATGACTAACCATGTTAGGTTTATGGTTGTAGGCTTGGCCACATATCAAGCACTTCAAGTACTGCCTAAACGGGCAGTGACGGAATTTATGATCCTGTAGACCTTTCAATTTTGAACTTTGCACCACCTCGTGACATGTCTTGCACTGGAAACGGAACTTATCCAAGGTGCGAAAGTCCAGAGAGTCCCTTTTGTCAAAGTTGTGCTCGTCGTTAATGTGGCGGCGCCATAAATGTCTCTCCCTAAACTCAATGCCGCACTGTGGACAAATGTAAATGAAATGACATTCCACTGTTGAAGATGGTTCTTCGGGACGAAAATCAACTCCACGAGTTGGTACTAGCAAATCGTCTGTGTCATTTGATTTATCTTCATTTGCCTGGGTTACTTTCTTTGAAGAGTTTTTACCAAAATCAATAAATTCATGTTCAGTTCGGATGTGATGTTGTAACACTTGAGGCGATGGGAAGCTTGAACCACAATCAACACATCTATGGCGGGCCATTGGCTCCACACCTGATGAGGTCTTAGGTCCTGGAAAAGATTTGCGGTATAAGTGAATGTCACCCTTGGCAAAGTCATAGGACGATTTGCTAACGCCACCGCCGCCTCCGCCGCTATCATCATCGTCTTCTTCGAGAAAACATATTTCAAAAGTATAGTTATTGTGTCGTACAATCTCCTTTTGTGGATAAGCTGCTGTTCTGTAAGGTTTTGCTTTCTTGCTGCCGAAAGTATTAAAACTGCTACCGCTGCTGCTGCCAAAGTTTGGTATGGGTGAGGAGGTGTGAAGTGGATTCGGAACTATGTTCCTTGTGCCAACACCATGACCCCTTAAATGTTTCAGTAAGCCCTTGCGATCTGTATAGAGTTTATGACATAGGCGACATTTGGCAAATGATTTATACTGCATGTGCGTAATGCGATGTTGCTGGGCATTTTGTATGCCATAGGCATTCGTAATAATCTTATCGCATTCTTTACACCTCAGTTGGCGTTCGTTTAAAATTTCGAAATTCATACTCTCGATTTCTCCCAATTTATGAACATCGACAATATGCTTGCGCCAAACTTTTTTATCGGTAAACTCTTTGCCGCACTGGGGGCACAAATAGTCTATATGCTGCTCGAACTCATCTCTTTCCTCTCGTTTCGACATACTTAATTCCTGGTCTGTCATCATGCCTTTCGAATCGGTCTCTCCGGTACCATCGTCATAATCGTCACCACCTAAGCCAAACGGTTCTTGGCTATCATCATCGTTATTATCGTTACACTTGGAGTCGGGAAGCAAATGATGTTTCGCCTCCAAATGCTTGGTAACCTCTTTTGTGTCATTAAACGACGTGAAGCATAATTTGCAATTCATCCATTGTTTACGGGGTAAATGGTTGAATTTGTGCAATTGTAGATTTCGTATTGTGTTGTCGGTAATGGTCTGCAACAAGTAGGAAAGAAAAATTGGCATTATTTTTTTTTGGCTTTCGGAATACCTGGAAAACGCTTATTTGTAGGACAATGTTTTTATAGATCATATAATCGCGAATAGAGGAAATGTTTGCTCTCGAGGTAGAGAGAAAAAAACATATTTTTTAATTTTAAATCTGATGTTGCATTGCTGATTAAGTATCAAAGAAGCTGTATAATAGATTCTTTTTAAGGATACATTCCATGAGGTGATTGATGATTATCGTTAGCGATAAATTTTAACTCATCTTTAACGGGAAAGAATGTACGTGTTTATAAAAATGTGCTCTGGGCTCAATTGCCGCTTAAGACAATATAGTTTTGTTTAATGTTAAAGACAAGAAAAATAGGAATGAAAACCCCAAGTAAAATAAGTGGTTTCCTTGTTGAAAGGTGTAACCTTTATTGAAGTAAATACAGATGAAGAAATCTCGATGCTATTAGGACGAAATTCTGAGTAAAAGATCAGAAAATATTTATCTTACTCGAACATTAGACATATGGACTGACAGTAAGGAAAATCAACGACATTTAGGACTAATCAGTATCTTTAAAATCCATCTTCTCTTTGTAATTATTTTGACCTCAAACCGGCTCACTTCTCCTATTCCATACCAATCCAAAACCGTCAAAATATCATCTTTTGGAAGTACAGCTCTGACAGTGAAAATATAATTACAGATCCATTTAACTTTTAACAGAACCACAGGCTAAATGCCAACTTCAGGAACTTAATACGGATAAACACCTCCCAAAGGTTTAATTTATCGTATACCTAAACATATTTTCCCCTTCTAATCTTTCAAGGTCAAAGAATTAGATCAACTTTGACCAAGGAAGTGTCCAATTATCCATTTTCCCCCAAACCTATGAGATCTACGTGTTAAATGAGGGTGAACTAGTACACTGTTTATGTAGAACTACTGTGGAACTAGTTCCAAACTACTGGATTGATTTATAATTTATAGGGAAATTGTCCCGTATATCACCAAGCTTTTAACATTTACTTGTTAAATGAGGAAGTTGTTTGTATAGAGGTTGAACTAGTTATCTGTTTTTGTAAAACAAATTCCGAACTACTGGATTGTTTTATAGTTTTCATTTCGTTTTAATACCTAAGAACCTGCTTACATTGTCTTACCTGATTGCATTCCATACATTGCGCTTGTCCTTGATTAATATCTCGCATATTAAGGCCTTTCCTTGTGCCATAACCATGTATGAACTCAATATGTTGTCGCCACTGCGATTGTGTTTCACATTCCGAGCCGCATTGAGGACACAAAAAAAGCACATATTCCTCCAGAGATTCGTCGATATCATACGATACTTTTGATCGCAACGATGCCGTTGGTGCATGATCATTTGTTGAACCACTCGTCGAGCCATCGTCAAGAAAAGCCGGTAAATCACGAACAGGTCTTTTGCTCGGTGGAGGTCCGGGCATTGAACCATCACCATCTTCATCTTCCTCGTCATTGAGTACTTCATTGCGCACCTCAATGTTGTCGGAGCGCTCAAATATATCAGTTGCATTCTCTTTGACCTGACCAATAGTAATCTGAGAAGGACGTCCAATAGCAATAGAGTTTGGCATGTTTATAGTTGGCTTGCTTAAAATGGAGCGTATTGTAGGATTTGGCTGTGGAAAGCGTTGCATCTTTTTCTGATTCTCTTTTAGAATGGCTATCAAGTCATCCCGATGTGTCATTCTCAGATGGATCATGAGGTCTTGACGGTATTTATACTGGCGCTTGCAAACATCGCATTTAACGCAACGATACGGTAGATGAGTAAACTTATGCTTTAGTAAATTCTCCATGCTATGCATAGCGATTCGCTTGTGGCACTCTTGACATTCGTGATATAGTTTGTCCAATTGAATGAAATTAAGGCCTCGCCTGGTGCCATATTGATGTACCGCATTAAGATGAATCTTCCAGGTCTCTTGTGAATGGTACTCCTGGCCACAGGCGGGACAAATATAAACTATGGCATCCTCATACCTCACCAAGGTGCTAAAGTATTCATCTTCGGCAGATAAACTGCCAACATTTGCTGATTTTGTGGAAGAGGTCGTCGCATTACACGATGGATCGAGTGGAGTGTTGCGCGATGACGAGTTGTCACCCATGTTAAAATCAAATAGGGCATTGTCGTCTCCGCCCCCATTGTTGGGACCTTTATCACTTTCGAGTATAGAATGGAAGCCAAAAGATCCCTCATCATCAGCAGTTTCTTCATTGAAATTTTCCTCATCATGATCGCGAGGTTCCTCCTTGACCTGCATCATATCTTGTACAGAGGCGGGTAGGGAAAAGGATTCAGGTTCTCCGCCATCGTTACCGCCGTCAGTGGCATCATCTGGCATATAGTCGTTGGTGAACATGTTCCAAGGCTCTATATCATCCATCTTATGAGAAGTTCACCATGAATCTGACCTCACTTGCCACAGCAAATATTCCAATTTCACAAATTTTCTTGGTACTTTTACGCTTTGTGCAGCAGCAGTCTCAAAATCCAGTTTTTGTAAATTCTTACCTTTTATTGCTTTGGCTTTTGTTCAACTCTTTGCTGTCTTCTTTTTCGCCTACCTTTTTCCCCTCCTTTGCTGCTTTGACATAAAATGCTGCCGATGTGAGCCCAATCGGGAGCAGTTTTCCACGGGGTTTAAACCTTTTTAATTTTAATGCATTTTATTGTTGTTGTTAACTTGGTACTTATATTTTAACATTTAAACCTCTCTGTAATGTTTTTGTGAAATATTTTGCGTAAAACTTTGTGCAAATCTCAGCTATTTTGTTGTTTACCGCATCTGCCAAGAAAATTAAAACGTTTTTGGCGATTGGCCTTTGTCCACAAATTCGTACAAGCTAAATGGTGTTATCGACGGCAGAGATGTAATTGTCCGTTGTCGATAGTACAGTTGTAGTATTTGTAAGAGCCTTAGGTCGTGTTCACATTGCAAAGATAAACTGTAGCGGCAATAAATGTATTGTTAAGGACTGGCATTGAGCTCAAGGAGTGGAAATGTAAGAATTATTTTTGCAATTATTTGAAGTTTTGTGTAGATATGCAAAGAAAATTGACAAAGATTATATATAAGTTATTTGTGAACGTTAAATTTAAAAAGTATATATGATAACAAGAGGCGCCAACGTGGTAAAACTGTTCAACGAACATAGGCGAAAGTACACTTTTTGGTGAATATATTTTGGCTTATTTAATGAAAATAGAAAAGTTTTGAGCACCAAAAGATCTAAAATTAATTAAAACGAATGCTCACCAAACAAACTTGTAAGTTTTAAGCCATAAAATTGGATATTTCTCTTGTATTTCCGAATACGCTTCATTGCGCCTACGTACGTTTGGTGGTAATTTTTAAAGGCTGCTATCGACTTGGCACCTTTTCTTATCATATATACTTTTTGACTTTTTGGTTAAATTAAAAGTTGATTGTAACTTGTTGTCCATTTCTGTTTTTTAAATTAAAGTTGCCAGATCTAATAAAAAATCATCCCTGAAGATGCTGGAAAGAATCCCAGCGAAACGTCGGATTCATAAATGATGAAAATAATTTTTTAATTTGACATCAAAATGACCTTGAAATCCCGATAAAAATCAATTCTTTAAATATAACTAAAAAGGTCGATACAAAATATTAAATGTAAGAATTTTTGTTATTTGCTTTTAAAATTTAATTTATTATTTAAATTAATGTTTATAATCTTTGGAGTAAAATTTTTTTTCACATATTTTTAAAGAATGTTCTTGGTGTTAAAAAACTGTTTTTAAAATTGGGCAAAATGGATATATGGGGCGGGAGCCCAAAAAAATGCCACTCCCTTCCAAATACCCCCTCAAACACGAAAATCAAGGTCAAAAAAGGGCCCCCTTGGGTTCTATGATAAGTACTCATATGAAAGAAAATATATTTACGGGTTCCCAGGACCAAGTTAGAGTCAATTTCCGGGATATATAAAAAAAAGAAAATTTGAAAAAATCATGGACAAAATTTGTAGAAATAAATTTAAAAATTCTTGAAAAAAATAGAAAAATAAATTGTAAAAAATGTGAGAGAAAAAATTCGCGCGATTTTGTTAAACAAAATAAGAAGCTCATTGGGAAAAATTAAAAAAAAAAATTGACAATTTCAAGAAATGTTTAAAAAAAATATATGAAAAAAAGAAAATTGAAAAAAAAAATAAATTTTAAAAATCAAAAATTTTAGGAATAAAAATAGGCAAATTCAAGAAAATGTTAAAAAATGAAATTTAAAAAAAAGGATAAAAGTGGAAAATTTGAAGAAAAAATTAAAAATATTAGAGAAAGCGATTTTATGTAATTTTTTTTTGTTTTTAAATATATCCCGTCATTTTTTTTTGTAAATTAGAGTGGAAATGCATTTAAAAGCGCCGCAGTCATAATTTTTTTTTTAAAAAAAACGCCTGCCTCATATTCTGTTTTAAAAAAACCCCAATTTTAAAACGTTTCGAACGTTTAGATAGTTTTCTATTCTTTTTTAAATTACGTTATTATCACGTTCCATTAATAAGTTACTCTAACCGTTCTAACTGAGCCAAAAATTTCTCGTAGAATTCGAATTCGCTTAATAAAGAAAACTTGCAGTTTGCACGACAATTTCGTATTATATTCATGGGCGATTTAAATAACTAACTGAATTTAATAAACCTGCTCATATGTGGACTAAAATAACCTCCGGAATTTTTATGAATTTTATGAATTCTAATATGATACACATTTTTAATTAATTATTAAGTCTAGAACCGTATAGAATTTAATAATAAAAAAAAAACTAAAAAAAAGAAAAACCCTTCATTTTTCATTGTTCACAATGTTTACTCTCTAATTTATTTATATACGTATAAAAAATATGAATACATTTATGTAAATGCCTGCAACTTTGTACTTTTAACGAGATGATTTTTTTTTAATTAAAATGATCATACACAATACAACAAACAAAAATAACAAATTAAAAACCAAAAATTATTTCGATGTAGGTATTGGCATCATTTGAAAACCGCCGCTAGTACCTATAAATAGTATGGATTGAGGGGAAAACTATTTAAAAATCTATTTAATAAAGAGCAAATAACTTACCAGTTCTTTTAGCCACCCAGACTCCGCCGCCGCCGCTGCTTCCTCTGCTCCGTGCCCCACTGGCGCCACCTCGACTTGTCGTACCACGTTTACGTGCCGTTGTTTTTCGTGCAGGACTTGCAGATGTTACACCCCAGCTACTTGTTGCACCAGTAGATGATTTACGATATTTCTTGGCACCACCACCACCACCACCGCGGTAGCTTCGTTTGCGTTTGCCGCCACGATAACTACTGCCCCCTGCACCACTATTAGAACTGCCCTGTGATGCTGCCGCGCTAGCCCAATTTCCTCCTCCTCCTCCTCTATTGTCATCATCATAGCTATCATTGCTAGCTTGATTTTGCTGGGCGGCCGATTCATTAAGGTCCTCCAGATCCATTAGTAAGCATAGTTTCTCCGCTGCATAGTTTCTTGTTATTTCCAACAATTTCTCACCATACTTGTCGTAATTAGCCTTAGTTACATGAGGTATAGAACACATTTCCCCCTCGGTTTCGGGTAATTGCTCAGCCATAGCTTTAATCGCTTGTATATTCATTATACTAGCCATGGTAACGTTTCGAGCAGCTGCAATGGTGCGACACAAATCCAAAAGATCAGAGTAACAACGATGATATATATCCGTAAGCTGTTCATTTGATTTGGAGGCAGCGGCATTAGTTTTATTACTACTGGTTCCAGCAGCCGCAGTATCACTATTGGCCATTAGCCCTCTGCCTTGTTTGCGAGACAGAGCAAATTCCATTGTAGGTGACTCATTCATAAGTTTCTCAATTTTGGGTCCCAAATATATATAAGCCTGTGGTATATCTTTGGCAAATAGCAAATCTTCACGCAAATATTCTTTGGTTACCATGGTGCGCAGCAAACGTTGTATGTCGGCTTTATCCCAATCCTTAAGTAGACCATGATGGCGTGTTTTATTGTGACCAAAATCGACAATTTTCTTTATATTCGAGCCTTTAAGGACGTCGGCTGTCGAAAATGAAAAAAAAAGATTTTAAGGTATAAGAATAACTTTTTATTTAAAATATCATAGCGATTCCAACTTACCAATGTGTAATAGAGTAAAGCGGGAACGACCACTACATAGCTCCTTTATACAATGGGCTACTTTTCGGCAATGTTCCAAAGGATTTATTAGCTACAAAGGAGATGGCAACATATTCAATTCAAATAGATTTAAAAAGGATATAAACAATATTGATCAAAATTTTGGCTTCACTTTAGAATTAAAAAGATATGACCAAAATTGATGATAAATCTATTTAATATTTTTAATGGTTTTTTTCTATATAATTTCCTCTTTAATTTTGTTCCAGCTATTTTGGTTATAAATTATTCTACATATTATGCCCTTCAAATGTGTCTTACCGAATATTTCTGCTGCTCCAGACAATTGTCACAGGCTGTGGCACGATTCTTCAAACAGTCTTCTCTAGTGAAATGTTCGCCAAAATAGTCCAATTGCTGTGCTCGACGGCAATCTGTTACGTTTTCACAATAGCCCACTATGCGATTTAAATTCTCAACATGAATATTTTTAACATTTGCCGTTACGGATTTATCCACTTGAAAAAAGAATAAACGTTCAACATTAATTTGCTGTCTCTCTGGAAAACCATCTCAATCCGACTTACAATCCATCATTTTACGATAACGCAACATATCACCGTAATTGTAATACAATACACAATCCGCATCTTCACCATCCCGACCAGCACGTCCAGCCTCTTGGTAATAGCCCTCTATAGATTTTGGCAGTGAATAATGCAATACAAATCTTACATCGGGCTTATCTATGCCCATGCCAAATGCAATTGTAGCGCATATAACGCGATACTTGTTCGTTATCCAATCCTTTTGGCGTGACTCTCGCACACTGTCCGATAGGCCAGCATGATACGCGGACGATTTAATACCAGCAGCGGTCAATTTTTTTGCTACCTCATCGCATTCTTTGCGCGATAAACAGTAGATAATGCCACTTTCCCCCCGTGGTCGTTTGTTTATAAACTCTCTAATCTCTTCCAATGTAGCAACTCCTTTTTTGGGCTTAACCGTGTACTTAAGATTGCTACGATTAAAACTAGATAGAAACCATTTTGGTTTTTGTAAATTCAACTGCTTTAAAATATCCAGTCTTACGCGCGGAGTGGCAGTGGCCGTTAAAGCCATCGTAGGCACTTTGGGAAAACGTTTACGTAGTATACCTAAGCGTTTGTAATCCGGTCGAAAATCATGACCCCATTGTGATACACAGTGAGCTTCATCTATCACAAAGCGTGCTATATTATTGTTCTCATATAATTTGTCGAGAAGATCTTGGAATTTTGCCGAACTTGATATTTTCTCGGGCGTTACGTAGAGCAGCTTAATGCGAGGCGGGCAAGTTTCTAGATCACAGTAAATAGCTCGTTGTTCTTGTAGAGATTGTTCGCCGGAGAAATTTTTAGCATAAATCTAGAAATAATGAATGAGATTAAAATGTGATACAAAGCGTTTTAAAAGCGGTACATACATCTAATGACGCCATTTTGTTAACTTGATCCGATATCAATGATTTCAATGGACTTATTACGATTGTAACGCCTTGCGTTAATATCGACGGTAGCTGATAGCATAGAGATTTACCACCACCCGTTGGCATTAATACAAAACAATCGTGACCTGTTAATGCTGCATTAATAACTTGTAATTGATTTGTACGGAAACTTTTAAGACCGAAATTGACACGTAGTGAATCCATTAAGCTTTCGGAATGTGCATAGTTGTGTCCATCAAATTCACCCGTAATACCATCATTATGAACATTCGCATGAAAATTGCCAGCAATTTTCTTAGCCGATGCTGTTAATGCTGGGCGATCGCCAACTCGTGCAGATGCTGGAGGTGTTCTCTGTCTGTCAATAGCAAAAGATTGTCTACTTGTGCTAGGTACATTAAAGTCATCGTCGTCATCGATGGATATGGTCGGTACATTTGAATGTGATTTGAATGCATTACCACTGTCACTTGGTGATGAGTTCACTTTGGCAGCAGCTTGTGAGAAAGCCATTTCAAATTGTTCAGGGTCATAAATCTGAAAAAATAAATAAATACAAATTAACCTTAATTTACTCTAATTCAACTGCTGCATAGATATTTTAACATCGTCTAGAATTTTTTGTAAAGCCCGACAATAAATTAGAAAACAAAACTTACCGGAAATCCATCCTCATCAAGTTCTGGCGTTTTAACCCTTTGATTATTTTCCACGGGAAATGTTATACGCTGGGCAGGTGCTTGCGCTTTGGGCGATGTTTCTTTGTCATCAAAATCTCCATAAGCATAATTATTGTAACTAGATTTTCGTCCTTTAAATTCTGCATCTTGATCTTGAATGTCCCTTAACAAGTCATCCAATTCACAGTCATCATTTTGACTGGCATTGTTAGTTTCAACAGTGGCCGTACTATGATTAACTATACTGTCATCGTAATCATCAAGGCAATTTGTTTCTTGCAAATATTTATTTTGATTGTAATCATCATCCGAGTCATCACACAAGTCATTTATTAGCTCTTGTTTCGATCGTAACAGATCATTAGTGTTTGCCGACTTTTGGGCCACTGCTTCCTGTTTTGTAGTATTACTGTTTTGGGGTATTAAATCATCTTCATCGTCTGGTATGCCATTGTAAACGTTTGTGGCCTGCACTTTATATTGATTTAAATTGCCCTTGGATTTCTGTTCCGCCTTCATTTGTCGTTCCTCTTCTTCCATATCATCGATATCAAAATCCGGTTCAGGCTCAAGATGTATTGAAGGTTTTTTGGCGTTAATGGTTTGATACGCTAGACATAGTCCATTCTGTGGCCTTGGTGGAGTTTTTAGCAAATCGGAGTTTTCCATGGATGATAGTCTATGTAGTTTTTGTTCGGCTTTAAATTGTCTTTCCTCCTCTTCTAAGGCATCGATATCAAATTCCGGTGCCTTGCCTACAGCTTCTACATCAGTAGCAGGAATTTTTTGGCAGGATGTGTTCAGTTGCTTGTGATCATGTTTCTCCACATGATTTTGTAAGAGTTTCTTTTTTGCCTTAAACTTTTGCCTCATTATTTTAAGTCTTAAAAATGTGCTTGTATCGAATCCGTTAATGGCATTAAAATAGTCTGCCGGAATTTGATCCACAATGTTGCAATATTTTTCCATAAGTTCGCCGTACTCGTTTTTGAAAAAGTTCAAACTAGATTTAAGTACATGAATGTTGCCCTATAATAAAGAAAATTATATGCATTGTATGAAACTATTGTATTTTACTTTGATGTTGTGTTATTGGCCTTATTGGCTTATATGGAACGAAAATTAGACATTATTACAGCAAATAAGGATTGAATGTTAAGTATCCATTCTTTTCATAGAGTTGTGATGTAAAAAGAACTTAATTTACAGACCGGCCAGTGTTAGTGGGATTTAAAACAATTTTAAATTTATTTCATTTAAAATAACGATGTATTATTGTAAGGAAATTACATAAGAAGACCTTTACTTTGAGTTAATATAGCATATCAATACCTCATAGGGACTCTCAAATACGGTCATACAGACATGTATGAAGATAGTTTCCAAATAAAGCCATTTTGCTTCAGTTTTTCTTACCTCATTAACGCTTGTTTTAAAATGATGACTTTGTGCCAAATCGCACAGATAGTCCTTAAGGCCATTCTCAAAAACCACATTGACTTCAGATTTTCTACTCTTTTTGTCCTCTACAGTCACGTTGTTTGTCTTGCAATCCGTTGTCTTAGATTCTGGATATTCTTTAGCTTCAACCTTAGTTTGTACTTGCGATATACTGGAGGTTATAATTTCATTACTGACTTTGTTAATTTCCCTCTTTGTTTCCTTCTTGACGTCCGCTGATACAATTTTTTCAATACTTTTATTTTCAGATTTCTGTTGACGATCTTTAAACGCTTGAGTTTGGTAGACCATGTCGTCAAAGCTATCTGTGGATATATTGTGCTCCTTCTTGGGTGTAACTTGCAGCAATGCAGATGACGAAGACGACGTCGAAAAAGGTAGAGATGCATTTTTTACCGGTGTTAAGCTGTATTTACTACGTTCCTTTGTCACTTTTTCCATGCTTTCGTTAAGGTTTTTCATTGCTAATTGATATTGAGATGATGATTCTATATCGCCCAAGTCCAACTTAATTGGTGATGATTTCTTAATTAAAATCGGACTGAAGCGTTCTTTGATGTGATCATTTTTAAGCTTTGTCGGTGCCAATGGGGATTTGGAGTCTTTCATTGCTAATTGATATTGAGATGATGATTCTATATCGCCCAAGTCCAACTTAATTGGTGATGGTTTCTTAATTAAAATCGGACTGAAGCGTTCTTTGATGTGATCATTTTTAAGCTTTGTCGGTGCCAATGGGGATTTGGAGTCATCCTCATACAGATATTTTTTAATAAGAATATTTGTTTTCCTGTCCCCACTGTTTGTGTTATTCTCTTTACTCTTTTGTGAATCGCTTGTTTTCGATGTTTCATCGTCATCTTCATCTGTCTCGGAATCGATATATATGGGATTTATCTGCTTTTTTTGTGTGGGTTTTTCCTTTACAGGATCTAGGGAATTTAATATAAACAATTATTGTTATCCACTTTTGGCAAATTAATATTTTGTTACCTTTTGTTACCTTCTGAGAACATCCCAAGAAGGAACTCAAAGACATTTGTTTGGACTTTCCCGCAGCAGTTTTTTGTGATAGTAATTTCCGCGACATGTTGAATGCAACTGTTTGTTTTTTAAATCCGGATGATTAAATATATAGTAGATACATTTAAGCTATGATTCAAATGTGTAAAATCCCTCCATGGGAAATTGTTTAATAATAATTGTTAATTTTGCGAGTTAAAATAAAATTCGCGCAAAAGGTAAAAAACAATAAAGCAACGTGAAAGCAAGCAGCCGACAACTGATGACAGAGTGCTGCCAAACCAGGGTAGGGAAAGTTGTTATTTGAGTACCCCGCATAAAAAGTACCGTGACACTGGTAAGAGTGACCGAAAATAAACAAAAATCGAGTTTTCGTTGTTTTAAAAAAAAATGTCATTCTTGATTTAAAACTCAGTTGAGTCCACGTATATGAAATTTACTAAATATTGGTGAAGAGGCTGTAATTACAATATTGTAAATAAAATAAAGGTATTTTTTGAATAAAAGAATAAATTGGAACTTTGACACCCCTACAAATGACCCTCTAAAATACTGAAACCAAGGTCGAATAAGGCGCCGGAATTCATTTGTCCAAAATGGGTATTTTTAATTAATAATTTATAATATTAAGATATATATTTATATATAATTTTTTAATTTTGTTTTTAGTAATTCTAATGAAAACGTCTGCGGCGTTATTAATCCGACATAACCATTTTCACTCTAATTTACAAAAAAAAAAAACAATTTTGCACGGGATAAACCAAAAAAAAAAAATACACCTTTAAAAATCGCGCGATTTTTACAATAAAAATTTTGGCCTACGGTGCTAATAATCGAAACATACGAATTTCCGCTCTAATTTACAAAAAAAAAATACATCAAAAACCGCTTTTTAATATTTTTAAAATTTTTCATCAACACGTTTTTCATTTTTTAAATTTTTTCAAATTTTTTTTTCACATTTTCTTGAAATTGCCTATTTTTTTCCTGAAATATTCCGGGGGGCCATGATTTTTATTTTTTATTATTATTTTTTTATTATTTTTTATATTTATTTTATTTTTTTTTTCAAATATTTCTTTTTCCACTTAATTTTTTTCCTTCATTATTTTAATTTTTTCCCAATTTCCTTTTTTTCCTTTTTGGACTCTTTATTTTATCTGTTCCTACGGGTATCCTGGAACGAGTTAGGGCCATTTCAATTATTTTTTTGGGGTCTAGCCCCGTATTCCGCACTTTTGCCTTTTTTTTGCTCTCGTCCCATATTCTGCACTTTTTCATACTAAATTTTTAATTTAGAATTTTGTAATTAAATTAATAATTACTTTGAAAAATGTACTATTTATTTTAATTTTTTCCCCATTTTTTTTTCCTTTTTGGACTCTTTATTTTATCTGATCCTACGGGTATCCTGGAACGAGTTAGGGCCATTTCAATTATTTTTTTTGGGGTCTAGCCCCATATTCCGCACTTGCCTTTTTTTTCTTTTTTTGGCTCTCGTCCCATATTCTGCACTTTTCCCATACTAACTTTTTTATTTAGAATTTTGTAGTAAAATTTATATTTACTTTGAAAAATGTACTATTTAACCGGTTCTATAAGAGATTTGGTTGCGATTCAATTAACCATCCCATGCAGTGGTAGAAGTATGGCAACAACACTTTATTAAATGTCACAGATTATGAGGGGTATTTGACTATGTAAATGTTAAATGTCAAAATGAGATATCAAAACAGCTGTTTCAATTCGCCCAACTGTGTTATAACAGTTGGAATTTGTTCCTTTGGTCCAGTTTCCACTTAAAATTATCCAAAATATGTCAATACTCCTGTCCAGTTTAACGCGTGCAACACGTTGCACCTTGTCCCGACTTTCTTTAAATGCAACAGGAAAATGTCAATACTCAGTGGCTGCTACTGGTAATGAAGTTGTGGTCGATCGCCTGCAAGGAGAGCAAACGGGCATAACAGTGTTGGGCCTTAATCGTCCCGAAGCAAAAAATGCATTCAGTCGTGGTTTGGTGGAAACATTTTCCAATATTATCAATGACATAAAACGCGACAATGGTTCACGTGTTGTAATCTTAAGGAGTTTAACGCCCGGCATCTTTTGCGCTGGAGCTGATCTGAAAGAACGCAAGGGTATGACGCAAGAAGAGACCACTGAGTTTGTTAATGGACTACGTCAACTATTGGTCAGCATCGAGCAGTTACCCATGCCGGTTATAGCCGCCTTAGATGGTGCTGCTTTGGGTGGAGGTTTAGAAATGGCTCTGGCTTGTGACATACGGACAGCAGCGCAAAATGCTAAACTGGGTTTGGTAGAAACGAAACTAGCTATTATTCCGGGTGCCGGTGGCACCCAACGTTTGCCACGTATTCTGTCACCCTCATTGGCAAAGGAGCTAATATTCACAGCACGCGTTTTTACCGGTGAGGAAGCCAAGGAAATGGGTATTGTTAATCATGCAGTGCCGCAGAACGAAACCAAAGATGCCGCCTATCACAAAGCCCTAACGATAGCAGAGGAAATTTTACCTAATGGACCGGTAGGTGTGCGTATGGCAAAACTGGCCGTTGACAAAGGAATGCAGGTGGATTTGAATACAGGATACTCTATTGAAGAAGTTTGTTATGCTCAGGTTTTGCCCACTAAGGATAGATTGGAAGGCCTAAAGGCATTCGCCGAAAAACGTAAACCTGTATACAAGGGAGAATAGTTGTGTTTTGATATAATTGCTGTCTGACTTGTAGAAAATAGAGACAGTTTGTCTGAAAGTGCATTTATTTGTTTTGTATTTGTTACGATTTTGTTAAAAGCTTTTGAACTGAATAAAGTCTCGATATGAGGGCGAAGGTCCTATAAACTCTTACAACTAATATGTCTTATTATAATTGTAAAGCTGAGAAATATCATTTTATTTATTTATTAAGTGATGTAAGGAAGCCAGAAAAGGCGAATTTTATAACATCACAGTCAAACACAATAGTATAATACTTAAAAAAAAAAACTTAATTTCCCTTTGCACCCCACGAATGAGGTATGGGATAGCTTCTCGCGTTGTTGTGAATTAACACGCTTTCTATTTTTAGATTCAAAACTAAAGGCACCTACTTGTTTATCGACGAATGCGAACGTCACTGTTCGAGAAGCTCTTACTAGACACGACGATTGAATCGACGCTTAATACTGCGAAGTTGCTGTCAACAACATTCGAGGGGAGCCGACAATGAAAGAAATGTATTTTTTTTCTTTTTTTTTTAAGATGACTGGAGCCAGGTTTGAACCTGCGATCTCCGGCATGGTAGTCGCGTGTTCTAACCACTATGCCACGGCCGGTATAATACAGTTTATTAAAAACATATGTATAAATATATGTTAAAAAAAATATTTTTTAACGGTTTTAGCAATTATTTTTTTATTATTAGATATTAATCGTATGTGTATTTTTTAAATTTAATTTAGATAACAAGAAAAACTTTCATAAAGCGATTTTAATGTGAACTTTCGAATCATTAACCAACGTAGGGCACATTAGCGAACCTATAGTACCGGAAACATAAAATGATATTGTATATGTGGCAACCCTCTGCCTTGGATGACAATTGCCATGCTTTTTTTTCTTATTATTACAAATCAAAACAAACGCATCTGTCTGAATGCTCTCGCTGAAACAGCTGAGTGCTAGAATAACACCATACCACTCTTGGTGGATAAACATAACCCAAACAATATCTACCGGGAACTCAGGAATGGTGGACAAATCATTGCCAAAAACAAATGGAGCTGCAGACCAATGTGAGGCAAATCAATGGCATCCGGAGGCTATATTCAGTGCACCATACAGATGTGGCCAAGGGCATGGTTGTTTAGTATTAAACCGTGAAATCAAAATTCAGCCGTTTGTTGTCAAACAATTATGGGAAAACGGTAAGTATTACGGTAATAATTTAAAATATATCTAAAAACAACATAAGTATTAAACTTTGTGCAGCTATAATACGATGTTGCGTGGATGGTGGCACAAATCGTTGGCGCAACTTTATCAGCGCTCATGCGGGTGAATGTGAGTTAAAACTACCTGATTTGATAACGGGAGACTTTGACTCCATAACTGCCGAAACAGCAAATTATTTTGGTAAGAAATGTGTAAAGAAGGTACATACGCCCGACCAGAATGCCACAGATTTTAGTAAAGCAGTGGATGTTATAAAACCGTTACTTAAAGACAAACAGGTAACAATCATAAACAACCGTTATTTGATTTTTAAACTTTGTACTTAAACATTTGAATTGTCTTCTTATCATTTCAGTCAAAAGATATAATTGTATTCCATGACTCTTCTGGGCGATTTGACCAGATTATGGCGAATATAAATACGCTATTTAGTCGACATGACGATTTTTTCAATATTTACTTATTAAGCGGCAATTCTCTTACATGGTTACTTAAGCCAGGCAAGCATTCCATTACAATACCCACTGACTTGGTGGAGGGGAAAAGATGGTGTTCCCTGATACCCATCGGACATGAGGCTACAGATGTTACTACTAAGGGTTTAAGATGGAATTTATGTAAGTAACGGAAACATAAGATAAAAATCAATGCAGTATTTGCGAAGATCTTATTATAAAAAGAGAAAAACATTCACATATTGTGAGTTCTACAAAACTGTGCTGTTAGTGGCATGTCTCGAATTAAAATATGGTAAATTTCGGTCCAAGGAAAATAGTTGCGAATAAATTGCAGTTTTTTCCCAACTAACTGCCACGTACTTTATTGTTTTATAAGGTCGTATTTACACTTTTCTTATCAAGTGACAATGTTTTTCACTTGTTGCATCTACCGAGTTATGCATTCATAATCGATCAATTGTTTATTTAATTTCCACAGGCATGCAATAGCCCTTTGTTATTACTTGTTGATTGCATGACTTTGATAGATTAAATACAAATGTATGTAAACCACTTGTTTATATAACACGTTGGTGGAATGGATGAACGCAACTTTATATGTTATGTTTCAAAAATATTAAATACCCTTTAGCATGTAACATTGCCTATAATGTTTCTTATGAAATGTAAACATTTAAAACTGAATCAAAGAATGCATATTTACCAATATTAAACGAATAACTCGACAAAATACATGTGCCGCAATATCCTGATTTTCCTTTCCCTTTACGCTTATATTAATGTTTAATTACACAACTTGCCATATTCTAATTTATTAATTTTTTTTTCTCTTCCGTTCTTTCAGTCCATAGTTGTTTATCGTTCGGCGGCATGGTGAGCACATCAAATACTTATGCAACTCGTTTAATTGAAATAGAGACGAATTCAACTCTTATATGGTCAATGGGTATATTTACGTTTTGCGATGATTGATAGTAATAGATTGAGTAAAATTCCTTTTGTTATTAATGTAGTAATATTATCGCATTTTTCTTTTAATTTGCTTGCGTTTTTTGTTACTCTTACTTTTAGCTTATTTTTTTAAATTATATTGTGTATAAAAGACGTACAAATTAAAAATAATAAAAAATAATGTTAAATGAAATGTATTTCAATATAGAGTTTAACGATTCTAAGTTATTGTTAAATGGATTAGCGAAATAGAATGAATGAAGTTGGAAACAAATTACGAATTGTTTGACAATGAATTAATTAAAAATTTATACAATTTAAAATCCGATTGGTATTGTTTAAACCTCTATTTTAAGGAGAGGTAATAGTTTAATAATAATTGTAATTTGACAGTATAAAACTGATAAATGTGATGCACGCAGATGTCGATCGAGAAGGCTGTCGGTCTTCTCGATCCAGCAGCCGAAAGAAACACATCGGTTGTACCTCCTTCCTACCTGAAAAAGAATCCCGAAAGTTTAACTTTGGTTTTTTTGTCCCTTTTCGTCTACCATCCCGGTGCGAATAAGTGGTGGATATCAAGACTCCGTGAATTTTCTTAAAAATAAACCACCTTGCAGTTACCACTTCCTTTCGCACTGTAAAGTTTAATGGTTCTTTTCAAATAGGTGCCACATACACCAATTTCAACACATCCGCCCAAAATACTTGTTGAATTTTAATAAAAAAAAAAATTAAAAATTATTTTTATTATTAGTTTTATTTTTGTTATTTATTGGTATAATTTAGCAATAAACTTTCTTAAATTCGCACTAACAACGAGTATTAGCAAGGCAAAAAATAATTATTATTATAATTTTTGGCATTAATACTTATAAAGATCATTATGAAAAACGAGTTAGTGTAAAGTAAAGAGAACAGTTCAAAAATATATCTGTACTTATGTACGTTTACAAACTAACATTAGTAAATTTGGAATGAATTTGTTTTGAAGAAAAATTTGTTTAAAGAAGTATTTAAAAGTCCATAAAAACGACAGTCATGTGTTTCATATACATACTAATAAAAAAATAATAAATAGCAGTAGATTATGTTTGTGTTAGTTATCGATACTAACGATAATGTGTCTATTCGTTGCGTATAACACCAGCACCAACACCACCACTATGGGCACACATTGAGGGCACAAAAGTCCATACATCTGTCTCTGGATCGTACACCTCAACGGTAGAGAGATTTGTTTCACCGTCATAACCTCCAATGGCCCACAGTTTACCCATGTTGGCGGCCAAAGCAACACGGCTACGTTTACAATTCATCGATGTTACCAAAGACCAGGAATCTTTAATGGGATCATAGACCTCGACAGAACGTAAAAACGAATTACCATCATAGCCGCCGCAGGCATAGAGTTTCCCGTTTAAAGCAGCCACTCCGAGACGACAACGACGATTTAACATAGGTTTCATTTTTTGCCAAACATCATTGGTGGGATCATAACGTTCGACCGAGTCAAAAATCGATAGACCGTCATGGCCACCCAAGGCAAAGACATATTTATCTAAAGCGGCCACACCACCGGCTGAACGATACTTCATCATGGAGGCAACCTGTTAAAGGAAAGGAATTAATCCTTATAAAAATATTCATTAGAAATGTTAAACATAAAAAAAACACATACTGTCTTCCATAGATCAGTTTTAGGGCAATAACATTCGACAGTATTCAAAGAAGTGACACCATCATAGCCGCCACATACGTAAATGCAATCATTTAAAGCAGCTACGCCGACAGCACTACATATGGAAAAATATTTACATTCAATGATTAAAGCAATATAATGATTCTAGGACAATCATATTTGTATAAAATGTTTAACTACCACTGAAAATCATACATAATTTATAAAAGATGAAACACAAAAGTGTTGGAGCAACTTTCCAATGATTGCAGCTGCTTACCGATTTTACTTACCTTCGTTTGCAATTCATAGCACTGCCTTGGGTCCATTTATTTTGCCTGGGGTCATAGACCTCCACAGTCGACAAACGTTCGGAACCATTAAAACCACCAAATGCATAAAGTTGCCCTTCCAAGACAGCGACACCAACACGTGACCTAAGAAATTATGATATATTTTATAGAATGTATTTAGATTAATCTTGTGGACCGGATACACATTTTTGTAATATACTTTTGGAGATAAAAATAAAAAAATTAATAAAAAATAAAGTTTTAAAAATTGTTTCGAAAAAAAATTTAAATTTTTAATGTAATATTAAAAATTTTAATTTTTTTTAAATTTGATTATTCTTTGGAGTTTTACATAATTGAAATTGTTATATATTCTTCAAGTTTTTAGCAGTTTAAGTCTTTTTTATAATTGCTTGCGAGTTTTGTTTTGAATTATAAAAAATTGTTATTCTTGTTTTTCTTTTTTACATTTATTTAAAGTTTTTATTTATTTTTATTAAATTAATTTTTGATTTCTCCGAAGAAGTAAATTGTAATTTATTTTAATACAAATATTTTTGATATTTAAAGAAAATAAAAAAATGAGGACACTATATAATTTAAAAAATCAGTAGGCTTATTAATTCTTGACACGTTTCTTAACTCGATGTGGTGATTTTCTACAGTACCTGTCGCAATATACTTGTAGATTTGTTTAATTTTTCTTAATGATATCACTTACCTCATCATTGACATTTGTTCACCCATACGCCACTTTTGTGTTATGGGATCATAAATTTCCACAGTACTAACCGATTCCCCGTTACTAGTCAAGCCACCAACTGCATAAATTTGACCAGATATAAATTCTCCACGATGGCGAGTTCTAATCAAGAAAAGTATTTTAATGTAGACTCAGTAATGAAATATATTGCATTTGTTTGCAAAAGAAAAACAATACGCTACCTTACTTAAAAAAATAATGTTTCGCAAGTATTTCCATTTTATATACAATATATTTGCAAATACATATTATAAATCCTTACCTAAAACTTTGCAGTAGTCCCCTTCTTTCCGGCATTAAATGGAAATCTTTAGCTTCATCCAACAAATCTCGGCACTGATGTGATGAACGTATCATTTCTTCACGAGCAACGCGATCGGCCAAAAATTGTGGCGACATTAGAGGCAAACGTACCTGCGCCAACACCTGAGGGAACAGCACTGCACGTTTGTCCTCTGAAAACTTTACCCATTTCATGCAGGCCTCAAAGACCACCTCTTCCGATTTAACATTTAAATAATCACTCTTTATCAAATCAATTAGTTCTTCGAAATCCAAACCCAAGAATTCCTCCGATTGCGAAACTTTTGAGAAATTCTGATCGATATACTTATCGGCGGCTTTTATCAAGTGTGTACAACTCATGGAATCGGCAAAGTGGCGTATACCCAGAACATTGTGAGGGTGAAAACGGGAAATCAAGAAGTCAGCACAGGCATTGCGAACCTTCAGCAGCTGCAGGAATGATGCACCCATCATAAGACTTTGGACATTTTGATTATCAATGCGTACTTGACCGCTGTATGCAAAGTTGATCAAACTCTCCAAAGCCGAAGGTTCAATTTCTTTCATGGTAATCTCTTTAATGCGACTCTCGGCCATATTGTTGGTGAACATGGCATAGAAGTAGGGTATGGTGGCTGCCAGTACAATGCGATGGGCCGAAAACGATTGGTCTTCCACCTTATCCCCCACACAATAAAATATGTAGAGAGAATGCGTTTAGGCAAATATCGTATAGAAGAACTTAATGTAATTCACCTTTAAGGTCACATCACACAATTTACCCATACGTCGAATCTCCTTCATAAGTGGAAAACTTTCGCTGAAAAGGTCATCGTGTTTATAAATAACAAATTTCTGTTCATCTTCGATAGCTTCACTCAAATCCATGAGTCTCGTCGCTAAGTTTGCCAGATAACTTTTTTAATGGAAATTTACGATCGTGTGTTATTCACACAAATAGTGAAGAAAAACAAATTTGCAGGATGATAAAACGTAGACTTTCTACAAAATATATTGACCAATTGTGTTATTTTTTTTTCTTTTCTCTTCTATTTGTTTTGTTTTCTTAAGAACACTACAAAGTTGATTGGCCGTAGAGGAAGCCGTTACGTATCACGATATGTTGCCAGATCCTGAATAAATGAAAAATGTTCTTATATCAAAGCAAAATAATTAGGCAACATAGTGTTAACAAATTTTTAGGCAATAAGACAAAAAAGTTTACAATTAACCAAGTAAAAATATGATAATTGAATAAAAGGAATCCCATATAACAGGAATCTCTTTAAATTTTCCAAAATTAAACCAAAATCTTTTAATTTTCCTTGAAATGTTTTTCCACTGGCACTATATGCTAAATTGACCATGTAAGACCTATTCTTTGTACCTTCATAGCCGTGCTTTCTGAAGTAGTATGTGAAATCATTTAGTCATTTTATTTATAGAATTTTTTATGTCAAAGGCAAAATTAAAAAACAAATCATTTTTAAAAAAGATCTACCAAGTACCACAAAAATTTAAATTTTAATAAAAAAAATAGCGTGATAGCTATAAATAAATGTTCGCTTATCCCGAATTATGAGATTGTTACCTACATTGTGGAACTATGCTTTACATTGAGTTTCATTTCATTTCATACGAACAGTGATCTGGCAAGTTTAGAACACAAATGAAAACAAAGCGGAACATTTGAAATGGCACATTGCGACCATATGGCAGTTGTTAAGGAATGTAAACAAACCAATCATCACAATGTCAAATAGAGCGGCAAGTTCGACGTTTTCTTTACCCAACCTCTTGGAACAAGTATTTCAAAGATATTCCACCGGCTTTAGATCCGAAGATTTGAGTGAGTTCTTGTACAACAATTCATAAAAAGCTAATCTTCTAATTTGCCAAACACAGCCGAATTATTTGTAGAACTAAACTCGTTGCTTGGCTCACGTGTAGTGCGATCTGCTTTGCAATTATTGGACCATCAATCAATAGTGGTGTATCATAACCCCTTAAAGACCAGGGAGATTGCTGAGATAAACGAAGGGCATGCGAGCACTGCGAAATTAATACGTTTATTTCCCAACATTAATTACTGCACCTGCGAATACTTTCAAAGCCAAGTGTTGACTACAACTAAGACAAATGAGTCCCCCTACACATGCGAACACGTACTGGCCTTGCGTTTAGCTTTGTTGATGAAAAGTGATAAGCTACGCTACGAAGAGCTGCCTTCCAACAAAATAAACTTAATGCTACCTCATTTCTTACCGGGCGATGATAGCACCGAATTCTAGCAACACCACTAAATCTATCCAAATCTGATGCAACATTCAAAACACTTGTACGAAAAAGGAATATTGCGCAATCTCAAAATGCTAACACAATCACAGTATTCGAATTTTAAATTCGTGGGCCGTCTTGACCAGATCAAAACGTTTACGGCCGGCATCAAGTCACTTACTTTTGGTGAGCATGGATCATTTATGATTAATGAAGATGGTTTTACTTGCACAGTCGAACAGGGGAAATGCATACAGGCCTCGTTATTCATGATGCCTGCTTGCTTCTCTGAATTCTATGTAAATGGCGTGGTTAATTTCAGCATTAACATGAATGTCCTAAACGAATGTTTGGGTATATTTGCTGGCATTGACTGTAGTATGAAAATGTTTTACAAAGGCCCAGAAGCACCGCTTATTATAGTATTGGAGCCCCAAGATGAGAATGACATCAATACTGAGTGTTCGATTAAAACAACACAACAAGAGGAGCTAATGGATTATAGTCTGGATGAAAATAGTACGAGCCTAAATGTTATCTTTATACGAGGACCTGATTTGTTAAATATTTTTCAAGAGTTTGATAAATCTGTTGAAGAGTTGGAAATTACATTGTCGCCACGAAGGCCGCATTTCAAAATTGACACATTGGGTGTCATGCAGTCGGAGTCGAGCATAGAAGTGGCCAAGACCAGTGATATGATGTTAATGTTTAATTGTCGAGAAACCACAAAGGCTCGTTATAAATCTTCGTTGATACGTATGACACAGAAAGCTTTGTCGGTGTCAAGTAAAGTAGCCATAAAGACGGATTTAAGTGGTCTACTGGAAATGCATTTTATGATACAGGACACGAGTTTGGCCGAAGTATATATACAATTTTTTATAACGCCTTTAGCCGATGTTGAGCTGTAGAGTGTAAGTAAGTATTTGTCTCTGTAATCGTTATAATTAAAAAGTACAATAAAAATTGCAATGAGCAGAAAAAAAGTTTATATTTATAACATTAGTTTTTTTTGTTCTCAATAAATAGTGGACACACTAAAAGTGTAATTTCTTACAAAAATTGTCGTAAGCAATTTCTGTGGATTTTTAAACCATTTTAATTTGCTTTTATTATGGTTTCTTTAAGCTAAACTAGAAATGAGAATTTTCTTTAATATTAGTTTTAAAATCAATTCATCAAAATTAAATTTTGTCAGAAATTTTTAAATTTTCTAGTTTTAAAAGTTTGGTCTATATGTTGTAACAAGTAAGTATTTTTATTTTATCTTTATAAATTGATTTCATTATCTTTTGTTTTCTTTATTTTTATATTTTGTTTTATTTTAAATGAAATTGAATGAAATTCACGTTTTATTTAAAATTCCTCAACCTAAATTATTTACACGAAAATTTAATTTTCTTACAAATTTTGAATTTTTCTACCAAAACATTGCATTTCTACGATAACATTTAAAATTTTTTAAACGAGTAATTATTATTATTTTATATTAAACAATTTATTTCATTATCCCTCACCTCTTTATTTGTTTCCATTTTAGTATTTTAATTTTATATTTATTGTTAAATTTTTTTTTTCTTTAAATGCTTTTTTTTATTTTGTTATCTTTATTTTAATATCTTATTTAATTTTTTATTTATTTTTTAAATTGTAATTTTATTTTTATTATGTTTTAACTTTGTATAAATTTATTTTACTTGATGTTATATTAGTTTATGTTATTTTTTATATTATTTTATTCTTTTTAAATTTATTTTATTTCCTATTGTATTTCATTATTTTTTTTTAATTTGATTTTATATTATTTTATATTATTTAATGTTTTTAAATTTAAATTATTTTGTATTCTTTTAATAAAATTCTTTTTAATAACCATGTTATTTATGGGTTACAAATTCATACAAAAATTCAATTACTGATACAATAAAACATAATGCTTAGAAAATATCCAAAAACGGTTTTTTTTATTTTTTTTTAATTTCCTTTCGTAAAAGTGTATTTTTTTCCAAAAATACGATTATGAATATAGAAAAAAATTATTTTACATTACTATTTTCTTAACATTTTGGTAATTTGTACCTTAGAAACTGATATTTCCTTCATTATTATCAAAATGTTTTTACAAAAAAAATTATATTGTCAGAAATTTTACAAGCATTTTTTTAAGAACATGGTAGAAAATGTGTAATTTCTCTAAAAATTTAATTTTTTGTACTTTTTCGTTATTTTGAATACTTCCTATTTAATCTACTTAAAATTCCATGTAAACTTCCTTTATAGTACATAATTTTTTTTTAATATTTGTTCTAAAAATGTTCAGTATTTCTACTAAATATTGGCTTTTCTTTGAAAAATAATAACATTGTCTAATTTTATTTTTAAAAAATTTTCACATAATTTTTTTATAAATAAAATTTTAAATTATTTAATATATTTTTATATTCATATATTTCTAAGAATTTCAAAAATAAATTATAATGATTATATTATATATAAAAAAATTTTAAATTTAAAACATTAGAAATATTGTCACATAGTCAAAGTAACAATTTACAACTGTTACCATTCGTCTTAAAGATACATAGACCCCTGTTTCAGGTTTTTTTAATCTTCTTTCTAAGTTTAACGAAGGTTTTATATCTTTATTTTGGTCAAATGGACATTCGGTTGTATCTGACCCCTCAATTTCGTTGTCAACGTTGCTTTTAATATTTTATTACTGTAAATGACCACATTGCTGCCTCTTTTGGCGCCGTCAATTACTAAAGGCATCCAGAACTTTGTACTCTTACCATGAGAACAAAACAAAAAGAAGAGGAATAACAATCTGATTGAACTAATTGCGTGTGTTCAGAAAACAAAACTCAGGAAAGAAAAGCGTGTTTCACTATAAATAATTCTTTTTTTAAGAAAAATTAAATCATAAAACGACATAATGCGTATGTGAGTTGGATAATTGCTAAAATATCACGATGCAGAAATTAGTAATGTTTTACATTTGCATTTAGGCGTAGTTACTTTAAGAACCCTGATGATCCATCGGATTCAGATAATATCGATGAGCTGGTCGACGCTGAGCTAGAGGAAGACGAGGAACTCATGATAAACGCTCCAGTTTTAGATACGTGGAGTGAGGAAGACATCGAGGATGCTGATCCAGAAGGAGCTGATCAGGAATACGACATCGGCAGCGAAGACACTGACGATGACGACAGCTCTGAATTCGATCCAATGGCCACCGATTCGGATGATTCAATGAACGATGATGCTACAGCAAATGGGGGTCAGGAGAAGGCGAAAGCTAAGCAAACTACCTCATTGGCAGCGGGCAATTCAACAAGTAAGGCTTCAAAGAGCAAGGATGATGAAGGTGGTGGCGGCGGCGGTGTTAGTAAAGACGAGGGTGCTGAGGGCTCGTCAAAAACCAACGTTTTAGATTTAGATGAGACTGAAGAGGATGATGAAACTGTTAAGGCTATCATAGCGGCCATTAAGAAGCCGCGCTCTACGCCGCCGGAAATCAAACTAGAAGATTTCGTCACCGATATATGTTTTCATCCGGATCGTGACATTATCGCTGTGGCCACCATTACTGGTGATGTAGCACTGTATAAGTTTGCTAACGAAGGTAATACCCTGCTACGCACCATAGAAGTTCATGCCAAGGCATGTCGCGATGTCGAATTCTCACAGGACGGCCTAAACATACTAACATGTTCCAAAGACAAATCTATAATGGTCACTGATATGGAAACGGAAAAGTTGAAAAAATTCTATGAGAGTGCCCACGATGAACCCATTAATAAACTGCATGTTATTGATGAGAACCTCTTTGCTACCGGCGATGACAATGGCACTGTTAAGCTCTGGGATCTGAGGACCAAAAATGAAATATTCTCCCTAAAAGAGGTAGAAGACTATATTACACAGCTACTGACAAATGATACTGGAAAATTATTGCTAGTCACCAGTGGTGATGGTTATCTAACAACTCTGAATATAGGAGCGCGTAAATTATATGTTCAATCTGAACCCTATGAAGAAGAACTCACTTGCATGGGTACTTACCGTGGCGACTCGAAATTGGTCGTGGGTAGCTCGAAGGGCAACCTTTACACTTTCAATTGGGGCCAATTCGGTTATCACAGTGATAAATTCCCGGGTGTTAAATCTCCCATGTCCGAAATGATACCCATTACAGATCGTATAGCCTGTGTGGCCGGCGAAGAAGGTATTATACGTGCCGTACACATAGCACCATTCAGAAACTTGGGTGTTGTGGGACAACACAGTATGCCCGTTGAATCTTTAGATGTCAGTAGCTCTGGTGAGTTTATTGCTTCGTCCTCCCACAATAATGACGTGCGTTTTTGGAATGTAAAATACTTTGAAGAGTTTGGTGATATCAAGTATAATGCGAAACACAACAGCTACAAGGAGAAACGCCATAATTTACCATCATCAAAGTTTTCGAATGCCGGCGATTTCTTTTCGGATTTGACAAAAGCAGAAGATGATGAATAATAAAATACTGATAGAGATTTAAAGTGTTAATCATGTTCTTTTTTTTTGTAACTGTAAAATTAAATCCTTTTATTTTTTCAGTTTTTATTGGATACTAATAAATAAAACGAAAACTAATCATGTTTAGAACATAAGAAGCCAATGATGTGTGATAGCAATAAATCTGGGGCGGACCAATGGGGTGGGGGGAAACTAATTAAGGAGAGTTTAAAAGAAGTTGCGTATTCGTAAAGTCATGTATGAGCCTTTAAATGCAATTAAAAATTAAAATGTGAAATATTTTTTACATCAATCATAGACTGTACGAAAAGAACAAAAATTTAAATCGTTCCGATAAGACCACTTATCTCCAGAAAAATATCTTAAGGAAGTCTTGCTAAAATGGATATTGACTAGGTAGTAAATTTTATACCAAAGTGACGAGCATGCTGGTTTTGGTGTGCCAAAATATGTTTTTATCAAAATTCTTTAATAATCAAACGGATGGCCACAAAATTTCACTGTACATAATACTATTTGTTATTGTCAGAAAGTATCAAGGATTCAGGAGAGCCAAAAAACTTGTTTATTTTGGAACATTTTTCATGAACGACAACAAAAGCTTTAAAAAAAATTCGAAAAATTACACATAACTGATTTAGTCGGCGCAGCGACGATATATAAAATGTATTTTTAAATAAAACAATTATTTAAATTTATTGACCATTTTTTTTATAAATTTTATTCACATTTGATTTTTTTTTATTATTTTTATTAATATTGAAGTTATATTGATTTCTAGCAGCAAACAAGTACGTGTTACTGTTTTTTTATAAACTGAACAGTCTTTATTATATTAATAATATTGGATTTCATTTAAACATTTTCATAATTATGTTTTTGATAAAGAAAAGAAAAACAAAAAAATAATCTATAAAACAAATTTCGATTGTTGCAGTTTATTAACAAAATATACAATTTGTGTGTGTTTTTTTTTAAAAATGTGTGTAAAGACTGTTCGTCGATTTATACATAAGTATTGTTTGCGTATAATATTATTACATTGGTTGGTGTGTAGTTTAAAATTTATTGCATTTCTTTTGGAGAAAAAAAAATAAGTAAGACGATAAATAATAATTAAAAATAAATACATACATACATAATAAGTATGATTAAATGTATACATACATGTATGTATTTATAAAAATAGTAAATGATCTCTTTGTTGTTAATACTAATGAATATGCGTGTGAGTTTGTGTATTTGTGAGGTGTTAATGGTAGTTTAGCGATATGTTGTAGAATTGTACCAAAGAAAATTAATTCTTGTTTTTTGTTTAACAGATTTTTTTTATTAATTTAAATAAATAAAAATATAGATTTTGTGCTTTTTATATAGGCGGCATTCAAAGAAAAATCGATATTGGAAAAGTGGTCTGTTGCTTTATTTTTAAGCTCTCCAAATTTTCAACACCGATATCCTTCTTAAATTTTTTTAGTTCTCTTTTCATCAAACATATTTAGAGAAACAACAAAAAGACATTTTTGTATATGAATAACATTAACATATAAATTAATAAATTATATTACACATATATAATGATAGGGGGCATAAATACTACAAATTTAATGATTTATTCTCTTCGATTTTTTTTGCAAAAAAATTTTATGTTAAAGAGTAAATTGCACGTTTAAAAGTATATAACAAAAAAAGTAAAAGATTTTTATATATTGCATTCATTTTCAATTGATCAATTAGTGTAATGGAATGACAGGACTAATTTGTATTTTGTATTCGCATGGGAATCTAAGCTGTGTTTGCTTACAGGAGAAAAATTAATCTAAGGAGGTATTAAGTAGTTAGAATTGAGCTTAGACATAATGTGCCTTGTTGGTTGGTTTGAAAGGTATTGTAATATAAATGGGGAAGTTAGAAAAGGTTCACTTCGGTAAGGATTGTGTAACAAAGTATTGTGCTTTTGCTTGAGGTTTTATTTGAAACTTATCAATTTATAGTAAAGGAGTATTTAGCTGGGCAGTAAATTGGCATGACAAAAGATAATATCACACACGAAATTTGTATTTTAAAGAAAGAAAACTATTGAATAGATTTCCAGCAAATAAAGAATTTAAAAAAGGTCTGTATCGTTTACTGTTATCTATAAGTTCGTGCTTTACATAAAAACAAAAATTATGTTTTAAAGGAAGACAAGACTGCCAATTATTCTGGGCTAAATTTCATTTGAACAAAGAAAAAAAATACGGATTAGGTTGTTAAAAGTTAGATAATCTCTCTTCATGATACTCAAAGCTATAGTTTAAAATGATTTAAATTGAAGGTTTGTCAAATGTTCTAGAGCTCTATTCACTAAATATTGCCTTAGTAAACATCTAAAAATATTTTTGTTATGTAAAAGTTTGACCCGCAATGCGACATTATTATATCGGTTTTAAACACATATTTCTTCTCTTTAACCATTATTATATCGGTTTTAAACACATATTGCGTCTCTTTAACCACTGCACTACAAATCTATGAAATACATGTTTCCACCACCCATCAGCCTATGTCCAACTAAATACTCCCAGCTTGTCGAAATAATTTTTAATAATTTAGTTGAAATAAATTTCAAAAATTTAAGTAGTTATAAGTAGTAGTGTATCATAGATAACTATATATTCGTATATATCGCTTTTCCTCCGTGTTTTTTTTCTTCCCTCCTCCTTTTTAATTGTGCACTTGTTTGTTGCAAGTTTTCTTCGTTTACAAAAAAAAAATTATTCGATTTATATACACATAGATTTTAATAATTCTTTCTCTAGACTAAAAAGTGCTGCTGCTGATTGATTGATTTTTCCGCATGATTTCACTCGTTAATAAAAAAAGCAAAACACAAGTGAAAATGAAAGAAATGAGTTTAACAGTAATGAGATACAACACAGAGAATCTCAAACAAAACAATGTCTTTTTTTCGTTCAAATTATACAAAAATACATTTACAAATTACTAACTAAGTAGAGTGTTTGTGATTATTCTGGCCTTTCGGTTAACTCAAAACTCATTCTTTCATTTTATGAAAATGATTTTCAACATGACCATTTTAGAAAATATTTTGTAAAGAAGTTTAATTTGTTTTATACAAAATTTCTAGTTTTCAAGTAAGAGAAAAAATAAAAGAAATGTAGAAATTCATACAATTATCAAAAAGTAATTCAATTTTCATGAGTTTTGCAACGCTCAGCGTTATTGTTAGCTAAAAATTACGTACGATGGTTATTGCTGTTAACCGTTACACTACCATTGCTGCTACTGCCTGCAGTGAACACGCTAACGCCTCCAGCGCCTCCTCCTCCTCCTTCAGTCACAGCGGTAGTGGCAGCAGCTAAAGAGGCACTACTTGAGCCACCGCCACCGTTACTCGTTGCACCATTGCTTCTTATTGTACTATAGTCGTACGCATTGTCGCCGCCTATGTTGACCACAGTTACACTACCACTCGTTATGTTGGTAGGGCTCGTGGTGCGGCTGCGTGTGAATGTATTGTTGCGTGAACTCGAACTTTGTGCCGTGTTTGTATTGGATGTGCCCGACGTCGCTGCTTCCTGTTTCTGTTTGGCTCGTCGGGCCTTTTGACGCGTGTGTTCAATTTGAAAATCTTCAACGCGTAAATTAAGACGTTGCATATGATTAATGATGAAATCTTCATCTAATACATTATCCGGTGGACTCCTTAGCACTTCCAATGTTTCACATAGTCCATTACATTGCTTACGGACCTTGTGACTGTTGAGGGAAGCACCTATGATCACCAAAGCTACCTTGAATATGACACGTATACCTTCAGCCAAAAAGCAATCCCATACCCTTAACAATGTCTCCCAGGGTAGGGTTCGCGTCATGGCACAAAGAAACCAATCGGTCATATAAAGTAATGGCTCGACTTTGTGTTTTTGTAAATGGCGATAAACGGGCGGACAGGTTTTCTTAAGAAGGCCTTCTAAGATGCCGGCATCGTTTTGTAATACTTCTAAGCCGGTAATAAAGTAGTCTTCTAAATAGCTGAAAGAGACAATAAACGGCATAATAAGTTATATAATTTATAAAACATAATTGTTTGTATGCAATGTTATTTGAAGGCTTAAGCTACTTTAGAGTTGATACTGCGTATCATGTAGAGCTCTACCATGCTCCTCTACAGACTATTTACACATTTAACTCTTAACCGTTTTCTTAGAAATCGAAAACCATTAAATTTAAAAACCGAAAACTAAAAAATTTATAACAATTTGTTTTTGGTCTTGTTACAGAAATAATTCTACAATAATACGAAAAATGTATTTCTTAAAAGTCGAAATTCATTAACTTCGCAAATGATATCAACTACCTACTGTCAGGATAACACGGATTTCTATTTCAGAATAAAACACGAGCCTTAGATATTTTAAATATAATCCAAGTATAGTTTTATTTATAGTTCATTTTAAAACGATACGATACAATACGTCTGTATGCTGCGGCGGTTACACGAGAACTCTCTTCGCTATGATATATGTCAAAAGAGGATAAAAGAAAATAATAGAAAAATTGCATTGTTGCATTCCACAGGGTGACAGCTCGGCCTATTCTGACCCCAAATCGTCCTCGATTTCATCGCCAACACTATCAGTGGTTTCATCTAGATTCGGACAGCCACGGCACCACGGTTTCATCTTATCGGCCGTATAAACTGATGATAATTTCTTCTGAGTAATTTGCACTCCGGGCACATCTTCAATTAGATATCGGTCATTACCCAAAACCTTGGCAACAATGTAGGGACCCCGAAATTTAGGCTCCAGCTTTCTGGACTCCCCCGTCGCAGGCGCTTCATTCTCCAGAACAATCATATCATCTACAGCATAATGTTTCGGGCTAGCATGTTTGGCATTAAAGCGTTTTTCCCATTTCTGACGCTCCTTGTCGATATTCTCCGCAGCCATATTTCTTTTTACGACAATAGGAACAGCATCATCCTCTACATCATCATGAATAGCAGCGGCAAGGTGGTTGTGGACAATATCACGTAACTTGAAGTCAAATATAAGCTCATTTGGCGTAAATCCTGATGTTGAATTTCTCTGTGAGTTTACGGTCCACTGAAGCTCGCGTAATGTAAGATCCCAATCTTTCGGATTTTCAACTGAAGTGCGTATGTAGGACAGTATGGTTTGGTTAGCCCTCTCGACTTGTCCGTTGGCTCTGGGAGTACGAACCGCGGTTTTAACGTGCCTTATCGAGTTGTGGTCACAATAATCTTCAAAGATTTTCAATGTAAAGGCAGTGCCCCGGTCGCTGATAATACATCTCGGAAGTCCAAAATACGATGTCATCTCATTTATTGTGTTTATCACTGGAGTTGTTTTTGCGTTCCTCACAGCTTTGACTACTAGATACTTGCTAAAAGCGTCGGATAGTGCAAGAACATAAGAGTAGCCTCTCTTACTTTTCGGGAAGGGACCCAGGTGGTCAATATGCATCGTTTGGAATGGTATCGCCTCAATTTTGTCGTAGTGCAATCGAGCTTCCGATTTTCCGGGACGGGACTTGAAGTAACAACAGGGTATACACGATGAAATGTACTCCTTCACATATTTCCGCATTCTCGGGAACCAGTATTTTTGTTGAATGCGTTGCATCGTTTTCTCCAAACCAAAATGACCCATGTCATCATGCGAGTATTCTACAATTCTCCAACGTATACACTTGGGTATCACCAGTTTTAAGCCATCGTCAGTCTTGCGATATAGTCGGGAATTTCGAAGGGAACACTCAGTTTTGATTTGCTTCGCTTGATCTGAGAAACATTCACCTTTCAAAACAGCAAAGAGTTTTAAAACCTTTTCATCGGATAACTGCATAGTGACAATCCAATCATCAACTTCAGCGGTCACCTTTAGTATGAATCCGGCTGGATCTATCTCCTTTGGTTGACTAACCGGTGATCTGCTTAATGCATCTACATGTTGCATACGGCTCCCTTCACGATGTATCAGAGTAAAGTCATACTCTTGGAGTCTCATCCACCACCTAGCGATCTTCGGCTTAAGCTCCTTGTTAGACTTGATTTGAGCAACAGCACTACAATCTGTTACCAAACGGAATGTTTTACCCAATAACCACATCCTAAATCGGTCAAGAACCTCAACGACGGCCAGAGCTTCTAGCTCATAGCTATGGTACCGACTTTCTGTTTCAGTGCAATGACGGCTAAAGTACGAAACCGGGTTCCACTGCTTAGCATCTTTGGACTGCAACAAAATACCAGCAAGACCCAAACTACTTGCATCGGTGTGCACCTCGTGCTGAGCAGTACTGTCATAGAGAGCAAGAACAGGTTGCTGAGTAAGAATGCCGATGAGCTTTTCGAACGCTTGCTGCTGGTCGGGACCCCAAGTAAAAACGGTTTCGGATTTCCGTAAAAGCATCGTAATTGGTTTTGTTATTAACGAATAGTCCTTCACGAATTTTCTGAAGAAATTAGTCAGGCCTATAAATCTTCTCACTTCGGTTGAGTTTGTGGGTGGAGGAAAGTTTCTGATGGCACTTATTTTCCCTTCCCCCGGCCGAAAACCGCTCCCATTTATAATGTGTCCGAGATGGGTTATTTCCGTAGCGAGGAAAACGCATTTGTCCAGCCTTAGTGTTAGCCCACTTTCTGAGAGGATTTTGAGAAATTTGTTTAATCGCGATATACCTTCATCAACTGTCTTGCTCGGGATGATGATATCGTCCAAATACGCCAGTGTTTCTCCTCGACACATTTTCAAAATAACTTTATTCATTATAGACTGGAAGACAGCAGGGGCATTCACGAGTCCGAACGGCATACGATTATATTCGTAATGTCCATCATGTGTAACAAATGCCGTATATTTCTTCGAATCGTCATCTACCTCTATTTGATGGTAACCCATTCGTAAGTCTAATGTTGTAAAATAGAGGTTACCGGCCAGTTGTGCAAATTGTTCATCCATGATGGGCATCGGATACGGTATTCTGGTTGTTATCGCATTTAGTTGCCGATAATCGACACACATTCGGTGTTCCCCATTGCTTTTAGCGACCAGCACCACAGGAGAAGCATATGGCGATTCAGACGGACGTATTATTCCATGCCTTAACAAATCATCTGTAATATTGGTCAAAATAGAACGCTTGGCGAAGGGTACTCGATACGGTTTAATTTGTACAGGTATATCAGACATGAGCTGTATCTTCATTTTGGCTACGTTGCATTTACCAAGGTCAGAGGTATTTTCCGCGAAACAATTACAATGTTCAACGAGCAAAGCTCTTAGCGCTTTGGCATCATGTTCAGATAAGTCAGATGTCAACTCGACCTTTTTCACCTTCTCTAATCGACAGTCTCCACCTTCAATCACCAATCGCTTTCCGCTTCCACACAAGATGTCTCGACCCAAAAGAATGTTTTCAGTTAAAAAGTCATCCTCTACTACGAGCAAGTCAACATTTAACGATTGACAATCAATTACTAAGGTGACCCGCACCTTAGCTGTGCACTCATATTGGCCTCCAGCGAACCCTTCCAAAAAAACACGCGTTTGCTCCACCATACCAATCACAGCGGCCCACGACTTACGTATTAACGATCGATTACTGCCTGGATCTATAAAAGACGACGTGTTACGACCATTGACCGTAATTTCTTTAACAATAACATCACTTCCAGCAGTTGAGCGTACCGGCGTTGATGTATCATTTATTTTGTTGACGGCGCCATTTGATGGTGATGCTTCTTCAATTTGATTTACAGCGTATTTCGAAGTATCTGGACACTTATCCGTAGGGTGCGTTGTCTTCTTACAATAATTGCAACGAGGCTTTCTTTGTGGTTCCGGACATTTGACTGAAAAGTGGCCCATTTTAAAACAATTGTAACATTTAACTGAAGAGGTGTTATCATGTTGGTCAGTTCGTTTATTTTTATTTGTTAGAGTTGGCATCACTTTTGGTACGACTTTCGCTTCTTTTGACGTAGTGGTCCTAACCTCGTTATAATTACAATAACTTATAATATCCCTTAACAAAAGGTTGCACGTTGTATAGTCATTAGAGATTTTCTTCTTTAAATCAGCATCGTTTATGCCATTTATGATATGACGCACAATTTCGGAATCTCTAAGACCTGCCCTAGACCCCATGGCTACCATTTTATAAAAGAAATCTTGGGGCGCTTCGTCGGCCCTACGTTTGGTGTTAGCCATTTTAATGTGTACGTCGGCGATATTCATAGTAACTGGAAAATCTTGTATAAACCGGCTGCAAAAATCAGACCATGTTACGAATATTTCTTCGATTGCGTCTATCCAACATTTAGCAGGTCCCTCCATCTTTTGCTGTACAGCAAACAATATAATTCTGTCGTCCCAGCCATAAGCTTGTTTTAAAGCATCGACTCGCCTCAAAAACTGTAGCGCATTTAAAGATGAATCGAGAGATGGGTTGAAGGTTGGCAACAAGCCAACTATTTCACGTACATTGTTGTAAGGGTTAATAGGCGGATATGTCATCTGGGCGACTGGTTGTTGGGCGTAGAAGTCACCTGTTCGTTCAGGGATCTGTGCACTAAAATTATTTGTTGCTAAAGATGCTGGCGGCATAACGGGGGTCGTATAAAATGTTCTGATACCAGAACTCGTAGTCGGGTAAGACGGTGGCGCAGTACAAGCGGTAAACATCGGGTAATACGTTGACCTAACTCCTGTACTTACTAACGGATTTGCGGTCATTTGCATCAACTGGGTTGTGTTGCGAGAATAGGTCGGCATATAACTATCAGCTGACTGGCTGACGGGAAGATGTGATGCAACGATGGAAGACGGAATAGACAAATTTACGGCTTGCTGGAGATTACTCGTTGGTGGTATTGTAGGTTGAATTATAGGCGTAGCGCATGATGTGTCAACAGCTACACAATCATTTTGCGAAGAAACAGCAGCGCTAGATGATACTTGCGGCAAAACGATAGTGTTGCTGTTATCCATTGGAGACGATATCACATTTGGTCGGAAGCCATTTTGTATCACCTCATTTACCGATTTCTCCAATGCGTTTATTCTTCCTAACAATTCTGAGCCGTTCGTAAAACTTGAATACTCGTCCTCTACCGAATAATGTTCTTCAAGTCGTTGGATTAGAACGGGCTTATTACCAGTTTGTAGTAAACCAGCCTCTCGACATTTTTTCTTGAGCTGCTCGAGTTTTAATTTGTTAAAATTATAACCAGAGCTCATATTGATTTCTGGTGTATCTATGTGTTTGTAACTCTACCGCCAAAACCGATGTTCTCTTTTTTTTAACGCAGCAACAGACGGACATCAAACAGAACAGCAACGAACGCAGCACAGCTACAAAACAACAAGACAACGGGACTTTCCAATGTATTCGACGATTCTTGGTGTAAACGATTCCAGAATATTCTGGATAAAACGTGGACAATTTTATTTGCTTAAAATTGCAATTAAACGGTTTACTTCCAAACACAGTCTACGGCTGTGGCTTGGAGCTTTTTTTTTTTTTTTTTTTTTAACGCGAAACACAAATTTTATTAACGGTGTGTTTATTTTACGATGAGTGGAGTATCGATCCCACTTCTGAAAATTGTCAGGATAACACGGATTTCTATTTCAGAATAAAACACGAGCCTTAGATATTTTAAATATAATCCAAGTATAGTTTTATTTATAGTTCATTTTAAAACGATACGATACAATACGTCTGTATGCTGCGGCGGTTACACGAGAACTCTCTTCGCTATGATATATGTCAAAAGAGGATAAAAGAAAATAATAGAAAAATTGCATTGTTGCATTCCACAGGGTGACACTACCTACTACTGCCCTATGCAAACTTAAATTGTATCGTTTCAGGGAAAATCGAAAATAATTAAGTCAAAATATCAAAAATTATTTTAGATATTATCTTCGGGTTTTGCGGCTGAGAGCACCTTCCCCTATCCAGGCGTTTTTCCAGAAAACGAAAATTATTCATATTATGCTATGCTATTTATTTTTTTATTTAATTCATTTCAATTATTTTTAATTTATTTTAATTTAATATTATTTTAATTATTGCTTTTTTTATTATTATTATTATTTAATTAAATGATTAAAATTTATTTTATTCATAAAATAATTTTAATTTATTTTATTTTATTTTATTTATTTTTTTTTATTTTATTTTATTTTATTATTTATTATTTTATTTTATATTTATTTTATTTTATTTTATTTTATTTTATTTTATTTTATTTTATTTTTTTTTATTTTATTTTATTTTATTTTATTTTATTTTATTTTATTTTATTTTATTTTATTTTATTTTATTTTATTTTATTTTATTTTATTTTATTTTATTTTATTTTATTTTATTTTATTTTATTTTATTTTATTTTATTTTATTTTATTTTATTTTATTTTATTTTATTTTATTTTATTTTATTTTATTTTATTTTATTTTATTTTATTTTATTTTATTTTATTTTATTTTATTTTATTTTATTTTATTTTATTTTATTTTATTTTATTTTATTTTATTTAATTTTATTTTATTTTATTTTATTTTATTTTATTTTATTTTATTTTATTTTATTTTATTTTATTTTATTTTATTTTATTTTATTTTATTTTATTTTATTAAAATTTTTTTATTTTAGTTATTTATTTTGTATTTTTTTATTTGGCGGATTAAGTTAAACACATATAAACGTTAACATTTAATAAAAAATAACAAATACTTACACATCACATACGCTAACAAACACCCAGAATGCATCTTCCGCTGGCAGATGCATTAAGAGAAAAGCTGCAATCGGTGCTTGAGCTTGACAAAAGCCCACTTTCGGATTATATATCGAATAGGCCTTCAGAACATTAAACAGCTCTATTTGGCCAACTTTGTCCTCGTCTAAGAACATTTCGTGAAACGGAAACTGACGATGCTTATCCTTTTTGATTTCTTCAATAACATGAGGATTTCCCGGTTTCTCCAGCAATTCCATGTACAAATTGGGATGTTTCTTTTTCAACAAATAGGCACCAGATAGAAAGAACCATGCACGGGGCCGTATAGATTTGGGAATGCCTTTACGACAGCGGTCACGTATCTAAAGAAATAAAAAAAGGAAACCATCTTAGCTTAACATGCAGATCTCATCTTCAGTTATTCATCATACCTTTTTGTAGTTTTTTGACATGTACAAAGACCAATTGTCGATCATGTATAACCATTTTTTTTCTCGTGCTATTATTTGGGCCTTTGATAGGGGTTCTTTTGGTTTATCTGTGCGTTGAAATCCGCCATAGAAGCCATTGCGATCGGGACAACTAGAGACTGTGGAACATAATGATATTGTGTCCACAGAACGTGGTGACGTCGCCATGGCAAACTGAATAAAAAAACAAAACAAAAAAACGGTATGAATTATTATGCTTGTGAGTTAAATTGTGTGTCTAATACATCCATTTACATATGCGTAGTAACAAATTCATAAGTCTTTTTATAAAAGTAGTCACATAACCTTTAGCGCTTATTCAATGGCCTCATTGGGACCAATTAATGTAATTTTCCAATTATATACTTATATATACATACATCATGAAATTGTTATTTTTAAATTGCAAACCACAAAAGGTTAGATTATTTACAAGGGATAGACTTATTACTTAAGAAATTTTTAATCTTAGATTGTTTTTGAGGCTACAGATCAAAAATAGATTTAACCAATCATATTTTTTGACAATGAAAAACGGGGACAAAGACAAGTTATATGTGATTTATAGAAAAAATAGTACTCGTTTGAAAGTTGACAACTAAAACTTTATAGTGGTACATGTTTTTTATCTATCTTGCCTCCGCACTCTCTATTACTTGTTCCCCTATTCGTAATAAAATGCCTTCGGGATATTTTTCTATTTTCTCTTTTATCGTAATCTAAACGAACTTCGCAATAGGGAAGCAATTCCCCAGGATGAAAATAGGTAATACGAATGGAAATTAAGGTGAGAATTTGAGGAAAATTTTTTAGCGATTTAAGCGCCATCGAAATTCATTGAGGTTATACTATAAACTGGAAGTATTTAATATATAAACGATACAAGTGCAAACCACAAAGAACCTTTGTTGTACAAAAAGTACTTTCGGTGATACGCGAAAATTTTATATTGTACTTGAAATTTCAATTTATAGTATCAATAAGTAAATGTATTGTACATATTAGTCTTTTGTTTTATCAACCAGAAAATGTACTATTATTGTACTGAAAAGTAAATTTATTGTTGCATAAAGTACTAAAAACTACAATTTATTGTACCAAAAAGAACATTTATTATAACGCGGAGTCCTTTTACTGCTTCAATAGGTCTCTTTTTTTTACTACAAAGTACTTTTTACCAAAAGTACAGTTAATTGTACCAAATTGTACAATTTATTATACTTAAAACAACGTTTATTGTACCGTAAAGTAATATTATTGTACTGTAAAGTACTCTTTTTCCGCAAACTACTTTTGTTGTACCAGAAAGCACAGTTTATTAAAAAAAGAACTTTTATTGTACCAAAAAGTAATCTTATTGTACCAATAATTAACATTTTGTACCGCAAATTCCTTTGTTGTACCATTCAGAACTTTAGTTTTACCAAAATGTACTTTTATTGTACAAAAAAGTAATGTTTTTTGTACCATAAAGTTTATTTAATATACCAAAAACTTGAGCTTTTAGTAGCAAAAAGTACATTTATTGTTAAGCAGAGTAATTTTATTGTACCAACAAATACGTTTTTTGTACCACAAAGTACCTTAGTTGTACCAAAAGTACTTTAAGTGAACCACTCTTTTTATTGCAGCCGAAAGTACAGTTTAATGTACCAATAAATACTTTGATTGGGTCATAAAGTACAGTTTATTGTACCAAAAATTTTTTTATTGTACCAAAAAGTTTATTTATTGTAAAGCAGCGGGATGATAAGAGTGAACGCACTAAATCACAGACCTGTAATTAATTTTTATTTTTTACTTTTATTGGACCAAAAAGTACAATTATTGTAAATATAAGTACTTTTATTGTACTAAAAAGTACTTTCATTGTACCAAAAAGTACAATTATTGTAAAAATAAGAACTTTTGTTGTACTAAAAAATACATTCATTGTACCACAAAGTACTTATAATTTACCAAGAAGTACGATTTGTTGTACATAAAAGCACAATTTATTTTACCAAAAAGAACATTTATTGTACCACAAAAGTACTTTTTTTGTCTCAATATGTAATTTTTTGTACCAAAAAGTGCCTTTTATTGTACCACAAATTACTTGTGTTGTACCAAAAAGAAAATTTATTGTAGTAAAATGTACATTTATTATATGTAGTTTTATTGTGTTAATCGGTCTTATTCCCGTAGTCGTCGTCCCGACGTCGCTCAGTGGGGTATGGGACCCCCAAAACGGAGATTAATTCAAAAATGAAAATTGCGATTTCCAATTTAAGTTTTGTATTCAATAATTCTACACAGGATACTGATTCAATAGATACTAGAAACAATTACATATGTTGTTAATTTATAGTTCTATACTCTCTCAAACTTTGGAAATTTTTTCGACTTTTCTACGTGTTGGTGAAAAGTGAAATATCGATATTTTGGAGTTAAAGTTTTTACCTTTAAGTCATTTAAAAACCTAATTATTGTTATGGATCATTCAAAGTAAGCTATTGAAGAACAGGAATAACAATTAGTTAAATACAATAAATATGTATAATTATTTTTAATTATTTTTGAAAAAATGGTCCAAATTTAAGGTATTTTTGAAATGTATGTATATTTTTAAAATGGTTCCGGGTAAAACCCTGTTGAAAAATTAACATAATTGTAAAATATAACATCTGTACTTACAAAATCAATAAAAACATTTTGCGCGTTTTTGCCCCAATTTGTTTTATTAAATTAATTGTGATGTTAGACACTTCTGCGAAAACCGTGTAAAATTTGTTTGGTTTGATTTGGCCTCATTTTCTTTGTTTTTGCTGCATTGCAATTTGTTGCTAAGTATTAATTTTTAATTATACCCTACATAAGGCAATATATGTGTAGTTGCCTTGATAATATTTAAATTGAAAATATGGTTAAATGACATAATTTCACAACAACTCTAGATTTTACAGCCGTCACAGCAAATTTTTCCAAAACGTTAAAATATCAACATATTTGGGAAAACTAATACAGAAATGATTAATAACAAACACTAAAACTAGTCGTTCATGCAAAATTCAGAGAAATACCTTCTAACTAGTACAAGTTTCTTTTACAAAATGTGATTCATTTCGAGGCTTGTTTTGTAAATGGTTTTATTTACTAAACACGAGTGACTGATTGCGAACTGTTGTTTGACTGATATTTAACATTGTTTGACATTTTGTGATGAAGTAAGCAAAATGGAAGCAGCTACTCCAAAAATAATTTTTTTGTACAAAATGTTTTTCGAGCCTATCGCTCAACAAATTGTGTGTATAATAGACCATCTGTGAGCGCTATTGTCAATATCATTCTCAAATTTTAGCCTCAGTGTACGTAAGTGGATAATACGCAACAAAAAATACCATTTTCATCCGACATAGAGGAGAATGTTGCGCCTGTAGCGGAGACCGTTGCTAAAGATACCGACCAGTCGATTAGACACCGTGAGCATTCTGTGCACGCTTGGTATTAAATATGCAACAACTTGAAATGACGCTGTAGTGATGAATTCTTATTGGCGGTTCTTTCCTTTCCCAACGCCCCCGCCCACCCCGCCGAGATTGCTCTATGAAGATACTTATTCAAATGTATACAGCTTTTTGGTCCACCCTGTTTATAAATATATAAGTATGTAAACATATGTATATAAGCATTTATATATATTTTAAACAGTTAAAACATAAGTCAATATCAATTTTCAAAGTGATCGGATACAAACTGCAGCTTTTATAAAGGTTTGATTCTACTACAGTATATATACATATAAGTATATATATGAGGACTAGCTGTATATATGGACCGATTTCTTAAAAACTTCAAACCAATCGATCTTATAGCAAAAGAGTCATCTGCGCCAAATTTGGTAAAAATCGGATGCTTCCTTGAATTAATCTCCGTTTTGGGTGTTCAATACCCCACTGTGCGTCGTCTTATGACGTCGCTGTAAAATTGGTATTCTTGTAGTCGTATTCGATAACTATGGGTTACTATTGACAGAAATTTGGTATTGTGTAAGGAAATGTAACGACGACGTTGAATCGTAACGACTCGGAATCTGTCGTCACAGTTGTTAGTAACGACTTGAAACAATTTGAAGGAATAATTTTAGTTTTTGTAAATTTAAAAAAGGTTTTGTTTAATGACGTCAAGAATGACAATGTCAAGAAACAAATAGGGGTTTGGAAACAAAATCCCTCATAGGGGGTAATTTAAGGGATGTGAGAAAATTGGGAAAAAAGAACTTAATTCCTTTGGAGCGCCTTTAAGAATACTTTGCGGTTGAAGTAACGATTCTGGTCTTCTTAATTTGTAGCGAAAATTTTGATATGGGTTCCATCGACATATCCAATAACTCCAGTAAATCCTGTTTTTTTTTTAAAAAATTTAGTTTTTGCTTCCGATTTGTCATCTTCAGTTACTTCCAATTGTATCCAAGGTGGACAAATCACCTCTCTAATGCATTCAGGGTTTCGACAGGAGTCTTGCAACTACTTACACTTAAGTTGAAAGGCCCCTGTCAAAAGGACCTAAATGTTGCTGACAACTTAATTATGGCTGAAACATATGTCCTGAGTTCACTTTTCATTATAGGAACTATTACATATTTATGTCTTAAGGTTGTGATAATGAGTGGAGAAGTCACAGCAAACGGCACTGAAGATGATGGTTTGGCAACCATCGAAATAGCTATCTGCCCTGCCAGCTGTCAACATAATACATTTCACACAACTCTTGTAAAACAAATTCTATTAGCGATAATAGAAAACAGATCTCAAACCGAACAATGAAAAAAACATATTCATATTTCTAACAGATCGACGATAACAAACAAGAGCGTAGTTCTCGAATCTAAAAAAAGTTGGAAGGCCGGCCAACAGGTGACCTCAAATTACGATTTTAACACTGTTATTTGTCAAGTTTAAGATATCGGATCATTGTCGAAGTATTTTCCTTTTCAGTTTAAGAATATTCTTGCTTTCCTCATCGCTTGAATTAAATTCAGGCACAAACATTTTTTTTCATGAATCGAAGTGATGTTGACATAAAAACGACGACGATGTCAAAAGAGCCTAAAACGTGACAAATTCCCCTATACGATACTTATTAACTTTAAATCGATATTAAATTATTATGGCATGTAGCTTGACAAAACGAATGATGCAGAACTTCTTCTTGTTGGCGCTACTTTTACGGGCAGTTCTCTGAATTGAGTCCCAAAATCAGGTGTTGTACTGTGTTATCTATATGCAACAATTATCTGATGGATGAATATCAGTTGATTCCGCTAAATAATAATAAGAAAAACTAATTGGATAAATTTGAATTCTTATCTTAAAAAACTTAATTTCTCTTTACACCCCATGAATGAGGTATGGAATGCTTCTCGCGTTGTTATAAAAAAACACGCTTTTTATTTTAGATTCACAACAAACGGCAACTACTTGTTTATTGACGAATGCAATGTCACTATTTGATAAGTTTTTACTTGCACACTTTACTTTTACATCGAGGGGGTCGGCAATGAAAGAAAAATGTAGATGACTGGAGCCAGGAATCGAACCACGGATCTCTCGCATGGTAGTCGCATGTTCTAACCACTATATCACAGCCGGTTTAGTTTTCTTTAATTGCATATATGCATTTGGGGAAAGGGGAATTTTCTAATTTGAGTCTGTCTCAAATTAGAATAACAACCAGAAGCTCTCTTTGGAGGTTCCCAAGCATGGATGAACCAGGTGAAAGAGCTGTTAACTAAGCTTGGTGTGACGAACTATCTACGCCGTATTGCTCCGTAGATTGTACGGAGCGCAAAAGACCGAAGCGCTTGGAATACTTTTCTACGTGCGGCTACTGAAGGATAAATTTCTGTTGTTGCTTCCATTAAAGAAGAAGAAGAAGTTGTTATGCAATTTAAGTCTATGATGCAGCTATAGGTCATTCAAGCGATATTTCATATATCCGACCAAATGTCTAAAAAAGCAATATTTTACATAGGTGGTAATTTTATACAAGCGATATCTAATGTATTACTAACACAGTGGAACTTCGAACGACGAAAACTAAAAATTAGAAAGAAAAACATTTATCTATAGAAAACTTTTAATTTTTTATCTCGTGTGTTGACAACTGAAATAAATAGAAAAAGTTGTTTGCAACTACTAAATAAATAGAACTACATATTGTTATTTAGGTCCTTTGAATTGGTCGTTCTAGTACTCATCAATAACTAGCGTACTGTACAACTGCAACTTATTCACATTTGCTAGAAATCCATTTTTGTGTTATTTTTAATCTGAAATACTAAAATCGCCTCCAGTTATAATTTGTACTTCTCTGTTTAAAATGCTATATCGTTTTTTCTATATCGATTAAAATACAACGTGCGAAAACTTTATTTTTGTTATATATATTGTAATTTTATATACATTAGTTGCATTTCACATAAATTTTTTTATTACATATATGACATTTAAGAACACTGTGTCCTTGTGGCTGTTTCACACGCACTAAAGTAATGAATGAGCCTAACGTAACGATTTTTAATTATCTATAGCAAATGCAGAATATTGCGGCATAGCAGTAAAAATAAAAACACTAGATAACCATAATGTAAAATGGTATATTAAAAAATATATTCACATACATACATAAATATTTTCATTAGCACAACATTCTGGTAATAGATAAGATTTGGCGAAACGTAAACATTAATTTTATATTATTGAAACCGTTTAAGGTCACTAACTTTTAGATAAAATTATGGAAGAGCACAGCAACTATAAGTAAAAGAAAATAAAAATTAACAATTTGAATTCCATGAGGGTATGTCGCTCCGCGTTCATGCACATGTACAAACTTATTGTAATTACGTACTTTAGCTGCATATGACACTAACCAACCAAACATTATCCAACAATATTGTTGAATGTCCCTTTATGGTAATGTGGTAATGGTTAGATGTGTGTTGTAATTTATTTTATTGGCCCACAGAGCGGATGGTTTGTTATAAAATCAAAGTCATCATCACAGCGTGTTCAATATCGAAGGGGGTGGTGGTCGTGGTGGCGATGGTGATATCGATGTCAGTGTGTAGTTGGCGTTTCAACGCCATGTTACCTAACAAAAGTGTTTGCATTATTTCTATTGTTATTAATAATTTTGCTATTGTATTCAATATTTTAGGAATATATCCACACACACACCAAGTATCCGTATTTTTGTATGTGATGTGTGTTGTCTGTCTGTTTAAAACTAAATCAATAAATATACACAATAGCCTTTAGTTATATTCTAGTATTCTATAGGAGGTCTACTCATAATGACTCATATAGAGTAAAACTATTAAGAAGGTAACTATAAATGTGATAGCTGAAATTGCATTGAATGGAATGAGTAGAATTTTAGTTTATGCATTTAATTATTCTGATGTTTATTCAAAAATAAAAATTTATAAAATGAAATTGTTGAGACATGTTGGATACCAAGTTGAAATTCATTTAGAAAACTTAACTACATAATTGTTTGCGAGACAAGAGCTACAATTTCAAATGAGATCTCGGCTCTAAGAACCAATTTTAGGAAAAGAGCAGCTCGCGAGCCATGCCAATAAATAAAATCCAAATGCACGAAAATAAACAAAAAGTACTTTTATTGTACTTTTTAATATAAATTACTTTCTTTTGTACTAATGTTCTTTTTTGTACCAAAAAGCTCTTTTCTGTTTCACATAGTACGTTGTACCAAAAAGTATTTTTAATGTACTTTTCGGCACAAAGTATCTTTTTATACCAAAGTACTTTTTTATGCCAAAATGTACTTTTATTGGCCCAAAATCACTTTTCTGTTGCACAAAGTACTTTTTTTGTACCAGAGTACTTTTTGTACCAAAAATAACTTTTAATATACTTTTTGGCACAAAGAACTTTGTTTGTACCAAAGTACTTTTTTATTCCAAAAAGTACTTTCATTGGCCCAAAATCACTTTTCTGTTGCACTAAGTACTTTTTTTTGTTTTGCACAAAGTACTATTTGGTACAAAAAAGTACTCTAATCCAAAAAAAAGTAATTTCTTTAGAAAAAAAGTGATTTTGGGCCAAAAAAATTCTTTTTGGCATAAAAAAGCATTTTAGTACAACAGAAAGTACTTTGTATCATAAAGAACAATTAAAGTACTTTTTGGTATTTTCTTGCATTTGGATTTTACTTACTAACTTGGCTCGCTTGCTGCATTTTCCAAAAAATAAGCTCTTATCTCGCGAGCCAGGAGCCCAAACAAAGAGCTGGCTCGCAAGCCAAAAGCCACACAATTTCAAATGGGCTCTCGCCAAAGCCAGATCTTTTTTTGGGCACTTGGCCCGCGAGCCGATAGCTCATATGAAATTATGTGGACGCGGCTCGCGAACTTAGAGCTAGTTTGAAATTTTGTGACTCTTGGCTCGCGAGCCACCTCTTTATTTGGGCTCGCGAGCCAATCGTTAATAAAAACGTATGAAGTGGTTGACACGATGTCTGACCTACTCAGCTGTGGGAAATCTGATATACGGCATGTCGTACCGATGTCTGAAAGATTTCTGAATGTAAATCGTAGGAAAATTCATTGCTTCTCCAATAACACTAGTTTACAGCCATTTTGCTGCAGAGTTCTAAATAATTTTTTTCTATAGATTTCGGCCTCCTAAACACGAATATGAGATTAAAAAATTTTTCCTCTGATTAGTTTTCAAGATATGAATTTTTGAATTATTTTGCAAATTTTTGATGAGATGCATTAGCTTATTGGAGAATAATTCGTAAACGCATCCAACGATTTGGACAAGAGTGGTCTCCAATTAAAGGTAATGTGCTCCCATAAAATATTTCTATACAAGCTTTTAACATCGGTTGGGTAGTTCTGATGGTAGGAGCAATTAAAGTTTAAAAAACAAATTTTTTTGTGCAAAAATCACTGATTTAAATTGATAAAAAAAATTATAAAAAATATTAATCGCAAAAATAAATCCAATTTCATAAATTAAGTATAAAGATTGGACTTTCCCGAGGAAAACAAGCCATCATATATAAAAATTGGGTGATAAGAGGGAGAGTTACACGTTTTTAAATAGGACACTACAACTTATAAATTTTTTGATTTTAATCATATCACGGTAGGCTTAGAGCTAAACTTTACGTTGCATGAAAATGAAGATAAAAAGTGGGAATGCCACTGTATTATGGGTTGATCATGCATCACGAAAATGTTTAATTTGAAATCCTAGCTGATGATTTTCAGAAAATATCGATATTTTTCATTTCTGCCGACTGGACCAAAAGTCTTATTACTTTTTAAACGATGACAGAAAAAAACTGGACGAATGAAATAAAAACTGTTTATTTATTATAATAGTACACAAACAGGGATTTATGCATGATCATTGATTATTTTGACATTGCTGCAACCTGGAGATTTAAAGTGCATTTTAAGCCTACATTTTTAAAAAATATCGATATTTTCCATTTTTAAACCAAATATATATATGATTATATTGCAATTAATAAATATTCCACTTTTCTAATACTGAACAAATTCTTCTTAGGCGGTTACACGGTTTAAAAATTAAAAATATAGAGATTTTTTAAAAATATGGGCTTAAAATGCACTTCAAGCCTCCAAATTGAAGCAATGTCAAAAAAATCAATGATCATACAAGAATCCCTGTTTATGTACTTTTATAACAATCAAACAGTTTTTATCTCATTGGTCAGGTTTTTTACTGTCATCGTTTAAAAAGTTATAAGACTTTTGGTCCAGTCGGCAGAAATGAAAAATATCGATATTTTCTAAAAATGATCAGCTAGGATTTCAAATTAAACATTTTCGTGATGCATGATCAACCCATAATACAGTGGCATTCCCACTTTTTATCTTCATTTTCATGCAACGTAAAGTTTAGCTCTAAGCCTACCGTGATATGATTAAAATCAAAAAATTTATAAGTTGTAGTGTCCTATTTAAAAACGTGTAACTCTCCCTCTTATCACCCAATTTTTATATATGATGGCTTGTTTTCCTCGGGAAAGTCCAATTTTTATACTTAATTTATGAAATTGGATTTATTTTTGCGATTAATATTTTTTATAATTTTTTTTATCAATTTAAATCAGTGATTTTTGCACAAAAAATTTGTTTTTTAAACTTTAATTGCTCCTACCATCAGAACTACCCAACCGATGTTAAAAGCTTGTATAGAAATGTTTTAGGGGAGCACATTACCTATAATTGGAGACCACTCTTGTCCAAATCGTTGGATGCGTTTACGAATTATTCTCCAATAATCTGATGCATCTCATAAAAAATTTGCAAAATAATTCAAAAATTCATATCTTGAAAACTAATCAGAGGAAAAATTTTTAAATCTCATATTCGTGTTTAGGAGGCCGAAATCTATAGGAAAAAATTATTTAGAACTCTGCAGCTGACAAAAAATAAAGATTTGTAAACTGGTGTAACTTAACTTAAAAAACTTTATTTCCCTTTGCACCCCATGAATGAGGTATGGGATAGCTTTTCGCGTTGTTGTGAATTAACACGCTTTCTATTTTTAGATTCACAACTAACGGCACCTATTTGTTTATCGACGAATGCGAACGTCCCTGTTTTGAGAAGCTCTTACTAGACACGCCGATTGAATCGACGCTTAATACTGCGAAGTTGCTGTCAACAACATTTGAGGGGAGCCGACAATGAAAGAAAAATTTATTTATTTTTTTCTTTTAAGATGACTGGAGCCAGGTTTGAACCTGCGATCTCCCGCATGGTAGTCGCGTGTTCTAACCACTATGCCACGGCTTCTCCAACAACATTTTGTTGTTTTCTCCGATACAGAGTTTCGAAATCGCTGCGAACTCGATTAGATATGACGGAGCAAAATTTTGGTTTGCTGGGTTTGGTACTCAGCACTAAAGCTAAGCATATGAAGAATATTTCATATTGAAATAAAACGACTATTGGGAATTCCGTGAATTTGATTCTTTGAACGTACTATTGAATTTGCTTTACTAAGACACAAATGACTTACTGCAGTGCGTAATGCTTGCAAGACATGCGCAACCAAGCTAACAATTTTAGTTTGATGCAAGGAGAAAGAAAACGTGCAATGTTTGGTTTTTGTTTTTACAAACTAAGCTAAGAACACTTCTTGCCCACGATAAACTCACTTAAGCTCTCTTCTCTCAAAACCATAACAATTATAAATATCTGATAAGTCAATAAATGCAGTAAAGCTTTTGAATTTTTTGAAGTCAGCCTTTTTTAAGTTTGTTAGAATAGAGCGACAATCAGTACTAATCTAGTAGGGAAAAATACTAGTTCGGAACTAGTACAGTACTGTTATCCATTGGACAGTGATTTAGTTCACTTTTCACACAAACAACGGTCTCATTTAACATGTAGTTGTCCTAGGCTATATGGTACGAAAAAAACTTATACGACGTTTGAAAATATCTTTGAAAGTAGATGAAAAATATAACACAGTACAACACATGATTTTGGGACTCAATTCTGAGAACTGCACGTGAAGTAGCCCGAAAAAGAAGAAATTCTGCATCAGTCGTTTTGTCCAGTTACATGCCATAATAATTTAATATCGATTTGAAGTTTGTAAGTATCGTTTAGGTGACGAGACAAATTCCCCTATAAGATACTTACTAACTTCAAATCGATATTAAATTTTATTATGGCATGTAGCTTGACAAAACGAATGCTGCTGAACTTCCTCTTTTTGGGGCTACTTTCACGTGCAGTTCTCAGAATTGAGTCCCAAATCAATAAGCTGAAAAATGTTGTACTGTGTAATATAATCAAATATAATATTTGAAATATATATTTTTTGTTCATCTGAAAATAATATAGAATCAATTGTCTTTTGCTTTTGGTAAAATTTCAAAATAAACTTCTGCAATTATTTGAAAACTCTCTTTTTCTTATTAATCAACTGATAACGTTTGACTGGTTCAAAATTCGATAGTTTAAAACTATTTCATTTTAGAATTAGATCAGAATTCCATAATTTTGAACTAGTACGTTTTGAACTAGTTTAACGATTCCCTACTGGGAATATTCATGTACGTGGGAAGGAAACAAAATTTAGCTCTTGCTATTCGGTGCAACAAAAGAGATTTTTGATACAATATAAGTACTTTAAGTTACATATATTGTACAATTTGGTACAATAAATTTTACTTTCTGGTACATTACAATGTAATTTTGGTACAATAAATTCTAATTTTAGTACAATAAATTTTAATTTTGGTCGATTAATTTTTTTGTTTTTCTTTTGGTCAAAAATTAAATTTTGGGTACAATTAAATTACTTTTTGGTACAATGAATTTCCTTTTTATAAAAAAAAATTATTTTTTTCTGATAAATTGTACTTTTTGTTACAATTAATCGTAAAATTTTATACAACAAAAGTACTCTTTGGTGCTATAAAGTGCCTTTTTGGTTTAAAATTGAATTTTTTGGTCCAATAAAATGTACTTCTTGGCACAACAAATTGTACTTCTTAAACATTAAAAATACATTATGGTACAAAAAGTTGTACTTTTCAATACAATAAATTGTACTTTTTGATACAAAACACTTTACTTCGACACAATTGTGCAATAACAATTACTTAAAAATATAACTTAATATCCCTTTACACCCCATGAATGAGATATGGGATAGCTTATCGCGTTGTTGTGAAGGAACACGCTTTCCTTTTTTGGATTCACAACTAACAGCACCTACTTGCTTTATCGACTTATGCGAAAGCCACTGTTTGAAATGATTTTAATAGACATGCGATTGACTAGACACTATACTACGACGTTGCTGTCGACAACATAGATGGGGGCCGGCAATGAAAAAAAGAGTGTACATGACTGGAGGCAGGAATCGAACCCGGGATCCACCGCATGGCAGTCGCGTGCTCTAACCATAAAGCCACGGCCGGTCCCTGTTTGTATTGTACAATAACAGTGGTAAAATAAAAGCAGAGTTCGAAAAAAAGCAGTACGTTACACGTACGGTACGTAGAAGATACACATACGATACTAATTTTTTTAGCGTTTGCGTATGTGTACACAACCAGAATACCGTACGCTACGATTGTCAAAAGACGAACACAAACGCTTTGATAACGTAGTGAACTTCGAACACAAACACTAACTCGAATTGGTTGTGTATTTTTTATTCGAACACAAACTGAATACACTACGTTTAGTGTATTTTTTGTGGAATGTCTAAATAACGGTGTGTTGCATATATTGTTCAAAACATATATATTGTTCAAACTTTAACACAAAATTAGCCAAGAGCTACGAAATTTCAAATCAAAAAATAAAGGGCTGGCTAACGAGCCAAGAGCCGAGAGCACAAAAAAGGACTGACTCCAAAGCCAAGAGCCAAAGTTATGTACCAGAAGTACTTTTTTTATGCCAAAAAGTACTTTTATTGGCCAGAAGCACTTTTCTGTTGCAGAAAGTACTTTTTTTTGTACCAGAGTCCTTTTTTGTAACAATAAGTAATTTTAATGTACTTTTTTACACAAAGTATTTTTTACCAAAGTACTTTTTTATGCCAAAAAGTACTTTTAATGGCCCAAAAACACTTTTCTGTCGCACAAAGTACTTTTTTTGTACCATTCGTTCGCATTCGTCGATAAACAAGTAGGTGCCGTTAGTTGTGAATCTAAAAATAGAAAGCGTATTAATTCACAACAACGCGAGAAGCTATCCCATACCTCATTCATGGGGTGCAAAAGGAAATTAAGTTTTTTTTAAGTACTTTTTTGTACCAAAAAGTACTTTTATTGTACTTTTTGGTTCATAGTACTGTTATTGTACTTTTTCGTACAAAGTACAAAAAGTTCAATAAAAGTACTTTTTGGTACAAAAAAGTACTATGGTACAAAATAAAAGTGCTATGTGCAGCCAGAAAAGTGTTTTTGGGCCATTAAAAGTACTTTTTGGCATAAAAAAGTACTTTGGTAAAAAATACTTTGTGTAAAAAAGTACATTAAAATTACTTATTGTTACAAAAAAGGACTCTGGTACAAAAAAAAGTACTTTCTGCAACAGAAAAGTGCTTCTGGCCAATAAAAGTACTTTTTGGCATAAAAAAAGTACTTCTGGTACATAACTTTGGTACTTAGCACGCCAGCCGAGAGCTCACTTGAATTTATGTGGCTCCTGGCTCGCTAGCTGAGAGCTCATTTGAAATTTTGTGACTCTTGGCTCGCGAGCTAAGAGCCAATTTTCAGGAAAGGGCGGCTCGCGAGCTTGCCAAACCGAATCCTGCAGTGTTTGGAAGAAAACATTTTTTTATTGTTCATTCCACAAAAAATACACTAAACGTAGTGTATTCCGATTTTGTTTGTGTTTGACGTTCAGTACGTTATCGTAGCGTTTGTGTTCATCTTTTAACAATCGTAGCGTACGGTATTCTGGTTGTGTACACATACACAAACTTAACAAAGTGTCGTAGTGTATTTCGTACTTCTTGTAAGGTAAGTGTTTGCGTACTGTACTCAATGAAATTCCGTACAGAACGTTAAGATACCGTACGTTAATATTTTTTTTCGAACTCTGCTTAAAAACACTCAAATATTAAAATAAATTATAAATACATTTTTTTCTCCTTGATTTTGCAAAAAAAAAACGGCATTTAGGTAAATTTATATATGGAAACAAATAGTAATGATTGCATCGTCGATTATAATAACGCAACACCCTTATAACTAAATACAATCTACATTTATTTGCAATTACATCAAAAGCAGCTAATGCGGTGCCTGTATGTGAACAATAATTACAAATTAACGTAAATAATATAGTATTTTATTCAATGAATAGCTACGACAGCATCTTCGCACATGTGTGGAAACGACGTAGTTGATAAAGTGAATCATCAGCAACTATGTATGCATATAGTATATGACATATCACGTAGCAAAAGAATCTAAAAATTCCTAAGATTACAAAAACAATATAGCTTAAGCGGACTACACATTTTTTTTATACGGGAGCAGTAGCAATAATAGTGAATTTTATCTTAAGACTTATTCTGGAAAGCATATTAAATTTTTTGGTATATAAAAAAGTATTTCAATTTTATACCTATCTTCCAATACGCATACGTAAGGTATGAGTAACATACATGAGATCTGCTTTAAGTCTCTTTAATATATATTCATACATATATAAATATTTATATGAATATAATGCCTCAATTACCGCGCTCTCAACTTGCTGTAAGGGCCATTGATCTACTGTGCTAGCGCTGTGATCGCAATTGCTGATAGATAAGAAATATTATCACATGTCGAGAAAATCATTTATAAATAAAACTACCAGACAACAAATGTTCAGTTAGTCAGTCAGTCAGTATGGTGGCAGCTTGTGTGAAACATAAATTCTATTCATATATATACATAAACAACACGACAAGTACAAACAAAGGGGGGAAAAGTTTTGAAAGATAAAAGAAAACATAGTACAATCAAGCGGCTATAATTTTTTATATTCATATTGATAAAAGAACGTTGGGAAGTGTGTATAATTTACAAATCAAATAAGTAAGTTTTGATTGTCATGTGTGATTTTTAGAATTCCAATCAATTGGAATTTTGTGATGATTTTGTCCTTAGTGGGGGAATAACATGAAACATCATGCCTACACTGTAATAATTGAAATTTTCATATTTTATTTATGATGACATTTAGCAATATTAGTTTGCTGGTTGACTCACACTTAATGATAAAGGTTAAGCATTGAAAATATTTGTTTTCTTATTTATGAAATTAGAATGACGCAGATAGATTTTCGGATAGTTTTTACAACTTGCATACAAGCTAATAACTTTTTGACGGAGATAGTTACCCAGTTGGGAATCATCAAACTAGTTTAAAAACGTACTAGTTCAAAAGTATGGAATTGTGAATTAATACCAAATTAACTATTTCTAAACTATCGAGTTTTGAAACAGTTAAACGTTATAAGCTGTTGAAAAAAAGAATTTTGAAATAATTTCAGAAATTATATTTTGAAAAGACAAATAATTCTAAATACTAGTAGCTCAAATTTTTTAGAATAATACTAGTTTTTATTAGGGTTTTCGAAAGTAAATAAAATTCTTGTTTAGTTACCTTAAAGACTGAATTTCTGAGAATTATATATATTTTTGTTTTTGTTTTACTTTGAAATCAATATGTTATGCTTAATTACTTAACTGGAATACATATTTTTATTTGAAAAGGCAGACAGTAGGAATGATATTAATTATTCGTTTACGTAAACCATTTTTTGCCATTCGCTAAACAATTTGGGAATATTCGCTTTCGAATTCGCAAAAAATTATTAGTGTTCGCATTTGCATTCGCATTCGCAAAAACCAAAAATAAGTATTCGCATTCGAATTCGCTTTCGCAAAAAAATATATTCCAATATTCGCTTTCGCATTCGCATTTGCTAAAGCCCATTCGTTACATCCCTAGTTTTTATTAAGCATTTTTGAAGTAGTTCCAAACTAGTTTAAAGGAGACAATCAACTACCGCCCGACTAGAATTTCTGAACTAGTTCTATTCTAGTACAAGATTGACAATACACTCCTAACATAGGACAACTACGTGTTAAATGACACTGTTGCTTGTATGGCAGGTGAACTATTTCAGTGTCCTATGAAAACTAGTTCCGAACTAGTATTTTTCCCTACTGAGTAGTTATTGGTTACATTTTCTGAAAGGTGAGTAATTTAGATATGAAATTTCGTATTGTTTATGTTAAGTTTCAATTAATTTTAGATGACAGACAATAATTAAAACTACGCCCATTAATGCACTTCGTCATATGGTTCATAAAACAATGACATTATTTTAAATATTCGTTTACAATCCCTTTGAAAAACTGGACTGACAATACAAAATTTCTAACAGTATTGAGAAAAAGAGAACTCAATCAAACGTGACAAACTCTCGCATTATTTATTTATACGAAGCCAAGGATGATACGTATTTTTATGTAAACTTGTTATGGAATCCTGTACCAATTTTATTCGTATTTTGTACGAAACCGCATCTGAGATGTCAACGGACAAGGGTGCATTCTTTAATATTTATGTTAAAGCCAGGACAGGAAAAGCTAGGTTCAGTGATATAACTGAAAATTAAAATGTAGATGAACTGGCCAGAAGAAGATCTTCTTTAATGCTCGATGCATCACGGCAATGGAATGGACCAACGATTTATATTTACTACGGATTAATTGGCGAATGACAGTCGAATAGAATAGCGTCCTGCTCAAAAGCTCTTGAAAAGGTTATAAACCTTTTTCGTTATTTTTTTGATTCTGCTGACAAGACATGTATACTAAGCCGGGTCGATCTATATGGAGAAAAAAAAATATATGAATGTTACCGCCTTACATGAACAGTCTTATAAAAACAAATTCGGAGATGCAAAACTTTTATTTTTGTGGGCGTGGCAAAAACGCCGGTTTTGACGTTTTGTCCATAACTTTGTTATTCGCTGTCCGATTCTTAAGTTTTATATATCGTTGAAGATGGATTAACAAGAGCTTTGTTATTAATATAGTTACTTAAAACTATGACGTCATATTCCAGTGGTTCTCAACATTGTATCCTTAAAAACCCCCCTAATCATAAAATTTTCTGATGCAGATTTGAAGCCCTATAGAAACTATAAAATAATTGCGAAATAAACGTTACATTTTCTTCATAAACAAAAAAATTATATTGATTTAACATTTTAGTACATATGATAGTTCGAAGTAGATTTGTATAAAAAGTTTTATTTGCTCAACCAAAGAATTTCCTCATGATCCGATATGGCATTAAGCGTCATCATACTTAATTTACATTGGTCGCTAAAAAAATCTTTGGAAGTTCTTCAGTTAGATAGTATTCCGATTATTTGGTATTTTCGAATATTGATTTTTATTTGTTTGAACTTTATTTATTTTTCAATTGTACGCGTTTTATAACAAACGAATGTAATAAAAATAAACAAGTGTATATTTCGCATTATCACATGTACTGACTTTTTAAATCAATATAACTTTTTTGTTTATGAAAAAAAGTTAACGGTTTTTTCTAAAATCGTTAATAGTTTTTCAAGGCCTTTAAATCTACATCAAAAAATTATAGGCTTAGGGGGGTTTTTAAGAATACAATGATGAGAACCGCTGGAAGATGGCGTCGTAGTTAAAAGTCTTTAACACACTAACAAAGCTGTGGCTAATACCTTTTCAACGATACATAGATCTTGACAATCGGTATACAAATAACGATGTTATGGTAAAAACTCCGAATCCGGCGTTTTCGCCGCGACCACAGAAAAAAAATTTTCGCTCCCCCGAAATTGTTTTTACTTAATTTTTCATATAAGGCGGTAACATTGACAACTTTTTTTTCGACCCGGCTTAATGTATACGACTACGGGTTTCTTTTGGTAAAGAAACAAAACAAAAGCAAATGAGCGTAAGAGTGAGAGAATGTGAGTATTTATCAAAACTATATTTTATAAACAAATGGCGATTTGCGGAACATCTAAGCATTCATCAGAACAACAAAATGGCTTGAGAGCGACGTTGACCGAATAGAATAGGAATATTTGATGCGGAAATTTAGAAATGGTATCACAATGGGACTCATACTAGGACTAGTGATTTTAATTTACCGGCATTTTTCATTTCCCGGGAAATCGGGATTTTTATTTAATTTTCTCGGGATTCCGCGAAATCCCGGTTATAAATAAAAATAAAATGCTTTTATCTATTAAAAAAATAGTTTTTATTTTAATACAAACAAACAAATATGAAATAAAACATAAAAATAAATTTAAAAATCTCGTGTTATGGTTTTTCCGAAAAGTTGTTAATACTTGGACAAGCTATTATCAGAAAACTGTATATGAGCAATCTCCTTATAGACTTGAGAGGGTGAAAAAAGGTCTAACAATTAAGAAAACTCACATTATCCAGGCTGAACGGCAAAAGCTTTCATCGTGGAAATGGCACTTCGATAGCTCAGTGGAAGCAACGTAGACTAGCAATACGAAGGTGCCGAGTTCAAATCCCGACCAGGACATTGGCCTCAACATCGACTAAAAATTACTTTTCCAATACTTTCGAGTTCTCCAGCCAACAAAACTCATCCTAGTGCTTCCAATGCAAAAATCCAGATGGCGCAAGGACCAAGGAAAAAGGAAAATGATTAATCAACATCGCAAATAAATCAACAAAACCAGCTGGCGCCATCTTTAGTGGAATTTGGCGATTAAAAATTACAACAACACCTAACAATCTTTGACACAAACCTTGTTATCTACAAAGGAAAGAAACAGAGTTGCTAACAATGATCGTATGATAATCGGATTATATGCCCGATCAAATGAAAATCGGTATAAAGAATTATCACCCCAGCTATTTGCACCAGCTGTTACAACAACAACATCGTGGAAATGTATATGAGCAAGCTTCTTAAAGAACAAAGGGCCGCTAGGAGGGATTTTTCGAAATTCGTACTTTTGTGGGTAAAAAGACCATTAAGCAATGCCAAGGACCCAATTAAACGACTAAATCTATAATCGCACAAATCCATATCCGAAGTCATTTTTCAAAATTCGTTCTTTAGTGCTAAAAATGCCCTTAAAGCGGTAAAACTTGTACCATCACTCAGACCAACGGTTAAGTAGAATCACAAAAATCTTATGGGTATACTGGTAGTATTAAAAGGGTTGCATGAGGAGGTTTTTCAAAATTGTTGCGCCTTAAAGAAAACCCTAACCAAACCCAGATCAAACGGCTTAAGGTAGAATAGCGAATATGGGGCAGAGTACTTATTTTAGTGAGTAGTTGTGCGCTGTGAATTGATAACAAATTGGTACCATTACCCAAGCCTAATGCCTAAAGTAAGACATGCGGGTATTGGGGGCGAATATTTATATTATGTTGCAATTAAGCGATATGAAAGGAATTTCGAACATTTATGAGGACAAACCCGGAAATGGGATGAAACTGTTAGCAACACCTGGACCAAATAGCTAAAGGTCGAATCGCGACAATTAGATTTAATACTTATTTTAAAACGTTATTGTGAAATATGGTGATTTTTTGAGATTCGTACTCCTTGGGATAAAGAGAGGAAAAGTGTTATTATCGCTCAAACCAAATACGTAAAGGTACAATCAGCCATTACAAAAAAATTATATGTCAGTCAATCGGCTTAAAAATATTGTTTTAAAATATATGCCAATCAATAAGTAAGTAATCATCAACTAATGGACATGGTATTGCTGATTCATTTCAGCAATTCATTACGTTCGAATTTTTCTCTATATATGAAAGTACATTTGAAAAATAAACAAAACATGGAGAGACGGAAAACGACAGTGATGGGCAAGAAAAAAGTCACCAATTGGTAATTTTATGATAAAAATTCGGATCACTAAATAATTTATGGTTCTAGTGAAGTTTAACTTATCAAATATTTTGATATTGACTCATTAAATAATCATATTGAAATCCCGGTCGCATTCCCAGGATTCCGGAACAAAAAACTGGCCGGGATTCCCGGGAATATTGTTTCGGGAATTTTCGGGACAAAAACACTAACTAGGACCCATGTGAGCTGTGCTTGGCACGCATGCCGAATAAATCTAACCTAACCTGTAAAATGCACTCCATTATGTTATGCACGACTGTAAATGATTCAAAACAAATTTGTTTGTACCAAAAAGTACGTTTATAGTTGCAAAAATTATTTGTATTATACCAGAAAGTACTTTTATTACTTTTATTTTATTATGTAGTACAATTCATTGTACTTTCCTAGTACGGTTTTTGTACCAAATACATTGTACCAAAAAATAATTAAATAGTACCAAAAAATACTTTTATTGTTCGAAGTACTATAATTTTTGTACCAAAAAGTACTATTATCGTACCAAATAGTACAATTAATCGAACCAATTGGTATAAGTTAATACATTATAAATTACTTATAGTATACCAAAAAGTACAAACTATCGAACCAAAAAACACATATTTACCAACGATTTATTTTACGAAAAAGTAATTTTTGTACCAAATATAACAACTTACCAAAAGTACGTTTATTGTACCAAAAAGTATATAGCAAGTGAGTTTATTGTACTAAATAGTACAATTCATTGTACCAAAAAGTAATTTATCGTACCAAACAAAGGTACTTTTGTTGTACCAAAAAGTGATTGTATTGTACCAAAATGTACAATTTATTATACCAAAAAGTACTTAGGAAGTGCGTTTTTTGAACTAAATAGAACAATTCATTGTACCAAAAAGTAATTAATTCGTACCAAAAAAGTGCTTTTGTTTTACCAAAAAGTGATTGTATTGTGCAAAAAGGTACTTTTTTTGTACCAAAAGTACTTTAATTGTACCAAATAGTATAATTTATTGTACAAAAAGTACGTTTTTTGTACCAAAATGGGGCTGTCCGTGGCATGATGGTTAGAACACGGGACTATCATGGGGGAGATCTATGGTTCAATTTCTGTCTCAGTCATCTACATTCTCTATCGTCGGCGGCCAACTCGCTGTTGTCGATAGCAACTTCGCAGAATAGTGTCACGCCATTTGGCAAGTCAAGTAAAAGCTTCTGAAGCAGATGATTTCAATTATAAAGTACTTTTTACATTAAAGGATTTTTTATTGCAACATAAAGTAAAATTAATAGTACCAAATAAAATCAGGCAATACTTTTGTTTTACCAAAACTTAACTTAAAAAACTTAATTTCCCTTTACACCCTATGAATGAGGTATGGGATAGCTTCTCGCGTTGTTGTGAATTAACACGCTTTCTATTTTTAGATTCACAACTAACAACACCTACTTGTTTATCGACGAATGTGAGCGTCACTGTTTGAGAAGCTGTTACTAGACGTGCCGATTGACTCGACACTGAAACTGCGAAGTTGCTTTCGACAACATTCGAGGGGAGCCGACAATGAACGAAATTTTTTCTTTTTTTAAGATGACTGGAGCCAGGACTTGAACCTGTGATCTCCCGCATGATAGTCGCTTGTTTTAACCATCATGCCACGGCCGGTTGTACCAAAAAGTACTTTAATTGAGCAAAAAAAATGTTTATTGAATCAAAAATACTTTTATTGTAACAAGAATTTCGATTGCAACCAAAGTTTTGCCAAATTGGTGAAAAAATTTAATTTGTCCATAATTGTCGTTCTTTTGCGGACATCAATTGACCAATTTTTATTAAAACTAATTCAACAATATTTTTCCTGTTTGGGACCTTTTTCTTCAATAAAAATATTTTTTTTGTTCGATTGAATATTTCGAATTCATTTACACGATTTTTTCAGGAACGTATCTATTGTGTAAATCGAGGGATATGTGTATATAGGATTTGGTCAAGAAACGACTTAGAGCCCTTAAAATAATATATTTAATTTGTAGGATCCAAAGGGCCCCTATTTTTGGATGCAAGGTCCCCATGGGAAACGGCGCCGAATTTGAGGGTATTTGTAAGAGGGTGACATTTTCACTTTTACCACCACACTTCGCAATATTAATCTTAATTAGTTCTTCCGATTTCCTCCATATTTAACTTTGCTTCTCGTTATTTAAAGACCGAACTAAAGAGGATAACATTTTTGTTTTTGATCCGCTCTAATATTATTGTTCTCTAATTTTTACTCAAATCGTTTGCGGTTTTTATTAGATGATGACGACATCCAATCCCCAAAACCACCCACCACCACCATATTTAGTCAAGATTTCTTAAAAATTCTTGGATTCTATCATATCCAATCAGCTTCATAGATTTAACTAATCATACATATTTTCTGTTATCCTTCCCTCTTCTCAACAGCTTCTACATTATGATGGAACGGAAGCTTTTCATCTGCCAACACTTGACTGCACTTGAAATGCCAAAAAGGTTAAAATGTAGTCCAAAGTAGAAAACAACACAAAGGCAGCAAAAAACAAAAACCTTAATACAAAAAATAAAAAAACCAACGACGACAATAAACATTTATTTACAAAAGAAAACCCACATCGCAAATAAATCAAAATGTAAGGTGTTGTTGCTGCTGCTGCTCCGTGTGTCTCTGTGTGGGGGAGCAGCATTTGGTATTGTAATGTGGAATTGTCTCTGTGTAATGGCCGCTGGAAGCAACCAACATTTGTTGTGTGCTGGGTGAACCCACACACATAGTTGGAGCACAATTAATTAAAAAAGACAGTAGAAACGCGACGTCAAGTCAATAAAGATGAGGAAAGCGTACTCATCATCATATCACATCAAATGTATCATCAAAGCCACTTACCGTTTGTGCGAAATATTCTGGTAGTTTACAAAAAGAGAGGAAGAATAAAAACTTGCCGTAGCGCCGCTGAATATGTATTTAGGCGATTCTTAAGAAATCACTGTTGCTAATTTAGACAGTATTTGCCAAGCAACTCTTAAAAATAACCACCATTAAAATTAATTATTATTTTGCACAGAAAAAAACCAAGACAATTCTTTTTTTATTTTTTGTGTACTTTTGTATATTTCCTCTATTTTTGCTGGATTTATGAATTAACAGAAAGAAAAAAACACTAACTGGAATTTTTTCTATTTTTTGTTTTTGTATTTATCATCATCATTCTCATTCAAAATCGCCCATCAGGCCTTCTCAGTACTACTGACTCTCGCACACACACACCTTTTATTATTATTTTCTTTTCTCTTGTTATTTGTGGGTTGGTGGACGACGACACTTTCTAATTGGATAGATTTTTCGTATTTTGCGGAACTTCCCGTTATTGTACGTTTTATTTTTGTTTCAAATACTTTATGTTTTAGAAGAAAATACTATGTTTCGCGGAATATTTGTTACATTTTATCGAAAATAAATATTTTGCAACTTTTTTTAGCAGACGAAAGAAAACGACGTAGTTCGAGAGAAGGGAAACTGAAACAATTTTGACACTTCCATAGTCTTCGACAAAATATAACAGTTTTGAGTGAACTGGAATAGAGATGCCAGATTAGATGATTACCGTATATGTAAATTGTGATAGAAATGAGACGTTTACGTTGAGCGGTTAGGTTGATTTGATTAATGACAACGAAATAGAATACTGAAAACAAATATGGTGGTTTTTTTGTTTTTATTGTGAAGACAAAAACACAATTAGGTATAAACATGAAGGGTCAAGACTTTGTTAGTATAGAACCGCCGTGCTTAGCAAAAATCACTCAACTCCAATTGGAACATGCTACACCTTCGGGAATAATTAAAAAGGAGACGAATTTATTATTATTTTATTTTTTTTATTTATTTATTTCAATCACATATTAACATTAAGCCTCTTAGACCAAAAAATACTTATTACATAGCAATACATTCCTGAGTATTCATAGATATTTACAATTACTTAAATTAATATAAATATAAAAAAACAGTATGTAACAATGTGGATTAAAATATTTCAAAAAGTTTAAATTATATAACCCTAACATTGTCTCCGCAGCCGTAATCATAAAAAAGGCAAGTTCAATTTGGAAAAAAATAGCATAATAAATATTAGTCCTCATCAGTGACAATAACGAATAGAACATCACCATCGTAAAAGAAAATAAAAGAAAGGAACTTTAAAAAGTGAAGGTACAAAAGTAATACAAGATATAAATTGAAATTTTATAAAAAATCTTTTTATAACTTTTTATTCAAACTCTTCAAATTAAAATGAATAAAAAAATATTTAAAAAAAAAAAAAATAAAAAATGTGGTTGGGGGTTATAATAGAATCATAGGGGTTATGATAGAATCGAAAAGGCCTCTTACTTTGGCCACCGGGGACAACTTTGACCTTGGTTTTCGTGTTTGCCGGTCAACTGCAATTTAAGGCTGAAGTGAAGAATAAAAAAAATATGGCATTCTCTTCGTCTTGGTCCCCAAACTTCGGTATAGTAGGTCATAGTAGTTGGCGCTGAGGCCAATGGGGCCTGTGGGGGCCAAAAAAGCCCCTTTGGGTTCTATGACGACCCTGAATAAACGGTATTTTCGAGACGAATGCAAAGGTGTTTTTTTCTTTTACCGGTCCCCTGGACCGAGTTAGACATATTTTATGTTTGATCACTATCAAAAATTGTAAGGCATAATATTAAAAAACTAGCTTATATGTGTGGAAATTCAAACTATGGGATATATGTTATCATTCTAAACGCATTTCAAATAAAAAAAAAAAATTTGTAAAGAAAATAGCGGAAATTTTTTAAAAAACATATTGGCGTGCGGCTCTTTGTGCTCCAAACAGCATTTCTTGCCTATATAATTGTATTTGTTTGTTCAAAATAAGCGTAAGAGTGTCTATAGGTGCCGTAGGTTCATACAATTTACACTACTAAATTCGTTCCAAACATATCTTTCATTTGAGTACCCGCACATAAGGATCACCATTTATTGGGCTCCCTGGTCTTACAAAATACAGGATTGGATTCGTCTCGAAAATATCTTCTATTTGAGTACCCGCACATATGGGGTCAACATAGGGCCCCTTGGGCTCCATGGGCCTTAGCGCCAACTTTGACCTTGATTTTCGTGTTTTAAGTCGTATTTGGGGGGAGTGGCTTTTTTTGGGCTCCCGCCCCTTTTCTGGACTTTTGCCCATAAGGCCCAGAGGCAGCATTTTTTGGGCTCCCTACTGCCACCAAAATCCCGCATGGTCTTAAAAAATACAGCATTGGATTCGTCTCGAAAATATCTTTCATTTGAGTACCCGCACATAGGGGATAATCATAGAACCCAAGGGACCCAATTTTTTGACACCCAGGGCTCCATACGCCCCGGAGCCAACTTTAACCTTGATTTTCGCGTTTTAGGGCGTATTTAAAAGGTATTTTTTGTTGACTCCCGCCCCTTATTCTTTTGGGGATCTGCTATCATTTAAATTTTCCGATCTGGCAGCATTAATTAACTTTGTCTTACATATGGAATGACCCATAACGAAGAGGACGTCAGTGGCCGGTTGAAATTAATCTATAGCGGTGGAAAATAACCATTTCTTTATTTCAGTTATTAATTTGTTGTTCCAATTTATATTTTGCGTAGTTATTGACCTAATTTTGCAAAATGTTTCAAGTCGTAAGGAATTCAATGAAAATTGGTAAGTAATAAAACAACGGCAAAGTTCAACGGAAGAAATTTGTGCAAAAGAGAACTTGGATTTTGATCTTGATATCCGTGTACTGATAACAACAAATGTCTGCAAAATATCTGTGTACCTCATCTGTAATGTTTTAAAGGTCAACAGGTCCGCCGGCCCATGCAACAGTTGCGTAGAAACATCGCTTGCTTGTCTGCTCTCCCGGAGACCCATCAGATGCTGCAGAAGACATGCCGGGATTTTGCTGATGCCGAGCTGGCACCGAATGCCGCCAAATTCGATAGGGCACATTTGTATCCAGCTCAACAAATCAAAAAGATGGGCGAACTAGGTCTGATGGCAGTGGCTGTGCCCGAACAGTACGGTAAGATATGAAGAATGTATGTTAAGGCAGTTGTCATAATACGTTTATAATGAAATGTGTGCTATTAAAAAAGGGGGAACACTTGCATCTAAGATTTGTGGATTATGAAAGCAACTACTTTTATTGAGTCGTCCTCAACTAAATTACGTAATAATTGACTAAAATATACGACACGACATGCGATGCACGCAAGCCGGACAATGAAAATTACCATTCAATTTATTGGCTGGGGCCAGCTGTTAGCACTATATTAGTCCCCGCCCTAATGGGCTATATTGCTGTAAAAGTGTTCCGTGATTTTTCTCCGAAGGATTAAAATGTTAAAGTGTGCCCGCAGAAATCGCCTACACAATTATGTCAGTATTTTCCTTTTATAAACATTTTGATATACAATCTATGTATCATCTTTGATCTCCCACAGTACACAAATACACATATGTACATACATACATATATGTACATTTATGCTATTTTATTAATTCATTAATTGGAATCATATTTAAAACGATGAATTAAATGTAGATAGAATCTATAAATGATTATCAATAATATTATACTGTTCAACAGGTGGCACGGGTTTGGACTATTTGGCTTACTCCATTGCCATGGAGGAGATCTCTCGCGGTTGTGCCTCAGCTGGCGTTATTATGTCTGTCAACAACTCTCTGTACTTGGGTCCCATTGACGCTTTTGGCAACGAAAAACAAAAAACCGAATTTATTACCCCCTACACCACCGGTGATCCTATTGGTTGTTTTGCCTTGTCTGAACCAGGCAATGGTTCAGATGCTGGCGCCGCTTCCACCACTGCCGTCGATAAGGGTGATCATTATATTTTAAATGGTACCAAGATGTGGATTACCAATGGTTATGAAGCTAAAGCGGCCATAGTATTTGCCACCACCGATAAGTCCCAAAAACACAAAGGCATTTCTGCCTTTATTGTACCCAAAGAGACCAAAGGATTTTCACTGGGCAAGAAAGAGGATAAATTGGGCATTCGTGGCTCTTCCACGTGTCAACTGATCTTTGAAGACTGCATCGTACCCAAAGAGAATATGTTGGGTAAACCTGGTTATGGTTTTAAAATAGCTATGAAAACTTTAGATGCTGGTCGCATAGGAATTGCCAGTCAGGCATTGGGCATAGCTCAAGCTTCACTGGAACTTGCAGTGGATTATTCTCAAAAGAGAATTGCTTTTGGTAAACCCATCTCAAAACTGCAATCTATTCAGACGAAAATAGCTGATATGGCTGTTCAATTGGAGTCAGCTCGTCTGCTAACGTGGCGTGCTGCTTGGCTAAAGGACAATGATAAATCGTATACCAAAGAAGCTGCTATGGCCAAGTTGGCAGCTTCTGAAGCGGCCACCTTCTGCAGTCATCAATGCATTCAGGTCTTGGGGGGTATGGGCTATGTTAGCGATATGCCTGCTGAGCGTTATTACCGAGATGCTCGTATTACAGAGATTTACGAGGGCACGTCCGAAATTCAACGTTTGGTCACAGCTGGAGCTATACTTAAGGAGTACAGTAACTAAGGAAATTGGAAAAAAGTTAAATTTTATATACATATACAAGATTTTATACATGTTGTAAACAACTGGGGATTTTCAAAATCCAAAATTGTTATTAAAGTTTATTTTTGTAAAGCATTTATGTTAGATGTAAGCTAAAAACAAATTTTTGAATAATGTTTTATAATAAAAAATATTTTACATATACATATCAAAGTGTGTATTTCAATGTATTTATAGAAAAAAATCAATAATGCGAGAAACCGAAAAAATAACCCTCCGTCGAATCCATGTGGCCCGCTAGGCCAAAAATTCAAGGACATTTGGGTAAGGGTTAGAATGGGTACTAAAACGAAAGGTATTCGTCTGGGGACATTTTATCGGAATCATAATTTTTTACTGCAATGTTTCTAAGCCCATTTATGTAATATGGGAGCCTTGAGACCCCATACGGGACCAACTACAAAACACAGAGTGTGGGTACTTATATGAAAGGGGAAATAAAAACATTGCAATGCAGATTTCAGAATTTAAAATTTGTTTCTAAAAAATCAAAAAAATTTTTGAAATCATTTTTTTTGTCACAAAGACTGACAATGGTTACATTGACCATGCGAAAGTTTATAATTAAGATTCCTTTTTTAAATAAATCGCGTGATTTTTCTCTTAGGTTTTTAAAGTTAAGGTATTTTTTTTAAACAAATTTATTTTTCGATAACTCGATAACTGACAAAGTTAAAGAAAAAAAATTAAACATCCAATTTTATCCCTCGATAACTAAGACAATTATTGAAAAAAGTGTTGACCCTTTTTATATAAACCCTCGAAGGAGTCAACATTTTCTTACGATATTTTTTTATAAAAATTTTATAAAAAATAATTTTGACAGATTTATCGAAAAGTACTATTTTATATATCCGTATTAAGATCATTTTTAAAACAAAAATCAATCATATTTTTTAATTTTTTATTTTATCTCTCGATAACTAATACAGTTATCAAAACAAATTATTTGGTTTTCGTTTAAACAAACTTATTTTTCGATAACTAACAGAATTATAGAAAAATATTAGATATTTAGTTTTATCTTTTGGTAACTAAGACAATTATTGAAAGAAATGCTGACCCTTTCTATAAAAACAATTGATGAACTGTAATTTTTTAGTTACACTATTTATTAATTTTAAATTTCAACAAATACAAAAATGTTGAAATAATCGATATTTTTACAACAATTTAAAAGAATCAATTTTTCTATTTTATTTTTTATATCATATTTTTTGTAATTTTTTCCATTTTGTGACTCGATGATTAGTACAGTTATCGAAAATAATTATTTGGTTTTCGTTGAATGAAATTTATTTTTTGATAACTTACAGAATCATGGAAAAATATTAGATATTTAGTTTTATATTTCGATAACAAAGAAAATTATCGAAAAAATGCTGCACAATTGAAGAAATTTATATATTTTACAAACAATTTTTAACTGTAATTTTTTAATTACCCTATTTATTAATTTTAAATTTCAATAAATATAAAAGCGTTGAAAAAAATCTATTTTTTTTACAACAATTTTAAAAAACCGTTTTTTCTATTTAATTTTTGAGGTCGATAACTAACAGCGTTATTGTAAAATATTATTTAAAATTTTCGCATAATTTAAACCCTTTCTACAAAAAAAATTTTACTTTAGCATTGTTTTTTTCATATTTTAAAATTCAATAATTAATACAGTTATAGTTGAAAGACAGTTGAAATTTTCTGTTATGTTATCGCCATATTTTTACCTTTTCTATACCAAAAAAAATTTTTTTAGCCGCCGATTTTATTGGTGTTTCGATTTCTCTAATTTAATTTTCTTTTTGTCTTTTTTTTTTAAATGAAATTACTTTAATAAAATATAAATTACTGTTATTTTGATTTTCTTGAGTTATTTGAAATATAAAAAAAGGATTTTAATGGTGAATATTTCTTTTTTGTGTTGTTGTCGACTTTTTTTTATAAGCACTCCCTTATAAAGTGACGAAATTTTGTGTTATTCGTTATGAAACTAGTATTTCATGTAATATTTTACAATATACCAATAATTCAAGGAATTTATGACATATTTGAAAATTGTGAATTGTATTTCCTAATTCCGTTTCCGACAAATATTAAATATGCTTATTTTTTTCCAATGTGGCAACTCTACGAACTTGTGTATTGGATCTTTATTACATTATCGGAAGTCGCATCGGTTCAGTCTGTTAGTGTCATCTTATTGGAATTGTAAAATTTCACTGTCTGTCGTACTGTTAAATTCTTAACTGTTATTTTTTACCGTTATTACTAACACAATTCAAGTTATTGGCCTGAAAATGTTTAAAGTTGTAGGGAGCTCCATTAAAATCGGTAAGCATGATAACAGAGTTTGTGTTTTTTTTCCAATGTGGACTTTGTGTTTTTACCTTCAACTAATGAACTATCATTGCACTCTTCGTCACTTACTCAAATGTATGCATGTATTCCGGTCTGAAAAACGTCTCAAGTCCGTCTGTCCAACAAACAGCTGTGTAGAAAGATTGCTTGCTTGGCGGCGTTGCCAGATACACATCAAATGTTACAGAAAACATGTCGGGATTTTGCCGATGCAGAGTTGGTTCCCAATGCAGCTAAATTTGATAGAGAACGTTTGTATCCAGCGGAACAAATCAAGAAAATGGGTGAATTGGGTTTAATGGCAATGACGGTGCCCGAGGAATTAGGTAAGATTGGGGCATTTACGTCTGTGGGGCAAGTATTGCTCGATAGTATGAAACGAATTTTTAAACACAACATTTTGTATTCTCTCACTAGGTGGCGCTGGTTTGGACTATTTAGCTTATGCCATAGCCATGGAGGAAATCTCTCGCGGTTCTGCCTCTGCTGGTGTTATCATGGCCGTCAATAATTTATACATGGCTCCTATTCATGCCTACGGCACGGAAGCACAGAAAACAAAATTTGTTACACCCTTCACCACCGGTGATAATATTGGTAGTTTTGCTCTCTCCGAACCCGGAAATGGTTCAGATGCTGGCGCTGCCTCCACTACGGCCATAGATAAAGGCGATCATTTTGTTATCAATGGTACCAAGATGTGGATCACCAATGGTTATGAGTCTAAGGCAGTTGTCGTCTTTGCCACCACCGATAAGTCCCAAAAACACCGAGGAATTTCTGCCTTCATTGTGCCCAAGAATATCAAAGGATTATCGCTGGGCAAAAAGGAAGATAAAATGGGCATTCGTGGCTCTTCCACTTGTCAGTTGATTTTCGAAGACTGCATTATACCTAAAGACAACATATTGGGCTCATCGGGTCAAGGTTTTAAAATAGCAATGAAATCTTTGGATGCCAGCCGAATAGCCGTTGCTGCTCAGGCTTTGGGAATTGCTCAAGCTTCTCTAGAACTAGCGGTTGACTATGCACAAAAGAGGATAGCTTTTGGTAAGCCCATCTCAAAATTGCAAGCTATCCAACAGAAACTAGCAGATATGGCTGTTAAGGTGGAATCGGCCCGTTTGCTAATATGGCGTGCTGCTTGGTTGAAGGACAATGATAAACCCTATACGAAAGAGGCTTCAATGGCTAAGTTGGCTGCTTCGGAAGCGGCCACGTGGTGCAGTCATCAGTGCATTCAGGTTTTGGGGGGTATGGGATATGTTAGTGATATGCCGGCCGAGCGTTATTACCGAGATGCTCGTATTACTGAAATATACGAGGGCACATCGGAAATTCAACGTTTAGTTACAGCCAATGCTATACTCAAGGAGTATAGTATATAATAGGGAGAATTTGTATAACTATTAACATTTCTTGATCGATGATATTTACTGCCTGTCTCACTATGTCGAACGTTAACGTACGCTTTGCTTTTTATGCGATAAACAGCTGAATTGCGATAACAAGATGTTTAACGCAAAAAAAAAACACAAGCGAGAGTTAACGTTCGACATCGTGAAACAGGCAGTTTACTTCGTTTCCCTAAATGACTGACGATCGTGTTTTACTGAAAAAAAAATCGAAAATTGTTTTGCATTTATTTTACTTGTAATTTGTAGAAAGTATTAAAATATCGTTTTTTTTTTATTAAATTCAAAGTGCCATTAATAGTTTCTAAATGAGACGACTCAGCGGACATAAACTTTAACAGTAACGTTTAAATTTGGGTATGCATTTATTTTAGATTTAAGTGTATGGTTGTTTGAAATCTTGACAAGTGTTTTTTAATAAAAATTTATTATATATGCTAATCAGACTTTTTAAATATTTTTGTGGATCCAAAGTTTATAGGATCATCTTTAAAAGTCAGAGATGATGACAAAAAAATATTTTTTTTAAGTATAAACAAGAATTTACAATTTATTCGGCAACATATATAATATGCGGATAATATTAATATGCGGATGATATTTTAATTTTCGTTCGGTGCGCGGAGGAGGCGTGCCTAAACTGTATTATAGTTGCAAAGGGATGAACTTAAGTAAACAGGTAGTACTCGGCACTACAGGTTAAATTTTGCAGACAAAATTGTAACTTTAGATAGTAGGCAGATGGGGCGTGGCGGAAATGTTTTTTAACCCCAAGGAGATAATATTATTTAGACCGATAGGCACAACAGATATGATTATATAGACGAAATTTTTATTTCGTATGGGGACGCTGCAAAACAGTTTTTAGGGTTAAAGAGATATAATTTGTTATGCTGCAATATTGTTGTTTATCAATGCAATAGATTTATCAATGTATAGATTTTCCTAAAAAGGAAGATCTATATTTTTATAACAATTCATTAGCAATATATGTTTCTGTTAAGTAGAAATAAATTTTATATTTTTTTGAAGAAAAAAAAAAACATATTTTTTTATTAAAGTGGACAAAAATATGTTCTGTTTTTATTTTTTTCCTTTGTGTTCCTTTAATTTTTTTTTTTGTAAATCGCTCGATTTTTCTTATTGTTTAAAAAAATTCTAAGAAAAAAAATTTTTGACGCAAAATTCAAATATGTATGTGATTTTGTTTAGGAATGAATATGGTGCGAAAAAACAGACAATTTAAATATTTTATATACTTATGAATTGTTATAAAATAAAGATTTTCCTAAAAAAAAATTATTAAGTTGAAAAAAATTTTATGTTTTTCTAGAAAATTATTTTTTTTAATTAGTTTCTTTTTAAATCGCCCCTTGTATTGCTTCCGACAAGAGTTTTTTTTTTGCTTTATTTGGTTATTTTGTGTTAAAAAAAGGAGTAAGGCGTATGATTTTGAAATTTACAACACTGGATTTGTCTAAAAAATACCTTTTATTTGAAAACCCGCAAATAAAGGGTCCCAAAGGGGATCCTATTGTGTCCCCAGGGCCATATGACCATTATATGGCCTGGAAAAGTTCACTATTGGACTCGTCTCGAAAATATATTTCATTTGAGTACCCGCACGATGGGGGTCATCATAAAACTCAAGGCACCGCGACAGCGCCAAATTCGTACGTTTAAGAGCATATTTGACGGAGCATGACATTTTTTCGCTATATATTCTGCACTTTGATCAATATTTTCATATAAACGGTATTTCCTTTCAAATTTGTTTTAAAACTCTTAAAAAATGTCTGAAATAAACGATGTTTTTTCTTATAGACTTTTTACACCGGAACGCATTTAGCAAATTTTTGCATTATTGCGCATTTTTTAGAGATGCGGCCAAAATGCTAAAAATTGACCATGTATGTTGTTGTTAGAAAGATATTAGCATATTTTCGCATTCATGTAAGATGCCCCAAAATGCACTGAGTTGTACTCTGAAATAGCTGAATTTCAGCAATTTTTCTCAATAATGTTGATCCGGCAACCACCAATTTCGTTGTTTGTTTACATATATCGGAAAAAATGTCAAACAACATGAACAAATTTTCATTTTTGTTCATTCAGCTTAAAATGCTAAATGCTTTTTGGTGTAAAAGGGCTATAAATTGCGATAATTTCACATAACCTCTACCTACTTTATTCACCACATCTGTTGCCGTTTCCATTCCATTCCCTATTGACTACTTGACAACACTCAAATACAACCATGGATTTTATCTGCAATTCTCTCTTATTTAAATTTTCGTATTAACGCACAGCATTGCCAGATCTCTGTGGCCATTCAATGAATTTTCGTACACCATAAAAAAATAAACATCAAAGAGGTAACATTGTCCTGCAGCAAAGAAACAAATTGTGCGTGAAATGTATTAAAACTATAACAGAAATTACAATAAAAATGTGAAAAACTAGAAGATAAACGCGATAGACTTTCAAAGCGCCGGAAATAATGTGAAAATCGCAAGAAAATTTGACAAAAATCGGTAGAGAAAAAAGTTTAGAAAACCAAGAAAAAATTTTCCCATAAGAAAAAAAGGAAAGAAGTTGAAAGGCAATCAAAAAGAGAAAACACAAAAAAGAAACAAATCGGAAACGATAAACGAAAAAACACAGTGTTAAGCCAGAGAACCCAAGAGCGAGAGAGAGAGCAAAAAATAAATATAGTGTAAATGCCAGAAAATAACAACAGAGCAGAGTAAAGAGTAAACAAAAAAAGAGTGTAGTGGTGGAGTAACACCAACACACAGCAAAAGTGTTTCAAGCAAAGTCAAACATAAGCACAAAAAGAAAATAAAATTTATTTTGTTGTTTGGTTTATTGGTGTGTAAAAGTGTTTACTAATAGAGCGGCATACAAAAAACAAACATATTCTGCAAACAAAAAGAAAAAGATCAAACGAAACGAAGAAAAAACGGGAGCAGGCAACACGGCCGTAAACATCAACAACTGTAACAATATTTCATCAATAATATTGCCACAATTTGGTTAAGCCCTTACAGCAAAAAAAAAAACAGGTAACTACACTAAGGGGGGCCATTAAACCTCAGACGATATGTAAAATAAGATGTATTGTACTAATTTTAAATGGTATGAGAGGGGGGGTGGGGATATATTTTCATATATCTCCTCTTATTATGTGAATAGTAAAAAAAAAAAGTATGCCTCTATCCTAGTATGCTGCTAAGCTACCTGTGTCACCACCATATCACCATTAGAGGATTACGTTAATTTTCTTGCATTAACCATTAGTCCACTTCCAACTAATAACATTGTTTCTTTCAATTCGTTTCGGTTTCTCATAATTCGTGTGTGTTTGTGTGTTTGTTTTACTTGTGTTTGTCGGTCTGGCCTGTGTGTCTCTTATGTCTTTTGTGTGTGGATTTTGTTTTCTATACAAGTTAAAAAGCTTTTTTTTGTTACTACTACTGCTATTTGTAATTAAACTCGTTTCGTTTGCTTGGTGCCTCTAAGAAAACAGAAATGTACAAAAATTATATCACTTTTTACTGTTTAAAGTGTGGAATTTTGTAATCCTTTTGTGTTCGCATTATTTCCAAATGATGAAAATCAAGTGTTTTCTTGTTGTTTTTCTTCTTCTCTTATTGGTCATTAATCTTGTGCAATTTTTCTGCTATTGTAGTTTTTATCCGTATTCGCCTTTTTCGGTGATGAGGAGGAGGATCCTTTAGATACGTTAACCCCTGACCTACCCTATAGTGGGATGAGATATCTAATAAGTATTTTAATAATGTTTTCTAAACGAATGGTGTTGCCAGACTGTCATCATTGGTGCTCAGAGAAGGTAACAAGTGGATTTTAAGAAAGGGCTGGGCAGATTTTTAAGGTCTTCAAAGTGATTGTAAAAATTAGTGTCTTCGAAAAGGAATATCTTTCAGCGTCAAAGTTAAAGTCGGTGGCTGGATTGCACCTTACTGGGCGATGTCCTGCTTTCGAAATGTGAAGACGGCATACTCCACAGTTCTGTCATATAAAACCGAAAACCAAGGTAAATTTGGTCACAGGCGCCCGTGGGGCCCCATGGACCTCTAAATAGGATCTCTTTTGTTGACACGACATAAACTATACTTAAAATTATTGCAGTTTGACCTCCAGTAGTTTTGTTAGATAACATTTATAATCTATATTTTATAATTTATACAGATTCGAAAGTACATTATCATTATCTTTTGTACATTAGAGTGTGCCAGTTTGCACGGAGTAAAAAATGCACCAAGCGGTTATCATAATTGTTATCTACGATGAATTCTAAGAAAATCTGCCCAAGAAACCATGGGTCTTAAATCAAAATCGTGGCCCCGGTTTTTAACGAGAAACTTTTCGTAATGGTAAAAAAATCCATAACAAGCCCGCAACTGCTACGAAATCGCCTCTAGAGGGTTCAAATATAGTATGAAGAGGAAGACCAGAGAGGTGCGTCACTGGCGAAACAAATTGATGAGTCAACCTTCTGCACCCTGATTAAGGATCCCCCCCATAGATTACGGGTAACTGCACCAGATCCCCAGACATAACAATTGCTAGCCCATGTCTGATAAACTGCGCAACATTGAAAGCCATAGTTTCACTGGCATCAGACCACTTACCGACAATTGTCTGTCTGGATCGACCCAACGACTTCATCGTCTCTGAACGCCGAACCTACATCAACCAGAAAAAAAAACAGACTGGCACGGTTTCAGAGAATTCACTGATCGCATTTTCAACGATCTCTTAGCTCCCACCAACGTTGACCAAGCTGAGATCAAATTCCGCCATACAGTCATTGCAGCAGCAGTCCGTTTTATACCTGCTAAAAGACTATATTTAGAGCGGCCGCACTTTCGAGCAGAGACAGCGAGGTTAGTTGATGAGCGCAATGACATCCGAAGTGCCAAACCTGACTACCCACGTATCGTCGAGCTGAACCTTGATATCAACAGGTTGGTAAATGAGGACAAGCGGAGAAAATGGGTAGATCACTTGAAAAACTGCAACCTGTGCTCAGGTGTGCGTAAGTTGTGGACCACAGTTCGCTCTCTCTCAACCCAACGAAGAAAGATGACAGGGTCGCGATTAATTAAGCCGCAACCACCATTTCCGACATTTGCTCGCGTGCATTTTGCTGGAAGTTTATTGAGCACCCAAGAGAGACAAGGCGGAAAGAAGTGTTGTTCGCAAAACTTAACAACCTTCCAGTCTCGGACATACCACAACCCTACACCCCTTCTAAAGTCTAAGAGGCCATCAATGCAGCCAAGCCATCCAAGGCGATTGAACCTGGTGGCATATCCATGCTAATGCTAAAACACCTTGTCAAGCGGGGAGTCGAATATCTGACAATGACACTTTCAATCTGTCAATGAGTAGCCTTACAATAACCGGTTCCAGGAAAAAGGGTAGAGTCATCCCTGTACTCAAGCCAGAAAAAAACGTGTCAGAGGGACAATCCTACAGGCCGATTTCCCTGCTGTCACCAGTCGCAAAGACTCTACAGGCTCTTTTTCTCCCCCACCTAACAGCAGCTCACGGCCACCATGGATTCCGCAAAATTTATAGCACCACCACTGCATTAACCGCCATAACCACTATTGTCTCACAGGACTTGAATCAGCCGAGGCCCTGTGAAAGGACACTCCTAGTTGCACTGGACCTGTCGAAGGCCTTCGACGCAGTCTGCCACACCAAATTCATACAGGACATCCTGAAATCCACCATGCCAATAATTTGAAGAGATGAAGTGCAAACTATCTGAGTGATCGTCGATCGTTCGTAGAGTTTAGAGACAAGAGATTGAATCAGCAGAGGCCCTGTGAAAGGACACTCCTAGTGGCCGGTCAGCCAAACCACACTCTAACAGGGCATCCTGCAGTCCACCTGGCCCAATAATTTGAAGAGATGGAGTGCGAACTGTCTAAGTGGTTGTCGGTCGTTCGATTAGACACAAGTGCTCAAAGACCCCTAAAGAGTTAAACAAGGAGTACCACAGGGAGGCATTCTATCTCCCCTTTTGTTTAACGTCTACCTCTCTAAACTCCCCACACCTCTACAAGGTGTAGGAGTGATATCATACGCAAATGACTGTACTATTATGGCGACGGAACAAAGATTGATGAGCTTTGCAATCGTGTGAATGGATGTGGATATATCGGAGAATTACATAATTTATTCACTGGACGTAACCTGAAGCTAACAATGGCGAAGTCGTCAGCAACACTCTGCACCACCTGGACAAAGGAGATAAACATACAACTATGCAACTACAACTATGCCGCTTCAGTGTGGTCTCCTTCGCTGAGTGATTCCCAGTGGAGAAATATTCAAAGCTGCCAAAATGCGCACTGAGTACTGTAACGGGCTGCATGCAGATAACCTCAGAACATCATCTACATGAGAAAACGAAAGTCCTCACAGTCAAGGAACATTATGTCATGTTTAGCAAACAGTTCCTCCTGGGAAGTCATCGGTGGAGTCATCCCAACTTTAACATCACACAGTTGGATGTTCCCCCGAGGCATGTAAGGAGGACATTCAAGTAGGATAAAATACACAACTATTTTCAGGATCCCTTGGATCGCACCTTGTATGCTGCAGCTTTGAACGACATCCACAGAGACGGCATTAATTTCGCGGTTTCAGGTTACCGCATGAATGTAGTTCTTGGAGGTCGCCCACCCCAAACAGAGGTAAGCCTGCCACGGAAAACAAGAGTGACCCTGGCACAACTAAGATCAGGATGAAGTAACAGGCTCAATGTCTACTGGTCCCGCATAGACCGTGCCATCACCAATGTATGAGCAGCGTGTGGCCAGGTCCCCGCGATACCCGCCACATTTTCACTTGCCAGCCTACTCCACTTATCCCATTGGATTTATGGGAAAATCCGATGGAAGTAACCTAATTTTTAGTACTGGATACTAGCGAAGAGCCCCCGGATTAAAAACTTTTAAATTTTGAATAGTCTAAACTGTTATAACAACAACAACCCCCAGTCATTTTTTCCCGCTAACATTTTTCCCAAATATACCTACCTCCATCTAAAGCTCCTAAGGGACAACCATACAGAAATTATTTTTGATTAAATTTGCTCCCACCGCTCTATTTGGCCCGGAATCGCCACTAGAGGGTGAAAAGTATGATCGTCCCCCAATATTTTTGCAACTACAACAGTTTCTCACAACATATCAACCCTCTATCTTTATACCTTAAGGTGGTTCCCATACATTTTTTTATGAAATCCGCTCCTTCTGCTTCCATGGTGTCTCCTAGAGATGTAAAATGTATGACCGACCACACTAGTATTTCCCTTTTAACGTTTTTCCGAACATACCTACCCCCTATCTTCACCCGCTCACATTATCATCTGCTGTTATTTCCTCTTATTTAAGTTTAATATAACATAACAAAAAAAAGTCTTATCAGTTTAATTCGAGTACCGTGTGTTGTTCTACTGTTTTCAGTTTTCATGAACAACCGCTTTTTACAAATCAATATCTTGGTTCATTTTAAGTATCGTATTATAAATGTTATGACATACGAAATACATACTTGAGATTGTCACGACATCATTGATGAATAAAGTGCGCTTAAATTGAAAATGTATATATATTCCGGGTTTGATATACATATTTATGGAACTTTTAAGCAGCGTCTGCCTTTTTGCGCTTTGTGTTGAGAGAATCAAATACCTGAGCTGCAGTGTATTTGTATAATTTCATTATAAATACTTGGTAGAATCAATGCTGATTTAACAATAATTGATTTACAGTGGCGTCTGCAGTTGTTTTAGATATAAATTTGAATTATATTATAAATGTAATAGTATTTGTTGGAATATTACTTACTACCTGAGATCTAGAGTATTCAAGTAATGATATCATAAAGTAACAGTTGTTTTTGATTACATTTAAATTTTTGTAGTATTCAGTGACCTAAGCATTTCTATTTCACATCGCTGCTTGACAAATTTAGATTTGCTTTAGATTTTCTTAAAATTGTAATGTACTTTACCTTGACAATTAATTTGTCATGCTTACGTTAAACAACAACAACATTTTTAGTTGGTCGCCAAAATCTAATTGGTTAACGAATTCATTAAAAGTTTTTAATTTTTTTTTTTGCAATATCATCGAGTGTTACCATCATTATTTTCACATCAACTCTAACGCCATCAACGCTTTCAATTCCGAATTCGTGTTAATACGTTGTGATGGTGCTTCAAATTAATGTCATGGGATGGGGGATGCAAACATTTAATGGTGTTGGCATATGGTTATGTTCCCAGCATTTATAAAACTTTAATTTTAAAATAATTATGCTTCTGTGTTTAATTATTTTATTAGGTTACTTGTGACGCGAGCGGTCATTTGCTTCATGCAAATGAGGAAGTTTCACTTGACTATTCCAATGTGTGGATATTACTACTATGAAGTAAAAATCAAACAGATGTGTTAATTATAGAAGGGAGTAAGTACAAAGCGACAAAAGACGGCGAAATTTTTTATAAAAAAGATAGTTGTCTTTCTTGACATACCGTTAAATGTTGTAGGAAATCGGTAGAGCTATATCCTATTGGATATGATATGAGCATGCCTGGTTTATATTGTAACGGAATTGATATAACTGTATCTAATATGATTTGTAATTTATCTCAGATATTTATTTAATTGGAAATAGTCAAAAAAGATAGGATGTATTGAATCTTACTATATCTATATAGTACCAATAACGTCTGGCATATACAATTGTAAAAAGTTGGATCCGATGTTATCTTGTAAATTGGGTCGTTTTATATCATGATCTTGTGTTCTTGAACGAATAAAATTCGTGATAAATTTTGGATCAAATACGTCATATACATAAGCGTTTGGATCTTTTTAACACTTTCTATATGGGTATTTCCTTGTAGTTTTATCGAAAAGCTGAAATATTTTGAAGATTATGTTCATATGAAGAAAAAATGAAGATTTTGGAAAGTACTAGTAAATGTTCTTTTAATGAAAATTTACTTAAAATATTGTATTTAAAACTATGACTAACACAAAGTGCATTACGGACACACAAAATTTTCTACAGCAACATGAAGTGTACGAAAATTTGTGTAATTTAGCGAAATTTCTTATGTGACAAGTACAACTTACTTCACATTTAAAATTCTTTTACCTTTAACGCTACTTCAATTTAAATGTGCGTTGCGGACACACGCATTGTTCTATGGATAACACAGAGCTGCAAAAAACAATACCTGGGATATATGAACCAATTTTAAGTTTCTCAGCGGATTTGGAAAGAAGAGACATACCAACGATATATATAGTTTGTTTTGTTAAAGTTTAACAAATTCATTATATGATTACAGAACCAAAAAGTTAAAAATATAGCAATTTTTTACTATGAAATCGTCCGTCCTTCCGCGGGAAATACCCATATATCAACGGAATTTATAATTTATACATACATATGGGTAATTCCATTGGGACGTGTGTGGCCATGTTACTCACATTTTTGGTCATAATTTATAAATTTTAAAACAATTCTATGCAATTTTGTCCGATGGACAAAGCATAGACAAGAGCTTGTGTGGATTATGCTGACGTGTGGTCTTCGTTGATGATATCTTCGCACCAGTGTGTTTTTAGCTTCTCAATTCGTTGATGGAGCTTTTCACACTTAAAATTTGTGATGATAGTAGAGAAGTCACAGCAAAGCGTGCTGATGACGATAGTTTGGCAACTATCGACATAGCTGCCAGCTGTCAACATAATCCATTTCACACAACTCTTGTAAAACAAACTCTGTTAGCAATAATAGAAAGATCTTGAACCGAACCATGAAAACACACCATCTATTTACACATATGCATAGATCTACAATACAAAACAAGAGCGAAAATGTAGTATTAAAAAAAGCTGTGATTACCAAGAATGTTATGTTTAAACAATTTAGTAACAGGTAGACATTAGAAGATTTCTGCTCAGAATGTCCATTAGAAGACAGCGACGGGTGTGACCTTAGGAATTTGAGCTTTTACAAAATCATGACTTTCAGGTTAAATTCTGTAAAATTTTCCGTAGAAAGTTAACAATTATTGTAATGTAGGTAATTGTCTATATTGCTTTTGATTGTATTAAGTACCTTCTGTTCGTAGGAAGAATTAGAATAATAAAAACTTCTAAAGACATACATACTTATGGGCAATTCCATTGGGACGGGCGTGACTATGCTATTCACATTTTTGGTTATAATTCATAAATAGAAAATTTATTATAAGAAAAATGCTGTGATTACCAAGAATCTTAAGTTTTAATACGTTTAGTAACAGGTAGACACTAGAAGAAATTGATTTCTGCTCAGAATGTTCATTAGAAGGCATCGAAGGGCGTGACCTTAGGAATTTGAGTTTTTACAAATTTATGACTTTCAGGTTAAATGCTGTAAAATTTTCAGTAGAAAGTCCACAATTATTGTGATGTAAATTTTCTTTCTTTGTCGGCCCCCTCGATGTTGTCGACAACAACGTCGCTGTATAAGTGAAGAGTAAATCAGCATGTCTAGTAAAAGCGAAATTAAGTTTTTTAAAAATAATTGTTTTTATTGTTTTTGACTGTGTTAAGTACTTACTGTTTGTAAAAAAAACTATTTTTTCTTTATAAAAATACCTTAAGAAGAACGGGTGACGGGTGTGACACCATTTTGCGACGGGTTTAACATAGTATAATAATCTCCAACAGTATGAAGAAATTAAAGTTTTTATAGAGTTCAGTTATATAACAAACATAAAGTTAAACATTAAAGAATATATTAAGACATATTTATTCATTATCTGTCATATCGTATACATCATAATTAGAGTTGGTGAATTTTTTTTTCGACCACACGATTATCAAAATCGTAGTTTATCATGAATTTTAAGAAAATCAGTATCGAGTCCCCGGTTTTTAACGAGACTCTTTTCGCATTGGTGAAAAAATCCATAGCAAGCCCCGCAACATCCGCGGAATCGCTTCAGAGTGTCTAAATAAGTGACCGACCCCCAGTCATTTTTCCCACCTTATACTTTTTCAAAAATCAAATATTTATAAAATTTGCTCCTACCTCTCTAACTGGTCTAAAGCAGCCCCTAGAGGAGTCAAATGTATGACCGACATCAAATATTTTTGCAAACCCAACAGTCTCTCAGAACATAATTACTCTTGTTTTTTTTATTAATTTTATTTTAAATTGGCTCCAGCCTCTAGAAGGTTAAAATGTATGACCGACCCCCACTAGTATTTCCCTCCTAACATTTTTTTCTAACATACTACCTACCCCCTATCTTAACACCCTAAGGAGGCTCTCATACTAAATGCACTTATGTATGTACTGGTCTTTACAATGGCCAGTAGCAGTCCCTGGGGGAGTTAAATTTATGACCGACCCCCAATATTTTTGCTACCCCAACAGTTTCTCAAAACATATCTACCTTTTTTTTTTTTATTAATTTTTTTTAAATTGGCTCCTGCCTCTAGAAGTTTAAAATGTATGACCAACCCCCAGTAGTATTTCCCTCCTAACAATTTTCTCGAACATACCTATCCCCTATCTTAACACCCTTATTTATGATAATCATACGCCACCATATAACAATACAAAAAAAGAGCCTAAAACGTGACAAATTCCCCTATATGATACTTACTAACTTCAAATCGATTTTAAATAATTGGCATGTAACTTGACAAAACGAATAATGCAGAAATTTTTCTTTTTGAGGCTACTTTCACGTACAGTTCTCAGAAATGAGTCCCAAATCAATGAGCCGAAAAACGTTATACGGTGTAATATAGCTTTTCAACTACAAACACTAAAATCATCCAAAGGCGCACAAAAGAAGTTCTACAGTTCCAAAATAATGATGTAGCTCATTTTAGCAGTATGTACATTAAATTTAAATGCCCCATCCACAGATACATGGGTTTTTGTTTCCCTCAGTGTATTATTTCTTCCCAATGATTAAGAGGTAACCTCCTTTTGAGTTTATTTTATTTTCTTAACTTCTAATTGAAATAATATAACTTGTAGGTCTAAAACCTATAACTGAACAATTGACGTATTAAGGCGTAAGTGTAAGTACATATGTATATACATACGTACACTCATTTATATCTATGTATGTATGCTCGTATGCACACAACAATTGTTTATAAGTACTTATGTACATACATTCAAATGAAGCTCTAGTTTCTTTGCTGGTTTTTTTTGTTGTTGTTATTGTTGTAACGATTTCTGTTACATATAAAAATCTATACATGTGTATCTTTCTATATACATACATATGTGCATACTTCGATGTTGCAAAGTGAACATTAATAACATAGAAATGTCAACAATTTTATATCACATACTCATTCATGCATACATTCATATGAATGTACATATATATGCATGTACGAGTATGCATGCAGTACGACGGTACATAGATTTAACTCAACTACTACTCATTCCATCGCCACCATTATCCCCCACCCCGCATAGTAACTTTAAGCACCCAATACTTTAAGCGCCACCGTCACCACGGCCGCCGTTGCCGTTCCCTTGTACACCACGAATGCGGGGGACAGGTGGCTAAGGCATGTGGGAAATAGTATAAGGGCACAACATAACAATACAAATGGGGGAAAGCAAGCTATGACATAGCTAGCCAGCTAACTGCTAGCAGTCTTTGTATGCCGGCGATGCGACTGTTGCTGACGCGTGTTGTTGTAGTTTTTCTTGAACAGAATTGGAAGTAGGTTTCCAAGTTGTTGGTTGAACAGACACCCAACCATCCATTCAAGTAAGCACCATGTGAATTGTGTTGTATGTTGGTGTTGTTGTTGCTGTTGGTGCTGGTAACAACAATAGACGTCAACTATCATTATTATTGTATGAATATCACTCTACACTAGCACGACAACGATGACGACGACGACGAAGACGACGATGACGAAAAAGTAGAAAAATCTTGACAAAAGAGACAAAATTCGAAAACAAAAGTGGTAACAAAGATACCCACTCTCCATCCACCCCCACCACCTTAACTCATCATCAAGATGCCGACATCAGCAACAGTACCGCCAAACAATAAACAACACAAACACTTAATAATTGTCTCCAGAACTACGTTCCGTTCGTTACGTTTCGCGTACACAACAATTGTTTAATTGTTTATCAACACTCTCTACTCAAAGTTTAGTTAGGAACATACTAGTATGTATGTAGTTAGTCGTCGTTCGCGCCGTGTTTGTGTTTTTATGTTTGTGCTGCAAAATCTTAAAGATACGAGGTGATGTGACGCGACGTTGGTTTGTTTGTTGCGGCAAAAGAGATAAAGGAGAAATAGTTCTCATATTTGTTATAATGACCAAAAGGTGTCAGTATTGCTGCGCGCTGCTCTTATTCTTGGTCTCATTATGTGAGCCCAATTTTGGACAACGGTCACACAAAAAAAAAAAAACAATAAAGAGACCAAGTCAAAGGCACACATTGTTGTTAACTGTTAAAGAGAGTGTGTAATTATAAGAATGGAAACCATAGAATAGCAACAGCGCCAAATTATGTTGCTTATGTTGTGGTGTAGGTTTCTAAAAACTTTCGATTTTTCTTATGACCAAGTTTAAGACTAAATATGCCAAAAACAAAATCATGTGAACTGTGTGAGATTTTTTTTTAATGCAACGAACAAAAATGAGAGCGTTTGATATTAGTGAGATAGGAACGATAGTAGGTTTTTTACATGTGATAAATCTTAATAACAGAAATAAACGGCATTGGGTAAAAAAGTATCCATCCAATTGCATCTACTTAGAACACGTCAAACCAGAAAATGGGTACAATAAGGACTCGTTATTTTGATAATATTAAAAACAGGATTCTGCAATAAGAATGGGTCGATGTTGCGACTCCCAAAGGATGAAGATTATATGCGATTTGGAAGTAGTTTCTGTCCGATCTTACTTATTTTAGAAAAAAAAACTTGCCGTCTCATATGCGGATGATGTGGCACTAATAGTCACCGGCAAGAATCCTAAACTAGTCTCTGAGCTTTTGGAGTCTGCACTGAAACTTCTTTTAAAATTATGTTAAGACTGTGGACTGGGTGTAATTCCGATTAAAACGGAACTAGTGCTCTTCACATGGAGATACAAAATCCCTCAATTTGCCAAACCCAGATAAAATGGAGACGCACTTACACTCTCTGATAATGCTAAATACCTTGGGCTAATATTGGACGGTAAACTGAATTGGAATCTGAACACTCAGACCAGTATTAGCAAAGCGGCAACGGTCCTGTACTGCTGCAAAAGTTATACGACTCAGTTATTAAACCCTTCTTATTATACGGATCCGCAGTCTGCGGCCGGCGCTGGATAGAGCGTTTCAAAGGCTGAATTCGAACGCCTTATGGGACTGGTGGTAATCATGATAACAGGGGCACTTAGAACTACTCTAACTAAGGCATTGTTTACGATCCTAAACTGGTTACCCCCGGACATTGAGGCGAGGAATAGAACAGCGAACACCGCAATGCGTTTAGGCGCCACAAAAGCATGGACGCACAGGAACTATGGCCAAGCCAAACTTTTGGATCCGGGTTTTAAAAGGAACATCACGGATAGGTCCTATTATGATGATTGCGGGTAGAAAGGCTTTTTTTTGAAAGATTTCCACCGTATGAACCAATAACAAGGTGTTTAAAACTTTGCAACAGTTTTTCGTCAATATTGGATTTTAGTTTGCAAAAATATCAATTTTAATAAAATGTGCTTAAAATGTATTCCATAACTAACTTTGCATACTAGTCTGTAAGATGTATATCTGTAGACTAAAAAAATACAGAAATAATGATAATACCCTAAACTTTGGGAAGGATGTCATCCTAATTTTCACGGAAGGTTCGAATTTAAAGGAATTATTTCGGAGGAGTTGAATTTGCATCTATCAATCTGACTACCAGACCACTGTTGATTAGTTCAGCCGATATAGCTGCCATTAGAATTGCCGTAGAGAAAATTCAGTATCGTGGGATATTGAGCGGCAATATTCATATTCTTACTGATAGTAAAGCGGCTATCAGATCCCTAAAGAACGTGTACACCACTTCGAGAAATGTTCGAGAACGCCAGTAGTCTCTCGATGATATTGCGAGACATTCGACCTTTACATGGGTTCCAGGACATGTTCACATATATGGTAACCAAAGGGCCTGTACATTAGGGTGGGTCGATAAAAAAAAGTTGTGCCGGTCACCCCCTAGAATGAAAGATAATTTAAAAACGAATTCAAAAAAAAAATTTTTTTTTTTTTGCCACGCCCCTTGACCCCGCGCATTGGGTTTTTTGTTTCCTGTGTCTCCATTTATAGTCCGATCTTAATGTGTGACATATCAATGTTCTTGGACTGACAATAGCTACATTTCCTTCTATGATCACTTTTGACTCCGACGTCAAATTCTAGAAGTTTCTACCGGAATCTCGGTTTTTACCCCCCTAAGTCAAATTTTTTTCGTAACGATAAAAAAGTTTTTTAAATTCCATGATATTTTCTCTTTTACCGTATATATTTTTATTCATAAACAAAAAAGTTACAGAGGTTTAAAAAAATCAATTTGACGTCGCTAAAGGCCAAAGCTCATTGTGTACAAATGTTGGCGCGGTCGTATTTTGTTTTTTAAACCTCTGTAACTTTTTTGTTTATGAATAAAAATATATACGGTAAAAGAGAAAATATCATGGAATTTAAAAAACTTTTTTATCGTTACGAAAAAAATTTGACTTAGGGGGGTAAAAACCGAGATTCCGGTAGAAACTTCTAGAACTTGACGTCGGAGTCAAAAGTGATCAGAGAAGAAAATGTAGCTGTTGTCAGTCCAAAAACATTGATATGTCACACATTACGATCGGACTATAAATGGAGACACAGGAAACAAAAAACCCAATGCGCGGGGTCAAGGGGCGTGGCAAAAAAAAATAAATTTTTTTTTTGAATTCGTTTTTAAATTATCTTTCATTCTAGGGGGTGACCGACAAAACTTTTTTTATTTGTATGAAGTGCGACCCACCTTACTGTACATTGACAAGGGCCGCCACAAACGTGAACTCGGGCAAAGTTACCGGTCTCATTGGGATAAATCTCGCAAAGGGAAAAGATCTAATTGAGGCGAAACTGAACCTCATTGCTAAGGAGAGATGGGTGAGAGAACCCAATTGCACGGCGACCAAACAAATTTGGCTGACAATGGATATACAGAGGACACGATTTGTGCTGAACTTGCCCAGAGTCCACTTGAGGAACATCATAGCTGTAATAACCGGTTACTATCCGGTAGGTAAACACTCTAAGAGGTTGAAACTACCCTAAAACGATTTTTGTAGAAGCTGCAATGATGAGAAAGAAGAGGAGACCACGGAGCATCTTCTATGTCATTACCCTGCTTTAGGAACATTTAGTGCCAAAATTTTAAAATGGTATCACAACGGGACTCGTACTAGGACTCAAATGGGCTGTGTTTAACGTGGCGGCCAAATTAACATAACCTAACCTACTCATCTACTCAGAGATATTCCAATTATCATCATCGCGGGTACAGACGGAGCGACGGTTCTCGAGTTATGTCAAACAAAAGAGCCTAAAAAGTAACAAATTCCCCTATACGATACTTACTAACTTCAAATCGATATTAAATTATAATGGCATGTAACTTGACAAAACGAATGATGCAGAACTTCTCCTTTCACTTTCACATGCAAAACTTTAATTTCTTTATACTTTTGAAATTTATTTCACTAGGTCGCAACCATCTTAAAATGGTGTCACGCCCTTCTTTTTTTTCTAAAAAGTTTTTTATTTAAGAAAAAATTGTTTTTTTTGCGAAAAGTAAGTACTTAATACACAATCAAAAACAATATAAACAATTACCTACATCACAATAATTCTGAACTTTCTACGGAAAATTTTAAACAATTTAACCGAAAAGTCATAATTTTGTAAAAGCGCAAATTCATAAAGTCACATTATGAGGACATTATGAGCAGAGTTCTTTCAGTGTCTCCCTGTTACTAAACGTTTTAAAACTTAACATTTTTGGTAATCACATATTTTTTAATAATAAATTTTCTATTTATGAATTATAACCAAAAATGTGAGTAACATGGTCACACCCGTCCCAATGGAATTGCCCATATCAAACTGACTGTCGAGGTCGATTTAGGATATTCACTTGGAACGCCCAAAAACACCACAGCGAGGGTCATAAAATAATGAAAGAAATTGTATTTGCAACATGAAATTATATCTTTAATATCTGGTTAAACTTTGTTCAAAATTTGACTTATGTATTAACAGTTTTTTCTCTCTCTCAAATTTATTCAAAATCATTAAACAGCAAACTGCTGAAGAAAATGGTTAATAAATGGTAGTAAAACTACAAGATAAACCACGACAAAGAGCAATAACAGCGAAAAAAGGAACCAACGCCAACGGCACAAAAGTTAATGACCACAAAATCTTTTTTTTTCTATTTATTCGTTTTTATTTTTTGTAACTACATAACAATGTTCATAGTTGGGTTTATATTATTACTGTTGTTACTACAATTCGTTTGTCTGTTGTTTGTTTTCCATTGGCGCTGGTGGATGGGGAGCTGTCTAAGACGTCAGCTCAATCGTAATGCGTGCAATATGTTAGGTAGAAGTGGTGGCGGCGATGAAAACCTGTGTTTCTCAATCGTTTTTCATGCCATGACGAAGTTTTTTATTGTTTTGAAATTTTGTCATATGGGATATGATGCAAAATATCATAAAGACGGAACATAAATGATATAATTTAATTGAAATAGTTGCCTCGTTGTCACCACCGACATATTACAGTCTCTAAGATGTTTCAATCAATTCTCTATGTTGTCATTCAATGATGGCGAAAATTGCCGTAACTATACTATAAACTTTGTTTAACCAAAAACCTGATATAATATCAACTTTGTGTCGTCATAAGCAATGACAAAAGCATTTGTTTTAATATCAGAGCTGATTCCACATCCCGTTTGCAAAACATTTTCAAATACCAAAAAAAAATAAGTTAATTACATTAGCTTGTGTTAAGTCATCGATTTTCTTTATTCACTTGAACTTCTAAACATTGAAGATTATGACTAATGATCTTTCTAGCAGTGTTTTTAATTATTAATGAAATAAAGTATAATTAAATAAACTAATTAATAAAATAATTAACATGTACAACACAAATTTCGTAATGAATTAGGTTTTTATTTGAGGGTTTTTAAAAATAGCAACTATGCGATTTATGTCGTAAGAAATTTTACTTATGTATGTCTAAACTTGAAATTAAAATGAACCATAACTAAATTTAACTAAATATGTAGCGAATTTTAAAGCTATCGGCAAAATATACAACGACGACCGCAAAATTTGGATCACATTAATTTTTTTTTAGTTTTTTTTTATACATATTTTTCTAATCATTTACAATTTGTATTCTATTTTAAAAAAGACGTTGACCTATTTATATAGACGTTGGCTTACGGGTAACAATCGGACACGTTTTGCTGCCCTTACTGGTGCCTTCTTTACAAGTTAGTCAATTCCCCGAAAATTAATATTTTTTCTAATAATTTCTAAAAAAAATATTTTATATTAATAAGTGAAACGTAATAAACGGGGAGGTTTAACCACGCATTAGGTTTAGCCATTATATATTTTCCAAAAAGTTCCTAGGTAAAACATAGGGCCTTAACAAATTTGTTAAAAACTAGAATATTTAATGCAAGTGCTTTAATTTCTCCCCACCTATATCCTGCTACGAGCGTCCAGATTCTACAGGTCTTCGCCATGTGTTTGCCTCACGGTCTCTCCTTCGCTTTCCTTGTGGGTTTCAGTCTATTGCAGAGCTCGCAAAATATGCTCAACCAAATTTTACTCTGCGGTCTGCTCACTTAAAAAACCGAAACAAATGAGACGGAATCGCTCAGTGTCTGAACAGCAACTAATTTTTCGTTTGTTCGTGTTCTTGCTCTCAGGTTTCGGGTTGAACGAAAGACATGAATCGGTCTCTTACTAACCGCTCGATACGAACAGAACCTTCCGTCGCTCAGCTACTAAAAATCAGAAAGTGAGCAAAGCAAGCAAAGTGTCCGCATAAAAGGTCTATATTTTTATTGTTGCTTTGCATTATGTTGTTGCCTTAAAAATTTCGTCATATGCTTTAAAGAGGCGAGAAGAAGAAAAGGGAAAAGGGGGATCATTAGTGTGCAAATGTGTATGCGTACGTTTGCCTACCCAGCAAACCATTTTCTCCGAATTCGGTCAGATGTCTGACAGAAAGTCTGCACAAGTTGCCGATTCTGATGCCGAATTCTGTCAGCATTCTGTCCGAAAGTTGTATGGGTGGTTGACAAGAATTCGGACCAAAATGTCTGGGGAAATTCGGAAACTTTTGCGGACTTTTCGGTCAGAATTCGGACAGATATCTGAAGGAAATTTGGAGACTTTTCGAAGGGACTTTTGGATTTTTCTGAAGTAACTCTGGCAAATAATCCGAATATTACCAGAAATATCTGACAGTATACGGAAATTTTATACGAGAATTCGTAAGATTTTCGGACAGAATTCTGAATAAATGTACGAAAATTTTCAGAGAGTTCTGTTTTTTTTTTGTTTACACAAAAATTCTAAAAATGATTTTTTCTTAGTTTTTACTAATTTCATTACTAGTTTTACTAATTTCATTGTCTTCTTCTAGCAATCATTTTTTTAACAGTACTTCAGCGTCTTTTTCACTTTTTTTCTAATTGCCTGACGGCAAAACATTTCTATTCTTATTTTCTGATACATGCTATGTATATTCTCCTTTAAATGTTTTTAACACTTTCCGCGACGTGACGTCTTAATATATTGTTTGCACAATCATAACTGATAATGGGGATGAAAAACACACATTGGAATGCGCAACGCACTTAAAAAAACAACAAACAACAACAACAATAACCCGTTTTAGGAATAGCTAAACTAGTTTTCTTTTGTTGTTGTTGTTTGTGAGAGAAAACAAAACAAAAAATGCCCTAGCGACAGGTTTCTCTTGTGGGAAGAAGAAGAACAAAAACACACTTTAGAGAATGTGCAGACAAAATCGTTTAAAGTGTATAAAAATTCAGAGAACGTGCAGACTTTGCGGACAAAACTCGGAAGAGTGTGCAGAAAAACTATGTCTTATTTCTGAAGGCATTTACGACGATATCGTTAATTTTCGGCAAATTTTCTGATGAAATGTAAGAGAAATATCTGATGTCCGACACGTCGGTAGTTTTGGTTTGCTGGGTATCCACACGCGCACATACATGCTCAAAAGACCGTTTAACGAGTTTTTACGAAGTAAAGGGTCTCGAGTAAACCCATGAGCCGATCTAGTGAACAGAAATGCTCGTCGGTTGAGCAAAGAGCAAGCCAAAGAAGAACGAAGTTTAAGGGTTTTTTGCGACACTTTTGCATCGTGTCAGTGGATGAGTGGTTTTTTTCTGACAACAAGAACGAGAGAGACCAATTATTGCGAGCTCTGGTCTATTGCGGCTTTGGCGATGTCATTCGCTGGTTTCCTCAGATTATAGCCTAACCACTTCCACTTTCTGCGATTTATCTCGCAATTTATTGGCTCTTGTTGTGTGATATGCCATAGGCTAGAGTTAGAAATGGCTGCTGGACTGTTTGGATTTCTCTTGTTGCAGCTTTCCCTGATCCAAACAGCAGAACCGATTTCACTTTTGTGAGCTAAACGCTGCTCTCCCCTTTCTTATTCTCGACTTTATGTCTTACGTGGGACCACCAGTGATTGAGTATATACTGCCCAAATAGCAAAATTGTTAAACGTTTTCAATGGCTTATGTACATTATTTTGGTCTTAGCAATATTTATTTTCAAACCAAATTTGGCAGCATGTATCCGGAAATCGTCTAATTAGCTCTTTATGTGGGTGTTTTTGTAGGCCATCAGGCAGATGTCGTCGGCATATTCCAAGTCCTCTAAGCAATCGTACAGACCCCAATAAATTACTTCGTGCAGCGCGATATTGAAGAGCATTGGTGAGAGTACGCAGCCTTGACGGAGCCCTGCGTTGATAGGGATGGGTTCGCCAAGGTAGTTTTCGTGTCTGACCTTACAAGCTGCCTCCGTGTACAGTAGGGTGTTCCTTATATGGGATTTTTGGGAATTTCGTTTAAAAAAAAGGTACTAGTAGCGAAGTTGGACATCGACCTCCACCTTTCATTTGTTATTTACGAAACTACGAATATGTTGTGTGAAATTTCGCATCGATAGTTAGACGTTAGAGTGTGCCGCAAGGAGGTCAAAGTTCGACTTTTGTGTTGAAAACTGATTTTCAACTGATCGCCGCTAAATAACTTCCTGTTTTACATAGATGAGCTAGTAATATGCCGTTGAATAGGTGAAGTGACGACCTATAAAAGCATATGATTGAACTTACCATATCTCTTATAAATATCGAGATATTTGATGCAAAAGCGGGGTTATTTTTGAAAAAAAAATTTAAATTGTATTACTATGTATATTATTGCAGACCTCCAAATATTTCAACAATTTATCATATATCAGGTCAATGTTTACAAAAAATTATATAAGCATATTTTCAATATCTCTATTAGTTTCCGAGATATCATGCGCTAAAAACCGTGTCTTTGACATTAAATATTGCATAGACTAATGCATCTTAACTTTAATCTCTGATTCCAGCCGAATGCACATTGTGTCTTCTTTCTAATGACACCAAGATCATTAAAACTAGCTCATCTACACTCTAACGTCTAACTATCGATGCGAAATTTCGCACAACATATTCGTAGTTTTGTAAATAATAAATGGAAGGTAGAGCTCTATGTCCAACTTCGCTACTAATAACTTTTTTTTTAACGAAATTCCCAAAAATCCCATATAAGAAACACCCTAGTATGCAGCTCCTTGATTAATGCTACAAGCTTGCGGGGAATACGTTTGCAATTCAACGCAGCCCATATTGCTTCGTGGCGTATGGTATCGAAAGCTTTTTCAAAGTCGATGAACGCAAGGTAGAGAGGTGATCTCCATTCCACCGATTGTTCCACCATTATGCGTAACGTTTTGACATGGTCTGTACAAGAACGATGGGGTCAAAATCAGGCTTGTTCTGTTCTTAGGTCCGTGGGCAGGGCTTTTTCCAGGCGCTTGTGTAATATGCGCGCAATGAACTTATTGCTTGTATTAAAAAGAGTGGTTCCCCTTTAATTTTTGCATTCCGAGAGGTCTCCTTTTTTACTTTAGAGAAAAAAATCCAACATGTTTGCAATTTCGGGGCAAAAGCAGACAGATGTCAATAGATAACTATATAAATATATATATATATATCGTTGGAAATGCTGCAGTCTCTTACTTCCAAACCCACTGACATACTTAATTTCCGTTGATATTCAACCAGGTTAGTGGCTTATAAGTGCGTAAAGGTACCAAAAACAGGTTAAGATTTTGGAGGTGTTTGAAAAATTTCAAAATCAAATTTTTGTTGTTCTCAGTAATGTAAGTCCCTACCAGAAAAATAGTATCATATCCAGGTACATTTATTTGTCGCACTGTGTTATCGTCGAATTCTGAGCTGATTTAGTTTAAGAGCAATACAGCTAATTTTAGTTTTATTTTATACTAATTTATTTCATATTATTTTATATTTTATTTCATATTGATTTATATTTTATCTAATTTTATTTTATTTTAATTCTTTTATATTTTATTTTTTTTACTTTATTTTATTTTATTTTATTTAATTTTATTTAATTTTATTTTATTTTATTTTATTTTATTTTATTTTATTTTATTTTATTTTATTTTATTTATTTTATTTATTTTATTTATTTTATATATTTTATTTATTTTATTTATTTTATTTGTTTTATTTATTTTATTTATTTTATTTATTTTATTTATTTTATTTATTTTATTTATTTTATTTATTTTATTTATTTTAATTATTTTATTTATTTTATTTATTTTATTTATTTTATTTATTTTATTTTTTATTTATTTTATTTGTTTTATTTATTTTATTTTATTTTATTTATTTTATTTTACTTTTTTCTATTTTATTTTATTATTTTATTTTATTTTATTTTATATTCACCTTACTATGTTTCTGCACCCTTGTTGGCAACTGCACGTTGGGGAACACGGTCATAAAGCAACATATATACTTTCGCACACACACTCACACCCAAACATACAACAAACCAAACACTTTCTTTTTCAATTGGCTCTAAAGATCGTTACAATGATAAAAAAAAAGTTTTAAAGAAATACACTCTTACTAGTTGGACCTTTGTTTTTGTTTTGGTCGCGGAGAGTGGAGTGGAATTTCGTTGTCGTTACGCTAAGTGAAGGTATTTCGTTCCAAATTACCCACCTTACCGGCTGTACTACAGCTGTTTGTGCTGTTAGTGTTGCTATTGCAAGATCGAATCGTTGGAGGCAGCCCTCTCTACTCACTAATGCTGAACATGTAAAAGAAATTTTTTATTTAAAACAAAAAAAAAACATAAAGAAACAAACAGATAAGTTATAGCGATAAATTAAACATACAGAAAAAAAAGTAAAGTGAAGTGCTTAAATACATTTTTAATTAGAGTAATTGTGAATTTGAAGGTCTGAAAGTGAATACATACATATGTACATACGTAACGCAGTGGAGGGCGATCAGATAATATAGGGGAGAAATCCCCTAACCACTGTTTTCTTTCTATTTCAAAATAAGACGTGCGGTGCGGTTGGTTGTATTTATAAAAGTTATACCGAAAAGCAATTGAAATGCGTGAATATAAATTAAAATTTCTTTAAAAAAAACATAAACATGTACATATTTGTAACAAAACTTTTAATGCAAAAAAAATACTTTATTTGCAGACAAGCGTAGCAGTTAATTTTATTTTATTTTATAATTCAGATAAACGTTGCGATTGTTTAAATTTTTGTTAACATAGACATTGAAGTGGTAACGTTAATCACTAAGATTTCTATTAGATACATTTTAAATTGTTTTTTTTTTTATTATATTTTCCTTTAATTTGCCCAATAACATTGTTGACCTTTTTGGTAATCACTAGTCTTTGTTTTTTTCTTCTTATCTTCTTTTGACACTTTAATTTGATGTGATAAATGACTTTTATTGTGACCGACTTTTACTTTTTCAAACACCGCGAATTAATTAATTTTTCACATCGTAAAATTTCTATGGGAATTTAACAGTTTTAAACATGTGTTTTTATTTTACTTTGGTGAATGTGTGTAATCTTATTTTTAAATGTAGACTCAGAACATAATTATTCATTGCTTCCATACAATTACGTTGAACGCAACCTACCCTGTACTAGACCGCAGAGAATATGTTTTATTTTTTTTATTGTTTTATATCAAATTTGTTTTCTCAAAGTTTCCAAGATTTAAGTTTGAGCAGCTGTGTTCTTTTTTTTTTGTTTGCTTTGCTTTGCTTTTTTGCATTCCCTAGAGTTGTTGCATGAGAACCGTCAGACACAGACACACGCACACATATTAAATACCAGCAACTCAACAGTTTGCTGGTGTGTCTTTACAGTACAGTAGTGACGAAAATTGTAGCTGCGAAAAATATACAGATAGTAATGAACGTTGTTTTGGAATTTATCTCAAGCTCAAGGCCAGGGTTTTTGAAGAAGTTAGTATGAACAATTAATATAAAAACAGTACTTAAAATTCAGTCAGGACTTATAAATACGGTCACCCTATATATGATATTGTTTTACTCTCGAGTTATTGAAATTTTTAGATTTATAAAGAAATTACTTATGTATTTTTAAGTATTTGCCTGCTCGTGGAGCGTAAAAGGTTGGAGATAGGTCTTTCGGTCGTATGGCTAAACGAAACATATAATAAATCTGTAGAAAAGGTTAAAGCCAAACAATGTAAAAAGTCAATGTCAAAATCTCTGGACTGGTAATTTTTTATGGTGGTATCGAAAGTAAATTTTACGTTACCAACTGAGAATTAAGGAGATAGTCTAAAAAAGAGCGATCACTTCTAATATGTAAGGTAAACCTCCCAGTTTCTTAGGTTTCGCCTATAAATACAAAATGTTAAATGTAAAATATTTTCAACCTTTTGAGGAGTTTCTTTAAGAAATTATTGAAAATTATTAAATTTTGGGGAATTGACTAATTTGTATAGGGGAAATTTCACGACCCTATACAGAAAAAAATATAATTCCATATTTTGAATAAAAATCGGTCAATTAATATGTACAAGAGAACGGCAATTATGGAAAGATGGAAAAAATATATGATGAATTTTATATTAAAACCTTTAAAAAAGGGACATTTTGAACCCGACCCTCTCAGTTTTTAATGAAATGTGGACGTGGCAAGGTATCGAAATATTTGAAAAATGACGGTAATAGGTGCCATTAGAAAGGTATATAAGCCAGCATTCGAAAACATACACGGTAAAAATTTCATGTTACACTGAAAATTTTTTTTGCCGAAAATAAAACTTTAAGCTTGAAAAACACTTCTTTTTTTCAAAAAAAAATATTTTAAGATAGGTCTATTTAATATATAAATGCGGTTTTTCTTATTTTATTTTTAAATTTTTTTTAAGTAAATACATCTCACCAACTTATTCATGTGTTCTACAAATTCCTTGACAAAAAAAACAATAAGAAAGTTTTAGTCGGGCAACCCGACTTACATATACCCTCAGTAAAACATAAAACTGTCTATTATATTAATATTATGCTCTATTTCTAAAGTGGGCGGAGTGCTACATTTGTATGGGAGGTACCAGAAGAGGAGTGTCCAGACTTCCAATTTCTCTCTTCAAAACTGTATCCTGCTATAGCTTTACTAAATACAAAATTTTGGCACGATCGCGTTGGCTCTATTAATAATATTTATCACTTTTTAAAGTGGGAGGTACCAGATGGGGTGTGGCTCGACTTCCAGTTTTTTCTCCAAAACTCTATCCTGCTATAGCTTTACTAAATACTGAATTTGGGTACGATCCCGTTGGGTGTATTTATATTATTACTCGATTTCTAAAGTGGGCGGAATGATGTATTTGCATGGGAGGTACCAGAAGGGCCGTAAATAGACTTCCAATTTTTCTTTCTAAAACTTTTTCCTGTGATAGCTTTACTAAATACTGAATTTGGGTACGATCCCGTTGGGTGTATTGATATTATTACTCGATTTCTGAAGTCGGCGGAATGATGTATTTGCATGGGAGGTACCAGAAGGAGCGGGACCATGTAGCCCATTTGCAACACCGTAAGTAGTTTTGGGAAAATATTAACTCGTGCAAAATTTCAAAACATTTGGTTGCGTCTTTAGAAAGTTACCGTGCGCATCGGCAGGACAGACAGACAGACAGACGGACATGGCTCAAACGATTTAAAGAGTCATAAATCGAATTTGGTTCAAAGAAACCTACGGTCTAAAGTGACTCCTTCTATGTGTTACACTCTTGGGTTGTATCAAGTGATATATACCATCCTACCCGTTGGTTGAGGGTATAAATAAAAAAAAATTTAATGACCACCCTCAACGGTTTGAAAGTAGACGGTAGATCTGTTATGAGAAACTGTGGGGGTTACAAAAATATTGGTATACGATCATACATTTGACTCCTCTAGGGGCTGCTTTAGGGCATTAAGAGCGATGGAAGCATTGGTTTTTTAAATTGGATTTTTGTATGGAAGCCCCCTTAGGTGGAAAAGATGGGGGTATGTATGTTTGAGAAAAATGTTAGTTGGGAAAAAAGACTGGGGTCGGTCACTTAGTTGAATCCTCTAGGGGCAATTCCGAGGCAGTTGTGGAGCTTGTTGTGGATTTTTTCTCCAATACGTAAAGTTTCTCCTTAATAACCGGGGGCTCGATTTTGACTTTAGACCGATGGTTTCTTGGGCAAACTTTCTTAGAATTCATCGTAAATTACGATTTTGATAACCGCTTGATCAAGAAAAAAATTGACCCGTTCTAAAAATGATGTATACGATAGTACAGATAACGAATTAATATATGTCTTACTACACTGTACAAAATTTTTCAGCTCATTGATTTGCAAACTGCACTTGAAAGTAGCCCCAAAAAGAATAAGTTCTGCATCATTCGTTTTGTCAATTTACATGCCATAATAATTTAATATCGATTTGAAGTTTGTAAGAATCGTATAGGAGAATTTGTCACGTTTTAGGCTCTTTTTTATTTTTTTTTCATACTTTCGGAGTTTAGGTCACACCCGTCGTGACGTCGTAACTCTTGCTCCTATAATTTTGTTCCCAACTATACAACTTTTTCTGAAAGGGCACAAATGTTAAGTCTGCATATTAACCAACTGATGCACACAAATGAACAAATATGCAGCAATTAAGTCCCCGAACAAAAACAACAACAAAAAATCTACAATTTAAATAAACAATTTTCGTTACACTGCCTGCCTACAAGTGTGAGTGATGAGTGAGCGAACTTGTCTGTCTAGTAAAATGATGGTTGTCTTCATTATTTGTAAATTGGCAATAAGGTCGCAACATCGTTGTAACCACCACGCCAATACCATCACCCAGGGTATTTATCTGGCTCCATACGCGCTCGTCATCGTAAAGCGGCCCTGTGCGACGTTGATTTTGCGGCTGTCTCTCGCTCTCTGTCAGTCAGTCTGTGTCGGCCTGTCTGTCTGCATGCATGTCTCTATGTTCATTGACTTCGGTTAATACATATAACGAATGATGTATGACGACGACGACCTGAAATAGGCGATTGGGGTTGGTGGGTGTATGTCTGAGTTGAGGAGTATGATTTTATGATTGTCAGTGATAGATGTAGGTGAACTATTTATTTGCCGTTTCTCTTTTACGACTTGGTGGAAATTGTGCTATCATCTATGCTATGCGCCAAGATTTCTTTGTGTGTGTGTGTTCACAAGCCCAAGAGTGTGGCTGTCGTTTTGTAATTTATAACGTGAAAATTGCAAATAAATTAAGTTTATATCGTTTTGCCTTCGCTTGTTTGCCTCCGACGCTCACAATTCGTTTAGTTTTAATTAATTGATGCAATATTTTGCCACAATTAATTGGAATTTTTCATAAGTCTAAGAAATTGTTTTTCTGCTGCAGGATATTTGTAAATTGTAACAAATTTTCAGCGGGAAGGAAAGTAGATAATTTTGTTTAAAAAAAAACTTGTCAGACCAAGACTTGGAGCGCTAATGAAAAAAATCGGTTTTTATATCTTTAACAGTACAAAACTTAAGCCTTCAGCGATCACTTATCGAAGTTTTAAACAATAATATTTTTATATTTGTGCAATTCCATTGTGACGGGTGTGACAATTTTATTCACATTTTTGGTTATAATTCATAAATAGAAAGTTTATTAATAAAAAAAGCTGTGATTACTAAGAATGTACGTTTTAAAACGTTTAGCAGCAGGTAGACACTGAAAAGTCTTGACTTCTGCTCAGAATGTCCATTAGAAGACAACGACAAGTGTGACCTTAGAAATTTCAGCTTTTACAAAATTACGAAATTCAGGTTAAATTCTGTACATTTTTCCGTAGAATGTCATCAATTATTGTCATGTAGGAAATTGTTTATATTGCTTTGAATTGTGTTAAGAACTTACTGATTCCAAAAAACTGCTTTTTCGTAATTAAAAACTTTTTAGAAAAATAGACCGGTGTGACATCATTTTCGACGGGTGTGACCTAGTAAAATAAACGCCAAAAGTATAAAGAAATTAAAGTTTTTATAGAGTTCAATTATATAACAAACATAAAGGTAAACATATGTTATAAGAAAATGATAAGACATATATTTATTCGTTATCTGTACTATCGTATACACATAATCATTAGAGTGGGTCAATTTTTTTCTCAACCAAGCGGTTATCAAAATCGTAATCTACGATTAATTCTAGGATAATTTTCCCAAGAAACCAAGGGTCTAATATCAAAATCGAGCCCTCGGTTATTAACGAGAAACTTGTCGTATTGGGGGAAAAAACAAGCCCCGCAACTGCCCCGGAATCGCTCCTAGAGGGTGAACGACCACCAGTCTTCACCCCTAAGAAAGATTCCATACAAAAATCAAATTTTTATAAAATTTGCTGCCTCCGCTCTAACTGCCCTAAAGCTGCCCCTAGAGTAGTCAAATATATGACCGACTCCCAATATTTTTGCAATCCCAACAATTTCTCAAAACATTTCTACTCTTGATTTTCAACTCTTAAGGTGGTTTCCATATTATTTTTTTTATTTATGTTATTTTATATATTTTATTTATTTTATTTATTTTATTTATTTTATTTATTTTATTTATTTTATTTATTTTATTTATTTTATTTATTTTATTTTCTTTGTTTTCAACTCTTGAGGTGGTTTCCATATTATT